>JAJHSJ010000009.1:68839152-69431985 GCA_021015155.1 Magnolia officinalis | reverse complement strand
CATGATGGGACCCACAGAACTTACCTACTTCACCGCTGGCATGGTGCGTGGTACACCTGCCAATCCACTTCCTTTCTTCATAGGTGAGTTTCCTGCAAAAGCCTTTGGCGGGAAGTTCCTGCGCAAGTATGCTATGCGGGCCCAATTCAATGTATATGAGAAATCCATTCCGTCCATCTGTTTTGCGAGTTCATTTTAGGATGTGTCACCAAAAATGAGATGGATACAAAACTCAACTAGGCCACACAAGAATAAATAGTGGAAATTCAGCTACCACCGTTGAAGCATTCCTATGGCCATAAAAGTTTTGTATCAGGCTATCTTTTTGGTTTTTTCACTTCATCCCATTGGCAATGACTTTATAAATAGATTGGATAGCATATAAACATCAAGGTGGAGCCCAGGAAAGTTTCAACGGTAGGAATTTCTTTCCCCAATTTTCCCTCTCGTGTGACCCACTTTAGTTTTGTTTCCTTCTCATTTTTATGTGGCATGTCCTTAAATGAGCTTGCAAAATAGATGGACAGAATGGATTTCTTACAAACATTGAAGTGGGCCCCACATTGCATCCTTGTGCAAGAACTTCATTCGAAAGGCTTTTGCATGAAATCCATGTCCCGTCAGAGCTTGGTGCTTTATGCACCTTGAGCCATGTGCGGAGAGGACGGATGGGCTACTCCCCTTGCCACCGCCAATGGCTGTGTCGGTGCTCTGTGGACCCCACCATGATGTATTTATTTCATCCATGCCGTCCATCTATTTTTTGAGATCATTTTATGGTCTTAAACAAAAAATGAGGTATATCCCAATCTAAAGTGGACAACATTACAAGAAACAATGTTGAATGAATATTGTGTGGATCGGATCAGATCGAATCAAATCGGATTCCGGATCAGATCGGTCCGGATTGGCCATTGATCCGAACTCGACTCGATGTACGGTCGGATCTGAGTGGGCCTACTCGATCCGACCATATCCTGGCCTTCGTTCAGATTGGATCCGTTGGATCGAGTCGGATTCTGCCCAGCTCTAACTGTTACTGAAGTGACGTCACCAAGTTCTGTGGGGCCCACCGTGATGTATGTTTTATATCTACGCCATCCATCCATCTGGAGAGATCATTTTAGGGTAATATCCAAATAGTGAGTCACATCCAAAACTCCAGTGGACCCCACTATAGAAAACAATGGGGAGAGTGACATCACCATTAAAAACTTCTAAAGGCCACAAAAGTTTTCGATCAAGCTGATATTTGTGTTTTCCCTTCTTTAATGTCTTTTGTTAACTTTTGAACATGTTGGATTTCGAAAAAAACATCATGGTGGGCCTTAAGAAGGTTTCAACGGTGGGCATCATTCTTCCCGTTGTTTTCTTTGGTGGGGTCCACTAAAGCTTTGGATCTGCCTCATTCTCTGGGTCATGCCTTAAAATAATATCTCCAAATGAATGGAAGTTGTGGATACAACACATACATCATAGTGGGATCCATAGAACTTGGTGACATCACTTCAATAGCGAGTCTCGTTACTCAACCTGTCAGTATCTAATCCACGTCCGAAAATAAACTACATGGTGGGTTCTAAGAATGTTTCAATAGGGGACGTCATAGTACCATTACTTCCCGTGGTGTGATCCACTTGGGACTTGGATCTCCTTATTTTTGGGCTAAAATTCTAAAATGATATGAAAAAAATGGATGGGCGGTGTAGATAAAAGCCATACATCATGATGGCTAGGGCTATACACGAGCCAAGCTAGCTCGGAAAGCTCGCTCGGCTTGACTCGATCTAGCTCGACTTGACTCGACTCGAACGATGACTCGAAGTGAGCCAATCTTCATATGACCCAGCTCGTTTTGAAAACAAGTCAAGTTCGAACATAGTAGAGTTTGACTCGACTCGACTCGAACCCAGCTCGGCTCAAATCAAACATATATTATATTATATTATATATATTATTATATTTAAAAATTAAAAAAATTAAAACGTAAACCATACCATACACGTCCGTCCCCTTCTTATTATTTTCCTTCCTTACTTAACTCACCGCGCTTGAGGTCCTCTCTCTCTCTCTCTCTCTCTCTCTCTCTCTCTCTCTCTCTCTCTCTTAGCACCAACAACAAGGTAACCGGAAATGGGTTGGGTAAAGATCAACGTTGATGGCTCCTCACGAGGAAACCCATGTTCATCGGGTGGCGGCAGCGTGTGCGGAGATAGCCGAGGGGACTTTATCTTTGCTTTCTTGAAGGGATTCGATCTGGATTCGAATGTTCAAGCTGAGGCCCGTGCAATGTATGAAGGCCTACCCTCATGCATGGAGCGCGGCTTTGCAAATGTAGTGGTGAAAAGTGATTTAAAGATAATGTAGTAAGATGCTGAGCAATGAGAGACCATCTAGTTGGCAGATGTGGTACTTGTGGGCTCACATCAACGCTCTCCATCGAAATGCTAGAGTTTGTATCCACTTTGCCCCGAGAGAAGAAAACGGAGTGGAGGACACCTTAGCTAGGCTGGGCAGTGAGTCTTAAGAGGAGAAATACTTTCAGTCGACTTCTGATTTCCCTGGCTCAAACCGTGTTCCCCTATTCCTGGATCAGGTAGGCTTGGGCTAGGTCGTTGATGATGGAGGTTAGTCATGGTCCGTGTTTCCTCTACTAGTTCGAAACTAGATCTTCAATTTCTACCTTCTCTTTTCAGGCCTAGTTTTGCCATAGAGGGTGTTGATTGTGTCTCAAGATCCTTGCTTTCATCCATTTCTTTGCTATGAGTAGGGATTTTTCTCCTCGTTGCACCACATTCTGTTTCTCAGGGAGGTATCAATTGTGTCATTCAGGGTAGCTCTTTTGGGGAGGTGGTTGATCTCTTTGATTGTGTATTTTGTTTTTATTCACCTTTGCTGTTGCACAGGGTGGTATATGATAGATGAGGCCTAGTTTTTATGGCGCCCACCCAAAAGAGTGTACAGTTTCTGATCTTTTTAACAATGTTCAAGGTGATGTGCTCCCACCATTCCTTTAAAATAACATGGTTTGAGAGAGATTTCATTATGTACAAACTCTCTAACTTTGTCATAAGCCTACGATGGTTGTCTTATTAAAGACATTATCAGTTAAACATAATTCGATCGAGGTAATCCCTCTCTGATCAAATTCTTTTCATTCATTTTTATTCATATATTTTAGACGTTTCGCTTTCCCAATGAGTGTGTGGTGCAGCCCTTGCTGAACAAGAATGTCTCTCATCTTCACCTTCCATAGTTCAAAATTATTTTTCCCACTGAACTTTTTTGTCTCATACTTCACGTTTGATCCCTTCATCATCATGTTTCAGATTCTAACTGAATCCCCAACGTACGCCCTGAAACCACTTGGTTGGGGGGGGGGGGGGGAATGAAGCAACCTCAAAGTCGAATCACACAAATAATAGAAAAAACACAAACAAAGTAACCACATGGAAGGATGTGTTGAGGTCGAGCACCATTTTCCTCAGGGGGATAACTATTTATAGTAAGTGTCCTATTTGGCTTAACCACATTATTCTCCTAATTTTTCTAAGCACTTTTCATGTTGGACACCACTCTTAAATGTCAAAGGATGAAGAGTTATAATCAAAATAAAACTTACTATAAATAGTAAAAATGAAAATAAAATGGATTTGCTGATGAAATCTTGTAAATTCAGCATGGGCAACCTGGCTAAAGTAGCTTCTCCTACCCCGAAATCATATATGGTACGTTGAGTAACTCATTCTGGTTTGCTGGATATGCCTGTTATAAGGTTCTAACGGTCTGGATCACCTCCACATCCAATCGGCCTTCTTTGGTCCATCCAGGACATGAAAGTGTCTGCGACCCGCTCTACATCACATGGGTACAACCCCGATGCTCACGCCCAAATTATGGGAGAAGCCTATCTAACCTTAATCAATGAATAAAAAATTTAAGATTTAGTAACCTTTAGATTAAGCACGGAGTCCCTGGCTTTTTACTTGAGCATTGATAATTTAATGTTTTAAAGATGGTCAAGTTCCATTTTTCCTTCTTTTTTCCATAACAATGTTCCTCGTAGAGGGATCACTTTGAACATCAACCAAAGCATGCTACAGCCTCCTTTTAGCCTTGAATAACAAAGAAGGTACCATGGGTATAATAGCTATCCTAGCTAGCTAGGTATAGTCCCCCACCATTTTTTAGACCAGAGACAGATACGGTGGCGGTTTAAATGTTACCTGTTTCTAGCCGTGTGGACCACTGTTACATTTCTTTGCCATCCAACTTATTGGGTTATGGTTGTTATGTTATATAGGTCGTGGTTGTTATGTTATATAGGTCGTGATTGTTAATATATATAGGTCCTGGTTGTCATACTAAATGGGTCGTGGTTCTCATGTTATATGAATCGTGGTTCACATTTTAGGGCCAACCATGACCCTTACCTCATGACAACCACAACCCATATATCACGACAATCACGACCCATGACAACTACGACCCTTATGACACTACAACCATGACCCTTACCGCATTACAACCACCCAATGCGACCTATGCTGCTATACAGATATCGTTTTCACGGCTTGACTTGCACATACATAAGATACTTATCGTCCATCAGATGAAACGATCTATTTACAACGTGGATACTAAATTTCATTCAAATATAAATATTAAATGGACCATAATGTAGAGATGACTATTGATAGACTGCAGGAACAGGAAATGCAGGCTATATGGGTCGTGGTTCTCATGTGATATGGATCATGGTTGTAATGTTGTAAAGGTCGTCGTTGATATGGGTCGTGGTTGTCATGATATATGGGTTGTGGTTGTCATTATATATGGGCCGTGGTTGTCATGTTAAATGAGTCGTAGTTCTCATGTAGGCCCCACGAGTTTGGTTCATGCACAAAAAAGGATTCCGTACACATCACTTTCTTGGCATTAAATACGACATAACTTTTTATTCCCTAAAAAACCGTATAACTACTGAAACAAGGACAAGGGCATTTTGGTTCAAGTAACTTCGGAAGCTTGTCAAAAGGCCGCCCTTGGAATATTTGAAAGGATGAATCTTTTTAGATAATTTGACCAAACTTTGAGGTTAGTACGGTCAATCTCCCAAATACTTATAAAGCAATTAATCCCTTGACGGTTTGAAAAGTGACTGTACTAATTGGTTGCGCTGAAGTCACAACCAATTCCTAAACCTCCTCTTATTAGTCCACATCACCGGTTTAGTAATAGATATGCTGAGCTTAATAAGCTTGTTTCACTTTGAACTTTGGACATCCTTCGGTTTTATGATCATGCCCTAAAATGAGATGGCAAAACAGATAAACGGCGTGGTGTTTTATCCATACTGTTCATTTAGTTTTTCAAGCTTATTTTAGTACATGAGCCCAAAAATGAAGTGGATCAAAAGCTCAAGTTAACCACACAGTGGGGAGTGAATTCTTAATGTTGAAATCTTTTTGGCCTCACAGAAGTTTTGGATTAAGTTCTTATTTTTGGGTTACGCAACATAAGTAATAGATTGGATGGCAATGAAACATTATAGTAGGTCGTAGGAAGTTTTTAACCATGGGAGTTCAATCACCACTGTCTCCGGCTGGTGAGGTCCACCTGACATTAAGATCTGCCTTCTGTTTTTAGGACTAAATTCCCTTTTAATTTTTATTTTTTTTAAAAGATTTAATTATATTCCAGATGAAGCCACTTTAGAATTACAATTCTGGCAAGATGTTGAGGGTCAAATATTGCATATTAGACCCCATTTATTACCTGGATTTATGAGCATAATACTGTTTAACCGCCCCAGTTTTAATTGTGTTTGTGATGCAGGGTGTATTTATGAGCGTGGACCGAAAAGGACGCTAAAAGCATGGATTTAATGCTCAGGAATCACCAAGGCAATGGATGAGACTCCAGGGGACCAAAATCAATGAGTTTACACGCCAGAGATCTGGGAAAACCAAGCCGTTCATGTTAAATGGGCCTGAAAGTCGTCCGGAATGCAAGATCACGGGGTTTCCACTATCTGATCATCTCGAAACTTCATACAGGGGCTGAGGATCATAAATTAACCATACACGTCAAAAATCAGCCATTGGATCATTGTGAAAGTGGTCCAACGGACAGATCAGGCCATAAATCTTTAATTCAGGGCCCACCTGATATATGGATATGCATCAATATTGGTTTCAACTCATTAAATGAACTAAAAGAATGGATGGATGGAGCGGATTTCTCAAGTACATCATGAAGGACCCCATATGTACACTGCATGTACATAGTGTACACATTTAGTGGACGTGTACCGGACCAAGACTCGGTCAACCATTACGCTGACCCGCTACTTTCTAAAAAAACCAAAATAGAAGCTCTGTTTTCCGCCAGAGAAACGGACGTGCGTCCGCTGAACCATGAAGTGGGCCCACACCGTCCATCATATAGATAATCGGATCCGTAAATTATGCTTGGGAGGAAAAACCGACCGTACAACAGGTGTTTTCTTGGACCCATGCATGTATACACATACAGGATGCAATTTCAATCGCAGGATGGACGACAGCGAGCAAAGTTCCATGGGCCACACCGAAACCAACCCAAACTGCCCATTACCAAACGGTTTTTCGAGAGGAAGCTAATGAACGGACTGGATTTCATCAAAAACATCACTGTGAGGCCACCGAGTGTCACAACGTACTCTGTTTACGTATCCCCTGCGTCCAAGAAATCTGGATTTTTTGGCCGTTTGTGGTCCATTATCTTTGATCACCTTGATGATCTAAACCGTCCAATGAATAGCTCATCCAAAAATACCCCAAGGGACATTAATTTTTTGAAAAAAATATGAGGAAAGTGGGGAAGTTTCGTACCGTTTTCTTAGCTGCGTAAACTGCCTTACGCAGGGACGTGTTTTGTTGGCTGCGTAAAAAGTTTCCACAGCCACCGACTCCCTTACGCACTCCAGCAAGGTCGGTTTGCCCAACGGACCTCTCCACCACCTTCCTTGCTATAAAAGAAGAACGAGAATAGAGAGAGGGAAGGTTGGGCCGGACGTGGAGCAGAGAAACAGCAAGATAGTAGAGTTTTGTTTTGTTTTATTTATTTATTTATTTATTTATTTTTTTTTTTAAATATTTGTTTAAGGGATTGGGCCCATTCATGTGGGGCTAAACCTCTTAGCTAAGGCTAAGAGGTGAAGCTTGTGGCGTGATGGGAGATCTCGACGGTTAGATTCATCTGAAGAATTAAAGTTTGATTCTAGTTTTGAATATATGGAATATTTGTAGTTTTTAATGGTTTATTGTGACTGAAATTACAATGGATTTGCGATGGCTTCAGGTATGTTCATTGCATTACAGGAATTGTGAATTTAGGAGGCCCTGTTGTTCACCATCGTCCCCTGGACATGGTTGGATGACGGAATCCTTCCTAACATTCATACATCTTCTGATTGGTTGTGGATTGGTTTAAGTTCTGTTGTTTACCTTGTCTCATGGGCATGGATTTGTGATGAAATCATATCTAATTCTTATACTTTTATCTCTTTTGAAAACTAGATCAAAGGAAGTTCAGATTGTGCTTTAGTGATATACTTTTCAACTGGATGAAGATGGAACTCGAAGTTTAGTTGAGTTCATGAATCAAGTATAGATCTCCCTGATCTCTACAACTGGATCCTTGGCACCCTAGTTTCCTACCTTCAAATTCACCTGATTTAGATTTTATCTTATTCTAGTTCTAGCCCTAGTTAGTTTCAGACTACGTACAGGTTTCAGTCCCTGTGGATTCGACCTCAGTCTTACCGAGTTTATTACTACATCACAACCCTATATTTGGGGAGTGAACAAGTTTTTGGCGCCATTGCCGGGGATTGACGGTTACGTTTTTCTGAGATTAACTAGTTTTAGGATTAGTTTAAGATTAAGATTTTCTAATTTTAGAATTTTTTTTCTATAAGCTAATCTGTTTTCCTGTTTTGTACGATTTTGACATAAACTTCTAATTTGGTAATCTCTTTCTAATTTCTCTACTTTTCTATTTTTAGAATTAGGATTTTAGTTTTAGAAACTTTCTTATTCAAGGTTTCGTTTTTAGAAACTAACTTTCTATTTTTTAAAAATTTTCTATATCTAGGCTTTCATTTATTTTAGAAAATTTTTCCTTTTTAGAAACTAACATTACTTTCTTAGGATTAGTTTTTTTAGAACTTTCTAACTTTAGGTTTAGAACTTTCCTAATTATTTTTTAGAAATTAATTTTTTTTTTTTTTATTATAGGAACTAGTTTATTTTTAGAACTTTCCTCTTTAGTTTTTAGAAACTAGGTTACTTATTTCCCTTTTTATAGACTTTTTCTAATTTTATAAACTAACTCATCTTTCCTTTATTTTATTTTTAAAAACTTTCCTTTTTAGGAATTAGTTTATTTTTAGAAAATTTTCTTAATTTTTAGGTTTAGATTTTCTATTTTAGAAACTTCAAATTTTAGGGAACTTTACTTTTTAGAAAGTAACTTAGCTTCTAGGTTTAGGGAACTTTCCTTTTTAGAAACTAATTTTCTATTTTAATTGTTGAAACTTTTTAACTGTAGAATTTCTATTTTTAGGAACTAATCTCTTTTGGTTTCTTTTTGCAGGATCTTAATATAGGAACTTCTCAATTGGTACCTTCCTTCTAACTTCTCCTCCTCTTACTTTCCATACTGCTGTAGGATCTTTTCTTTTGTTTTCTTAGGATTAGATTAGATTGAGGGTTTCACCATGTATATGCATGAGTGAGAACGTCAATATGCTGAGATAGCTTTTGAGCATGCGAAATAGTGTGATGGGATGTATGATGATTATGACCAACATCAACCTATGTCTCAAATTTTTCCTGAACCAATCATCGAGAACCGACCTGAGCATAACACTTCATTGGTTAAAAAGTCCTTACGCGATTATATACGGGAGAACAATTCCACCTCACGAACAATACGTGAGTGTTGGGGTTATCATAACTATGGGAGTGAGGATTATTATCACCCATCTGAGAAAAAGAAAACAATGCATGATTATATTATGAGTGATAGTAAGTATTACCAACCATCAGATTCTCCCACCTATGATCCGTATGACTATAACCAGTGGAAACATCAATGTCGCGAAGCTGAACCAGCTATATATCATAGTGATAATTCTCTTGGGTTCTCTACTTTTGAAACCCAATCAGAAACAATCTAAGAGGATTCACTTCAGAAGCTCATGAAAGCACAAGAGCAATTCAATCAACTTGTCATACAATCATGCGAATTGCTCAAATCCTCAATTCCAATCATTCAGTCACATCTTATAGAGAAGGAAGAGGCTAGGTTATCCCAGTCTCATCTCAATCTAGAAGCACAATGTGAAGAAGGTTATCATAATTCGCTTGTGGCAGAAACTGAAATTATGAATGAGGAATTGGATTCCATTAATGAACAGATGGTTCGATTTCCCGATGAGTCGATCTCGATGACTGTCCAAAGGAATGATCAAGAGACGTGGGTGTCTTTCAAATATAATGATAGTGACACACTTCACTCACATGACACACATGATTACACTGATGAGGTAGAGGTTAGTTTATTCGAACCTCAACCCAATCTAGGAACAGAATGTGAGGAATGTGATCCCATCCTAAGTTCACACTGCACGGAACTGGATGATGATAAGTACTGGGATTCAATCTCAAGTGTGGCCCCTACCAATGATCAAGAGGTCCAAGAAGTTGTCAACCATAAGGATCAACTCCACCTGTCTGACATGACTGAATTGAATGTGGAGAATGAACCATTTTCAACTAAACCTTCCAACCCTTGTGATACATGTTTGGACCACTGCCCTGAATTGAATGATGATATGATTCGGGCGATGGATGATTTGCTTGATATAACTCTGGAATTTGAAACTAACCAGTTAAGGCTACAATCTAAGCTACACACTTTAGACGATTCAATGCTTCCACTGAGAAGCTTTAATGACCAGAGTCTCACATCAATTCTTCACCTATTAATTGTCCATCTGTCTGTGAAGGGCAAGAGCAAGCGAGCATGCGTCCATCTACTTCAAAAGACGATGGAATCCTTGGGCTCATCATCATAGATTTCGATACAGGAGATGTAACGCCCTGAAAATCAGGGGTCGAGCATAAACTCAACTCCCGAGTTCCAGAACATCACTTATGCAACAAAATGAATGATGATTGAATGTTGATTGAATTCGTGTATTGAACATGAGTGAGATAAGCCAAAACAGGATATCATACTCCAGAGACAGTTAAATTTGCAAGCGGAAGACTGTGATAGATAGATAAAATATATAACCTATGATGAGTCTCCAGAGTGTGATAACATTACCAGGTTAAATAAATACAAGTGCAGTTCTAGATATACCAAATTTGAGGAAGTGTAATGCCTCCTATCCCATGTACCATAGCCCCGTCAATACAATATCAGGTCTTCATTGACCTGCCAGAGAGATACAGATAGGAGAACTCCTCCTATCATCACAGAAGTAGTCCGGCTCTGCTTCACAAGCATCGCCATCACCTGAAATCAACACAAATCTGGTGGGTGTTCGGAACACCGTCCCGTAACGTGGGAGTGAGTGATCAACTCAGTGGAACAATAAAGCATAGGTTAACATGTTATCAATTCAATCAAGCAGTAATGATAAAGCAGTACAAATCAAACAATTCTAACTACTCTTATTAAATGCAAGAATGAAATGACATGATGCTGTATGCCCTTGCCAAACCACCCTCAAGCGACATCATCTTACGTTCGCGAATGCTTACTCCCTCAGTGCGCCACATCTACAAAGCACATGCGGTGCGATGATGCTTATGATTACCAAGTTTTTATTAGTCCATTTCAAACAGCAGTATTGGGAAACTAAGGTACCTCCCTTGTATCATTCCCAAACATGATCCATTCTAGGGTCGTCAATCCTAGTGATTCTCATACGATATTATGGTTTGAGAGGCGTAGTGAAGGCATCGCAAAGGGCTCGTCACCCGTCAGCGCGGATACAGATCTCACCGTATGCGGCTCAATTGCTGGCCGTCAGCTCGAGTACAGGTCTCACCGTACTCGGCTCAATCACTAGCCGTCAGCTCGAGTACAGGTCTCACCGTACTCGGCTCAACTCACACTCTAGTTGCTGTGAAAGACTCGTCGCCAATCACAGACCCTTGGAGTGTACTCGATGATACTACGGAGGACTCGTCGCCCGTCAGCACGAGCACAGATCTCACCGTACTCGGCTCTCGCCGAGGTATCGACAGCTCGAATACAGTGTCCCATACCACCGTATTCGGCTCACGAGTTTGGTTGCGCAATGGTCACTACGGGGAGGCACATGGCCCCAGCGTAGGCCGACAGCTCGACCACGGTGTCCCATACCACCATGCCCGGCTCATGAGTCTTAGCGGATCGAGGTACCATGGTTAAAAAGGGGTTTCACTGGTAAGTTTGGTACCCTAGGTTCAAGCAGTAGCGTCCAAACAGGGTGACATGCATAATGTTGGCAGATCGGGTTATGACGAGCTCGACTAGCACGATCGCCCGTTGAGCTGCACGACATGAAGTGCATAAACAACTTCGTGTGGCCTAGCCACTGCCGACAGGCAACGCACGACTCGAGTTCGTCGAACCCATCCCACGTGACAAATGTATCTCAGCCACGAATTCAATCCGTTACCGATTGCCTGGGCCATAATCATAGCCCCAACACAATCAATTGCAGATAGATAAAGCAGTAATGGATCGGGATTCAAATCATACAATCAAAGTCAGGTATTATCCGTTTAGGGCTGCCAGGGCTGTTGCACGCACTCGTTGCTCCGCTCCCCCATCACCAATGACGGATCATACAACGTAGATATAAATTTAAACATATGCATTACATAGTTAAAATCATAAAGCAGTTGAGCATGTTATGAATCACAACACAAGCATGAGTTTGTACAAGTTCAATTCCTAATCACACAACTATCAAAGGAGATCATACACATAGTTAAAAGAGGTTGAGAATCATATCTCAACACCCTTATACTTTACAATTTGCTAACTACTACTCATTCAGACATTTCAAGAAACACTTAAACAAACATACATCAACATACACGACATATGTCGATCACATAGGCATTAGGCCAAATCCTTTCACTAGGGAGTTGCCCCAATCATAACACGCGTACACCCACGACAGATAGTCAAGGCAAGCAGGAATCCAAGTTCCATATTCATTCAGTCATTTCCACAAACACTTGGGCCACACATTTTAGCATATATAGTGTATTTTGGCCGTGGCGTGACTTAGGGCAAATCCTTCGTCAAAGGGGGTTTCGCCAATACATCAATCATGAATCCATGACAATTAGTCATGGCGAGCACGAATGAGAATTCTATACTCATTCAGCCATTTCCACAAACACTTAGAATACACTATTACAACATACATGTGTATGTTAGCAAATCGCGTATTAGGGCTATTCTTTCGCCAAGCGGTTATTTTATCCGCGTATACCGTATTCATACAACAAATAATCATGACAATTATATTTCCAAAATTTGCATATAACGGTATTTCTAGAATACACAAATTCAACATACTTGACATTTACAAAGGAACATGTATTTTGGCGATTCCTTTCGCCAAACTAGTATTTTATCCATATATATATAATCATACATTAAATAAACATGTTAACATTTTTCCAAAAAAAAAATACGTATACGGTATTTCTACGTATATCTAGAGTATGTGAAATTCCATATTCTACAACGTTAATCGAAACAGGAAACGGAAAGCACTTTGTACATGTGTAATTGCATGCAGATCATGAATCTATCATTATCTGACATTGAAAGCGTTGAAAAACGTAACCTATACACCTAAAGTCCTCACCTTTTGTCGTAGAATCGTAACGGAGTTGATAGGTTTGCTAAGCTTCCGTATACGGCAACTAGGCGACCTATAGAACGAAATAGGTTAGCTATTTCACAACCTACAACAGTCTAAACCCCAAAACAGATTAGGGTTAGGGTTTCTTGCCTAGAAACGACGCCGGAAACGCCGGAAAAGCGTCAAGAAGGATGCGGTGGAGCATGGATAGCAGCAGGGAAGGACGGCAGGGAGATTCTCCCACATCTCCCACACTTTCTCTCTCTTTCCCTCTCTCAAATTCCAAATTCGTATAGCTGCCATGAGAGAGGGTTTAAGGTCCTTATATAGCCTCAAAACTCACCGAAATAGACTCCTGTTCAAAGGTTACTGCTAATATAGGTAATTCATCACTTTTCCAGCTCAAAAGAGAGGTTCTGGTGGCCCTCCTTGAGCCAAACGTCAGACTTAAGCTCACCATCTATGGATCTACGTTCTATTAAGTTTTCATTTCAGTGGGATTTCCAGATCACGCGTGGCGGACCAGTTTCAGTTCAACGGTCAGTGGGCCATGATCCGAAATTCCAAGTACATGTAAATGTTCCTGAAATTTTTCCTGATCCGAGGGTGTAATTTGGTCTGATTCTGACGGTCAGGTTGCTTAATACTGATGCGCAAGCGAATGGTGCCAGATCACTATTCCAGATATTTTAATTTCAAAGGGAATAATGTTTTTCACACTCCCTCGCTCCGGATCGAAATAAATGGCCGTGGGACATCGGTCGGAGCTGATTTTTGAGATGATTGTCAAGCCCAGTGGGGCGGTCCTAGTCCTTAGCTTCGAGTTAATCGGACTCCCGATGTGCGATCTAAACCTAATACGAAGTTTCGAGATGCTCCCGAGAGCAACCGGGTAATGAGATTGATCCTAGGTTTTAGGGTAACCTAGCGTCATGATTTGCAAGTTTTGGGTCTTGCAGATCGTATTTAAAGCGATCCCAACGGATTTCATGGCTATCGAGTTTGCACTTAGTTAACTTTGTTAAATTTCTAAGGATTTAATCCTAATTATTTTCTGGTTGAGATGGTACTTAGGCCTTTGTAGTTTGTATATAAAGTGATCCAAGTTTTACTACTTAGCTAGTTTAAGTTAGTGTCTAGGGCGAAAGTGTTTTGAAAAATTGAAAGCACAAGGTAGTAAAGGGTGGGATTTGTGAAGGAAATGGGTTCAGAAGTAATTTTAGACTGTGGGGTTCAGTTCTGACGAAATAATAAGGTGTTAGGAGCAACCCATTACCTAAGGACATCTAATCCCAGGTTGGCAAAAATCCGGGATGTTACAGGAGACGAGTCACTCCCAGCTGGCTTTTCCACATCTTTGAACTCATGCTTGGCACACCTTGTGGATCCCAACGACCTCATGATACAAGAAAAAGTGGATTCCATACATGACACCACCTCAGTGGTTGTCACGGACCAAGCGCACCCCTACTCTGAAGCCACTTCTTCCCCAGATCCTAATTGTTTACCATTAAAGGAAGATGAGCTGAAAATGAAACCGAAGTTTAGAACTTTGGAATGTGTTGACGCTACATCACTTCTGACGAAGTTTTCTAAACTTTATCTATTTGTAGTCTCTGATTCACCATAGGATACTAACGTTGAAACTTCTTCTATCACAGGTGAATCGTATATACTTTGGATACCTCAAGCAATTCAATGGAAAAATTTCTATGAGGTACATAAGTCTCTTTAGAAAGTCATGCTCCAGGGCGCTCAAGCCTATTGCAAAAAGGGCTTTTGGATGATCCTGTTGAGGAACTTACTGAGAAACTTATCAAGATATTGGCCGGAAGAGGAACCTTACGGCATGATCGAGTAGTTTTTCCTTGCTTTCATAAGACTAAGGTAGTTTGTTTTATGTTGTTTTAAGATAGACGGTAAGCTTAGCGCTCCTGGGAGGCAACCTAACTTTTCATTTCATTTTCCTAGTCAATTAATTTAATGTTTGTGGGTAACATTGCTGCAAACCCTCACGAGACTACAACTCGTCTACTAGGGGCAACCTAGGGGTTTAAAGGCTTGTTGCATACGCTAAATGCAATTGAGAGCACCTGCGAAAGTGGTATAGGTAGGAGTTTATTTTTGTTATTTGTGTTTTACTTGTGTTGGTTTCTCTCTTGTGCCGACTCGCTCTCATGTTGAAATCTTTATGGAAAAGTTTCCCTCGACTCGTTACCCAGGTACTATCTTCCCATCACTTCTCATTTACTTTCGTTGTCCCATGTGCATTGCATGCTTATATCTTTTACATTGAGGACAATGTAGATTTTTGGTTGGGGGCGGGCGATTAGGTTTCCTAATCAGTGTTTTCTTGGTCTTGAGCAAAATTTGTGAAAATTTTTAAATTTTTCTAAAAATTCGTGCAAATTCGAAGTGATTGTGACGGTCATCTTGGATTTAGAATTACAAGATAAGTAATGTTGGTAATTTATGAATCTTGGATTCCGTTAATTGTAAGATTTCACTATTAAGTTCGAACTGTTAATCCATCATTAGAGGTTTTAAACTTTGATTGAGTCATGCTTTCACAAAACACATCTCGCTTGCACATTAAAGTTTTAGTTTGACATTGAACTGTAATTTGGTGATCAGTAAGCATGGAAGGAACCAACTTGAAAAATTTGTCTGTCATGATCAATTAAAAAAAAAAAGAAAAAGATACCTTTGAAAAGGGTTGGGTGAATAATCTTCACCAGAGGTTTGCTCCCTATAAGTGCAGATTTAATTCCCATGGATAATATGTGAAAAAGGGTTGGGTGTACAGTCTTCACCATAGGTTTGCTCCCTATAGGTGAGGATTTGATTCCCCTTCTTGGCGTTACATTTAAATGAAAAAAATAAAAAACTAAAGAATGAAAAGATGATGTGTGAGGCAAGTTTTGGTTATCATGATTTCTCTTATTGTTTACCAATGATATCCTGAAATAGAGAACTGAACCTTGATGATAAGCAGAGATTACACTATACACCTATGAAACTCAATGTTTAAAATTGTACTAATTGATGGATTAATACTTTGAACTAGATTATGGTTTACCATGCCCTTGAGTCCAGAAGAAAGTAATGCCCAACATTCATGCATCTTAGAATTCTCGTATCTAAATTACTTTTCAAAAATCACTCAAGTTCATAGAAATTGTTCTGTAATTCTCAACTTATTTTTTCACATACTTTGCTCGGGACTAGCAAAATGCTGGTTAGGAGTTGTGTTGAGGGTCAAATATTGCATATTAGACCCCATTTATTACCTGGATTTACGAGCATAATACTGTTTAACGCCCGGTTTTAACTGTGTTTGTGATGCAGGGTGTATTTATGAGCGTGGACCGAAAAGGACGCTAAAAGCATGGATTTAATGCTCAGGAATCACCAAAGCAATGGATGAGACTCCAGGGGACCGAAATCGATGAGTTTACATGCCAGAGATCTGGGAAAACCAAGCCGTTCATGTTAAATGAGCCTGAAAGTCGTCCGGAATGCAAGATCACGGGGTTTCCACTATCTGATCGTCTTGAAACTTCATACAGGGGCTGAGGATCATAAATTAACCGTACACGTCAAAAATCAGCCATTGGATCATTGTGAAAGTGGTCCAACGGACAGATCAGGCCATAAATCTTTAATTCAGGGCCCACCTGATATATGGATATGCATCAATCTTGGTTTCAACTCATTAAATGAACTGAAAGAACGGATGGATGGAGCGGATTTCTCGAGTATATCATGAAGAACCCCATATGTACACTACATGTACATAGTGTACACATTCAGTGGACGTGCACCGGACCAAGACTCGGTCAACCATTACGCTGACCCGCTACTTTCTAAAAAAACCAAAATAGAAGCTCTATTTTTCGCCAGAGAAACGGATGTGCGTCCGCTGAACCATGAAGTGGGCCCACACCGTCCATCATATAGACAATCGGATCCGTAAATTATGCTTGGGGGGAAAAACCGACCGTACAATAGGTGTTTTCTTGGACCCATGCATGTATACACATACGGATGCAATTTCAATCGCAGGATGGACGGCAGCGAGCAAAGTTCCGTGGGCCACACCAAAACCAACCCAAACTGCCCATTACCGAACGGTTTTTCGAGAGGAAGCTAATGAACGGACTGGATTTCATCAAAAACATCACTGTGAGGCCACCGAGTGTCACAACGTACTCTATTTACGTATCCCCTGCGTCCAAGAAATCCAGATTTTTCGGCCGTTTGTGGTCCATTATCTTTGATCACCTTGATGATCCAAACCGTCCATTGAATAGCTCGTCCAAAAATACCCCAAGGGACATTAATTTTTTGAAAAAAATATGAGGAAAGTGGGGAATTTTCGTCCCGTTTTCTTGGTTACGTAAACAGCCTTACGCAGGGATGTGTTTTGTTGGCTGCGTAAAGTTTCCGCAGCCACCGACTCCCTTACGCACTCCAGCAAGGTCGGTTCGCCCAACGGACCTCTCCACCACCTTCCTTGCTATAAAAGAAGAACGAGAATAGAGAGAGGGAAGGCTGGGCTGGACGTGGAGCAGAGAAATAGCAAGATAGTAGAGTTTTGTTTTGTTTTCTTTTTCTTTTATTTTTTTTTTATATTTGTTTAAGGGATTGGGCCCATTCATGTGGGGCTAAACCTCTTAGCTAAGGGTAAGTGGTGAAGCTTGTGGCGTGATGGGAGATCTCGACGGTTAGATTCATCTGAAGAACTAAAGTTTGATTCTAGTTTTGAATATATGGAATATTTGTAGCTTTTAATGGTTTATTGTGACTCAAATTATAATGGATCTGCGATGGCTTCAGGTATATTCATTGCATTACAGGAATTGTGAATTTAGGAGGCCCTGTTGTTCACCATCGTCCCTTGGACATGGTTGGATGACGGAATCCTTCCTAACATTCATACATCTTCTGATTGGTTGTGGATTGGTTTAAGTTCTGTTGTTTACCTTGTCTCATGGCCATGGATTTGTGACGGAATCATATCTAATTCTTATACCTTTTATCTCTTTTGAAAACTAGATCAAAGGAAGTTCAGATTGTGCTTAGTGATATACTTTCCAACTGGATGAAGATGGAACTCGAAGTCCAGTTGAGTTCATGAATCAAGTGTAGATCTCCCTGATCTCTACAAGTGGATCCTTGGCACCTTAGTTTCCTACCTTCAAATTCACCTGATTTAGATTTTATCTTATTCTAGTTCTAGCCCTAGTTAGTTTCAGACTACGTACAGGTTTCAGTCCCTGTGAATTCGACCTCGGTCTTACCGAGTTTATTACTACATCACAACCCTATACTTGGGGAGTGAACACAAAACCTCGTCAAAAAAAAGGAGAGGAGGAGTCTACTTATCTTATCCTTAGAATCTATTAGTGTTATGAGTTGGAGGCGTGTTTTGATAAATCCCAGGCCTGTTCGGTCCTGACTCTTAGCCGGGTGGTAGACTCCTTGGAGTTTCAACACCGGGTCAAGGGTTCGAGCACCCATGGCGGTGAAATCCCATGGCGTGCGTGTGTGGGGTGTGTGTGCGTGTAAAAATAGAAAAAAAAAAAAAAAAAAAAAGAAAAAAAAAAAAAAAGATAAATCCCAGGCCTGTTCGGTCGAAAACCAACTCCACCTACCTCACATTTTAGGCTCCAATATTAAAATGATCTACCAAAATAGATGGCAGCATATATAAAACACATACATTATGGTGGGGCCTACAGAGCTTTGACACCAGCTTGCTGACTGGTGGTGGGTCAGCACTCAAACGGCGTCCAAAACGGACGCCCTAAAATTGAGTTGGGAGTACCCAATCCAGACAGAGAAGAAATTTTGATGTGTGAAACTTCAGTGGGCCTCACTATTATGTACTATGTATGTGATATATCCACACTGTCCATCCATTTTTCTAGATCATTTTAGGGCATGACCCAAAAAAGAGGCAGATGCAAAGATCAAGTGGATCACCAAACCACAGTAAACAGATGGAATTAGATGTCTACTCTTGAAAACTTCTTCGGGCTAACCAAGGCTCGGATTATGCTGATATTTACGTTAAGGTGGGCCCTTGAAAGTTTTCAACGGTGGTATTCGTTCAATGCCCACGTCCTTATGTGTTGTGGTAAAAAACAAGGTAGGAACCTGTTTTCTGCTAAAAACAACAGCATGCGTCAAAAACCACAAGAACACCGCGTGAGTCTGTATGGATGCATTATCCTCGTCAATTTTAATTGGAGGAGGTGTCCAGCACGTTTTAATAATTATAATTTAAAAAATTAAAATAATAATAATAAAACAACCTAGAGAGAGAGAGCCTCAGGATGCCCATAAAATGCTGAGAGAGCCCGTCCTCGTAAAGCAAAACGAAGAAAGCTTACCACCTCAAAAATGGAAGTTCATGCAGTGAGTTCTACAGTCATTCCCCAGAGCCTATCTCCCACCGAAACTACCAAAATACCCCTCACCGTCTTCGACATGGTCATACCAAACATACATATGGCCGTGTTATACGCCTTCATGCCGCCAACACCAACAAACACCGCTTTGAAACATGGCTTAATGAAAGCTCTAAAGCTCTTTCCTACTCTAGCAGGCCATCTCTCAGACAATAATGATCGTCGCCGTTCATCTGTTTCAGTTGGAGCCAATGGTGGAGGTGTTCTGATGGTGGAGACGAATGTAGCATTGGATTTAGTAGATATTTTGCCGCTCGAACCATCACCAAAGCTACTGCAGTTGCACCCTCAAACCGACGTAGGCCAGCACTTACTCCAAATCCAGTTCAACCGCTTTTCTTGCGGTGGCCTAGTGATTGGAATAACGAACCACCATCGAGTGGCTGATGGTAAATCAATGAGCTCCTTCTTTGTTACGTGGGCGAAGTTGGTTCGTGGGCTCCGCATAGACAGGTTTCCTGTCTACGATCGAACCATGCTAATACCTCGGGACCCACCAAGATGTGATCATGACCATTGGGGGATTGACTTTCAGCCCTTTCCACTGCCACCATCTTCTCTTCCTTCTCCCCTTAAATCTAACAAAGTACGTAACGTGGTGGTCCAATACAGTGTGGATTTCATATCAAAGATCAAAGCTCAAATGCCACGTAAACATTCTACGTTCGAGATTTTAGCAGCCCACCTTTGGAAGAAGGTAACAAGGGCTCGTGGGCTTGATCCTGATACACTTACTGAGATGAGTGTGGCCATGAATGGACGGTCAAGATTGCGGCCAGCTGTACCATCGGAGTACTTCGGCAACATGGTCCTCAACACCATCCCAAGGGCGCATGTGAAGGAGCTGAATGAAGGGAGCGTCGCGGATGTGGCGCGATTAGTGCATGATGCAGTGGGACGGATCGGGGACGGGTATATCCGGTCATTGATCGATTTCTGGGAGATCAACGGTGGGGATGAGTTGGTGTCCGTTGCAGATGTTGAGGGGCCCGTTTTGTGCCCTAATCTGGAAATTGATAGCTGGTTAGGGTTTCCTTTCCATGAAGTGGATTTTGGAGCTGGAGGGAGCTTATGTGGTTTTCTTCCTTCATGGGTACCAGTAGAAGGTCTGGTGATCTTGAAACCCACATTGAATGTGGTTGGCAAAGGTGGTGTTGATGCTGTGGTAGCTCTGTTTGAAGACCACGCACGGCTCTTCAAGCAGATCTCTCATTCTTTAGATTAGTTTGTAGATACAACATACACGTGTGTGAGATCCTAGCCGTTCATCAGACTTTTCACACTGTTTATATGCGTTGCCTAAAATATCATGCTAGTTCAATCATCAGGTCAGCCGCATATGTGCAAAGTAATTGGACGTCTCAGTGAATTTTGCAATGTGTGGTCGATGTGATTATCTGATTAGCCCGAATTTTGAGATGGCGCATTTCAGGCCTACAAATATTTCAACTGCGGACGTTCAATCCTTACATTTTAGGCCCACTTGAGTATTGGATGAGGGTTATTTTTGGCCTCACCTCCTAAAATGATCTCAAAAAACGGATGGACAGAATGAATTTCTCACAAACATCACGGTGGGCCAATGCAGGAACTTCCTGCTAAAGAAATCCAAGTCCCCATTGCACTGTATGGGCCAGGGCTCGGATGGCTTGGATCCACATACATGGTTTCTAGACTCAGGCTAGTCAGATGCAACTAACCGGAGTTGACCCGAACTCAGCATGACTCAGTCCAGTTCCATGTCATAAGCCAAACCGACTATGGTGAGTCAAGCCTACTCAATCGCACGTGGGTCCAAGCAATGATGGATGGCCGGGAGTATATGGGATGTGGGGACACGTTTCAGTCATCTAAACCATTTACATTATTTGGAATCGCTGGATGGATGGTATTTCAAAGAAAATTCTTATATTAAACTATTTCAAACCATTTGATTATTTAGCTCTTTTCCTTATAGAAGTGATGTCACGGAGTTGTTGAGGGCCAACCATGGTGTGTTGTATCCACACCATCCATCCATCCATTTAGAGAGATCATTTTAGATCATGAGCCAAAGAATGACGATGATCCAAAGTTCAAATGGACCCCACCACGGAAAACAGTAGGGACAGTGACGCCCACAGTTGAAACCGTCCTATGGCCACCATGATTTTTTATTTTTTATTTTGAGATCCAACCTGTTCATAAGTTAACTCAAACATGTACGAAAGGAAAATACAAATATTAGCTTGATAGAAAACTTCTATGGCCCCCAATAATTTTTTAATGATAGGCATTCAATCCCCACTGTTTTCTGTGGTGCGGTCCACTTGAGATTTGGATCTGTCTCATTTTTTAGCTCATGTCCCAAAAATGATCTCCCAAAATTTATAGATGGTGTGGATACAACACATACATCATGGTGGGGCCACAGAACTTGGTGACCTCACTTCACTAGCCAATCTCCCGGCTAAGCCGCGTCCGTTTACGCGGGAGGCGTATTGCCTACTGAAAGGTGGTCACTGACAGTGCTACGGGGGCCTACCATGATGTATGTATCCTATCCATGCCATCCATCTATTTTTTTCATGATATTTTATGGCATGATCCAAAAAATAGGCAAATCTCATGTGGATCACACCACAGGAAAGAGTGGTCAATGAGCACTCGTCATTAAAAACTTCTCAGGGGCACAAAAGTATTTAATTAATCTGATAGTTCTCTTTTCTCTTCATCCAGGAGTGTGTAACCTAATTAACGGGTTAGATGACAAATAAACATTACAATGAGCGTAGGAAGTTTTTAATGGGTAGGAATTCAATCTCCATTGTTTTCTTGTGGTGTGGTCCATCGAGACTTGGATATCCCTCGTTTTTGGGATAATGATCTATAATTATATGAAAAAATAGATGGACGGCTTGAATAAATAAATATATATCATGAGTGGCTCACATAACACTATCAGTAGCCACCTCGCTACTGAGGCTGTCAGTACGCAATTTGCGTCCGTCTACGCGTACCTGCGTGTATAAGGATGAATCGGCACAATCCATCACATGCTGAAAAACACAACTGGCACTGATCCGGACCATATAATCACATCTTGGATGGATAAGCAACATTTGAGCTGTTCATACAGCAGCGGGCCCCACCATCCACTTACCAAGTACCGAAAATCAGGTTAGTCATCAGATGGACCACACCTGATTCCTAAACAAGGATGGCCAGTGAGTTCTTTTTAACTGTCCATTTTATCTCCCACCTGACCTCTGGATCTGCCCCCTTTCAAGCTACTACACATACTGTGGGACCCACTCGAAGATGGACCATCACCGAATTTATATGTGTAAGGAAAGCTAGTGGTTGCCTTAGCAGGATTCACAACCGAAGCATCCTTGCCTGGCAATTCAAAGGCTGATAATCCATGGATGTTTGGGTCCTCGACGATCAACTCAACTGAAGGATGTTGGACGGGGAGGATGAAGAATCCAGACGGTTGATTTGATGGGCATGAGGTAGATGGGACATCCCAAATCTTTGGCATTTTCAAACCCATTATATTGTTATTTTTCTCACCCATCTATGTGTAGGCCACTGACCAAATGGTTATGATCTTCCCATCCAAGAGAATTTGTGACATGCCCAAATCAATGGTGGGGTTGATCTCATCAATCAACGGTGTGGATCTCATGGTCTCTCTTTCATGATCCATAATTACTTTTTCTTACCTCCCCGTATGAGTACGTAGACACTCCTATCTAGATATTGTTGGGGAAACCATGGAAGCACACTTAGATGAATCTAGGATAGCAATCCAATAGCACTAAGCAAAAGGGAGAAGAATGCAACGATTTAATATGGAAAAACCTTTTTGAGAAAAAAGCATGACACAAAGTGATAGATGTTCACTATGAAAGCAAAAATTACAAAGAGAAAAAACTTACCCAATTCAAACAACCTCAAATCTCACCCTTACTAACGAACGATTTAGAAACCCTTAGAATACTTGCATATATTCTCAATTCCGATTGTACTCCAATATATAACATTTAGAGGAAATCTAATCAGAAAATGAAACAAATCCCGCAAATTCGCAACTCTGTGAAAATCTGCGTCGATCGGTTCGATGCCATCGAAACTTATCCTTCGATGGCATTGAACTAACACCCACAAAACCAATTTTTTGAAATATCTCGATTGCATTGGGCGATGTTCGATATCATCAAAGGTGCAGTCAAACACTCTTCGATGGCATCGAAAAAGTGCCAAGATAGGTCAGCGACCGACTGGAGTAAATTCAGAAAATCTCGATGGGATCGAGCATTGTTCGATGTCATTGACGGTGGCATCGAACAGTCTATCGATTGCATCGACATGCCCACTAACAAACTCGATTTAAGACATCTATTACAACAGCTATAACAAGATATGTGTAAACAAGCAGTTCAGCAAGTGAGATACACATGCGCGAAGAAATAGACACTTAGAAGAATAAATGCAAAGTTCCCCATTCAAGATGCATGGATTGTGTAACCAAGGGTCAGAATGGAAAATTCGTAGTAAATTAGAGTCGACCTAAACAACTTGAGCTTAAGCCAAGACCAAAAATTGACTAGGCCATGTATGTTGAGCCATAGTTGAGCCATGGGATAAGCTAAAAGGTCCAAGTACGGTCCAAAGCAGGGTTGGGCTGGTCAGCCACACGTCCAAGGAGGGACCATCATATAAGATCTCCAAACCATGACTCATTTGTATAGACTTGGGTTACACCATTAACTCTTCTACAAATCTGGCCACCATTTGTATATACTCATTTGTATATATGTTCATATTTGACGTATCTGCTTATTTCGGTGCTTAGAGTCAAAGTTGATCTGTTTGAATCGAGCCACTATATCGATTATGACATGCCCGTACACATTACACGTGACAGGAAGCGACTCAAGCGCCAACAATTTTGGCATGACCGGTGGGACTTAATTACGAAGTATATTTACCAATGCAATATTAATTCTCTAGAACTATGAGCTAAAGATGGGTTCATCTAGTACCTGAGTAGTTAAGTTTGCCACCGAATCCGGTACCCTTTCCATTAAATTCGGATAGGGCATCCTCATCTCAGGTTGATCATCTTCAGATTATGCCCATCAGAATTCTTGATATGCAACGAGAAATTCAGCGTATCACCAAACAATCACGAGTTCAGGTTGAAAGTTTAGGTAGATAGATGGTCAATAATGGCAAAAACATGAATCGGATTATGGCTCTATCTCTTTATCAAAAGAACACCTGTGGTGCCTCAGCAACATATCAGTACTAGTTTTGTAAGAAATTGGCACCGGTAGAGTCAATACTGTAAGCACTTCATCTACGATGGAACATGCCTCCTACTCTAGTACAAGAGGTGTAGAATCTTCCTCTTCAATATCCCACTCCCAATACCTCAACAATGGCTATCCCACTCCCAAAGGGTACAACTTTTTCCCGTTGAATGGTTGGATAACATATATACCACTCACAACAGCAGCCCCCATAAGCAAAGTGTTGTAGAGTAAGCTTATAGAAGATGTCAATTTAGTTAAACCCATATTCTTCGGCTAGAGATCAGATAGCCGTTGGGCCAATCCAGCCCATTATTACCCTGTCCACAGTTCTCTCATTATGTTCAGGTGAGGTCCATAGTTAAATTCACTGTTGATGAGCGACTTGATCTTCTAAAGTTGAACAATAAGGATATTTATTAAACTATGTAGTTTTTAAGTTGGACAAGTGGGTCAAATATATAGTTCAGTGATCAGAACCAAATATAAATCTCCAACTTAGAGACCCTACACACCAATCCGAGGTCTTCTTCATTGTTTCTATATTTCTGTTCTTGATAATCCACACGAGGGCCACAAATGGAAAGGTTATAATTGTCCAATCCAGGATTTTTAGGGTACGGTCCATCCTTTCCGAGGACCCACTCCATCAATTGTCTTGATCGCCGAACCATGTATCTCACTTTCTCAACTTGAAACATTAGTACATGCATCTTATCAACTGGCCACAGTATAATATAATAATTTGAACGTAGGGTCGGTTTTAAATTTTCCACGTGGGGAGCTTTGGCTAGTGTAATAATATAATTCTAACGCGGACTAAGACTTTTCATGTGGGGCGGCGATGGCGATAGTATAACGTAAGAGTCAGTTTTCCTGGTTATCTTCCCATGGGTTGTTAGTTCGTACTCTGGTTGTGTATGAAACTTGATACACGGGTACATTTAAATGGCAAACATGGTGTATACTGACTCAAATTAAACCTATTAAGCTGTGGAACGTATTTTATCCAAGTTGCATTCTAAAAATCAGATTGGTTGAACCATCCTAATTAACTTCTGATTCTTGGACATGCGCATGTTGCTTAAAATAACACCGTTGGGTATTCTTTATTTTTAACGGTCCAATAAATGTCCAGCAATCTAATAATAGATTACAAGGTTATAGAAATATTTTATTCATAACACATATAAGCCGATGCCTTATTTAGATGATTAGTTTGAATCAATTGTATGCGGAGTATGTAAATTTTTAATAATTTCTAACTTTGGGGTATTATCGACCATAATCTACCAGTATCAAAGCAGTTTCTTCTGGACGCGGATTAGCTACCGAACCTGGGAGTAGCGAGCCTTGATGCCCAAGTAATGTCACCACGTTTTGTGGGCTCACTATGATGTATGTGTTGTATCCACACCTTCCATTCATTTGAATACACCATTTTAATTTAGGAAATGACACTAAGAGTGAGGCAGATCCAAATCTTAAGTGAACCCCACTACGTAAAACAGTGGGGATAGAAGGACTACCCTTGAAAACTTCTTGGGGCCATAGAAGTTCTCGATCAAGATGATATTTGTGTTTTCTCTTATTACATGTCTGTGTTAACTTATAACCAGGTTGGATCTCAAATAAACATCACCGCGGTGGGTGTCACTGTCCCCACTGTTTTCTGTGCTTTAAATCTGTTTTATTATTTTGATCATGCCCTAAAATGATATCTGCAAATAGATGGACGGAGTGGATATAACACATACGTCATGGTGGGCCCACATAACGAAGTCACTTCGGTAGCGATTTCGCTAATGTCAGGTTCAGTAAGTAATCCGACTCCTACGTGTCTTAGAAAAGAAATCGACAGCGACAGATATAAATGTAAACGGCTAATATTATTTGTTTTAGAGATACGCCGCGTCAGTTAGTTGACAAGTAGGAGCACCACGGTTCTTTTATTCTTCAGTAGGTGGAAGTGTCGAAACGGCACGCGGATGAGGTACTTGCCCCACCTGTTCCCTGGTCGGGACAGCCTGGGCTCGTCGGGGCTGTCATGATTTATGGATTTCATCCCACACCGTCCATCCATTTTTCAAAATTATTTAAGATTATGAGCAACATGGAAGGCTCGATCAAGATTCCTACTGTTGAAAATTTATTGGGGACCATAAGTTTTGGATGAAGATGATATTTTTGTTTTTCACTTGATGAATGTGTAGTATTAATAGGTTGGATGGAAAATAAAGGGCGTGGATTGGCTACTGACAGGTTAAGTAGCGAAACTGCTACTAGAGGTGGGCATTGAGTCGAGTTAGACCGGATTGGGTCCAACTCGACTCGATCTGAAATTTTAAATGGCCGACCCGAACTCGATCTGATCCGATCCGGGACTGAATCCGAGTCCTCTGACTCGATCTGATCCGTTACACTGCTGGCCTACCCCGAATCGAGTCTGACTCGGTCAGGGAAACCGAGTCAAATCAGATTAGGTACGGTTCGGATCAAATCTTATATTTTAGTTTTTTTTTTTTTTTGAAAAATTTTTGAAAATTAAAAAAACAATGATTTTCAATTTTAAAAAACTCGAGGGCCCACCATAAAGTTTATTTTTCATCCAATATGTTAATAAGGTCACAACTACATGGATGAAGAGGAAAAACAAATTTCATATTGATCCAAAGCTTCTGTAACCCGTAAAAGAGTTTCAATGGTAGACATCCAACCCCCACTGCGTTTTGCAATGTGGTCTACTTGATCTTTAGATCTGTCTTATTTTTCAGATCAAGCCTTAAGACGAGCCCGCCAAATGGATGGACGATTTGGATATAACACATACCTCATGATGGGACCCACAAAACTTGCTGACTTCACCGACTAGCCTGGTGCGTGGTACACCTGCCAATCCGCTTCCTTTCTTTCGGAGGCGAGTTTCCTACAAAAGCCTTTGGCGGGAAGTTCTTGCGCAAGTATGCTATGCGGGCCCAATTCAATGTATATGAGAAATCCATTCCGTCCATCTATTTTGCGAGTTCATTTTAGGACGTGTCACCAAAAATTAGATGGATACAAAACTCAACTAGGCCACACAAGAATAAATAGTGGAAATTTAGCTAGCACCGTTGAAGCATTCCTATGGCCATAAAAGTTTTGTATCGGGCTATCTTTCTGGTTTTTCACTTCATCCCATTGACAATGACCTTATAAACAAATTGGATAGCATATAAACATCAAGGTGGAGTCCAGGAAAGTTTCAGCGGTAGGAATTTCTTTCCTCAATTTTCCATCTCATGTGATCTACTCTAGTTTTGTGTCCTTTTCATTTTTTGTGGCATGTCCTTAAATGAGCTCTCAAAATAGATGGACGGAATAGATTTCTCACAAACATTGAAGTGGGCCCCACATAGCATCCTTGCGCAGGAACTTCATTTGAAAGGCTTTCGCACGAAATCCACGTCCCGTCAAAGCTCGGTGCTTTATGCACCTTGAGCCGTGTGTGGAAAGGACGGATGGGCTACTCCCCCTGCCACCGCTAATGGCTGGTGTCAGTGCTCTGTGGACCCCACCATGATGTATTTATTTCATCCATGCCGTCCATCTATTTTTCTAGATCATTTTATGGTCTTAAACCAAAAATGAGGTATATCCCAATCTAAAGTGGACAACATTACAGGAAACAATGTTGCATGACTATTGTGCAGATCGGATCAGATCGAATCAAATCGGATTCCGGATCGAATCGCTCCAAATTGGCCACTGATCTGAACTCGACTCGATGTACGATCGGATCTGAGTGGGCCTACTCAGTCTGACCCGATCCTGACCTTCGGTTCGGATCAGATCCGTTGGATCGGGTCGGATTTTGGCCAGCTCTAACTGCTGCTGAAGTGATGTCACCAAGTTCTGTGGGGCCCACCATGATGTATGTTTTATATTTATGTCGTCCATCCATCTGGAGAGATCACTTTAGGGTAATATCCAAATAGTGAGTCACATCCAAAGCTCCAGTGGACCCCACCATAGAAAACAGTGAGGAGAGTGACACCATCGTTAAAAACTTCTAATGGCCACAAAAGTTTTCGATCAAGCTGATATTTGTGTTTTTCCTTCTTTAATGTCTTTGTTAACTTTTGAACATGTTGAATTCCGAAAAAACATCATGGTGGGCCTTAGGAAGGTTTCAACGGTGGGCAACAATCTTCCTATTGTTTTCTTTGGTGGGGTCCACTAAAGCTTTGGATCTGCCTTGTTTTCTGGGTCATGCCTTAAAATAATATCTCCAAATGAATAAAAGTTGTGGATATCATAGTGCAGTCCACAGAACTTGGTGACGTCACTTCGGTAGCGAGTCTCGCCACTCAACCTGTTAGTATCTAATCCGCGTCCGAAAATAAAAAACATGGTGGGTCCTAAGAATGTTTAAATAGGGGATGTCATAGCACCGTTGCTTCCCGTGGTGTGATCCACTTGGGACTTGGATCTCCCTATTTTTGGGCTAAAATTCTAAAATGATATGAAAAAATGGATGGGCAGTGTAGATAAAAGTCATACATCATGATGGCTAGGGCTGTACACGAGCCAAGCTAGCTAGAAAAGCTCGCTCGGCTTGACTCGATCTAGCTCGACTTAACTCGACTCGAACAATGACTCGAAGTGAGCTAAGCTTCATATGACCCAGCTCGTTTTGAAAACAAGCCAAGTTCGAACATAGTAGAGTTTGACTCGACTTGACTCAAACCCAACTCAGCTCAAATCAAACATATATTATATTATATATATTATTATATTTAAAAATTAAAAAAATTAAAACTTAAACTATACCATACACATCCGTCCCTTTCTTACTATTTCCCTTCCTTACCTAACTCACCTCTCTCTCTCTCTCTCTCTCTCTCTCTCTCTCTCTCTCTCTCTCAGCCACTCACCTGAGCTTGACTCAGCGTCTGCCCGACTTATCTCAGCCATACGGCCTGCACTCGCCTGAGCTCTCTCTCTCTCTCTCTCTCTCTCTCTCTCTCTCTCAGCACCAACAACAAAGTCCCCTCTATGGGCATATCTAATACACACACACATTATTAATTGAATATTTGATTTGGGGGTTGGGTCAATTGGATAGGGTTGCTGGGTTGAGTCAAGTGCGGGTTGGGTTGAGAGCAGAGTTGACTAGACTCGAGGTAAGCTCACCTTGACTCGATCCACTAGCTCGACTCGAAAGGTTTGGCAAACAAGCCAAGCTCCAATGGTAAGCTCAAGCTCAAACTCGAGGAGAGCACGGACGAGCCAAGCCAAGCTTGACCCACCTCGACTCGACTCGGCTCAATGTACAACCCCAATGATGGCCCCCCGGTGGCCCCTTGGAGCCTTCGCCTGTCCCATGCTCGGAGCAGGCGGGGGTAGTACCTAATCTGCACCTGTAGAAATGTTTTTATTGCCAAAATCTGGTCAACATATGAAGTTGATGTAGAGTTGCGCCCTTCGATGGATCTGTAAAACCTAAAGAAAATATGAGTAGGGGTGCCGGTGGTCGGCTATGCACCATCCAATGCCTAAGTCAGGCTTGCAGAAGATGATTGTCGGAAGTTAGATTAGGCTTCTTCTGATTTAGAGTCTGTGGTTGTTTATATATGGCAGGGGAGAAAGTTTCAGACCTTCAAATCCCATTATGTTATGTTAGAGGGTCCCCGATCTAGCGGGATTCTTATCCGGAATATGTCGGAGTGATATTCAGCCAACCCCGTATATGTCAGAGTGATCTTCGATCGGCTGAGCCTGAATATGTCGAAGTGATCTTCAGCTGAGTCTGAATGTGTCAGAGTGATCTTCAGCCGAGATCAGGTTGGATCCTTATCTCTTTCGGATCTGGGGCAATATTCGTTCCGAATTTCTTGTACCACCTCTCTGGCAGTGGTCGAATTGGTCAGCTCAGGATGCAGGGGAGCTTGAATTCGGAGCCCAAGTCCTTCCCCACGGGTCCATGACCTATGTTCTAGACATGGTTGGCGGGGGGAGTCCCCTCCTACCGAGTTCAGTCTGTTGACAACTTAGCTCGGGAGCTCGTTTCTGAGCTGAAGGAATTGCATGTCCCATGTTGATGGCCCTTCTGTTCGAACCTCGGTCACCCCAGCTCGAGCGGTCCTCCTCAGCTCGGAGGCATATCACTTGTAAATAACTGTTGCTCTTCCCGTGTGAGGAACCATTTCGGTTTTCCCCTCAACAAATGTCTCCCATCTTTCCATATTGCCTACGCGCGTATGTGAGTACGCATGTGTAAGTAAAGCTTATTTTCCATGGGTTTTACACATGTTTTCTTAAGTTGTGTGGTTTATATTAACTAAAGCACTATAAAGAGGGCATTAACTGAGCGCTCCTCCCATGGACATTGGCATGCTATTGAACCATGTAAATCTATATGCTCATCTCTTGTTTTTTATTAGGATATTCAGTCTTTTATTTGTCTTTTTGGTGGTTTTTCTTTGCCTACATCGATCATTTGTGGGTATTTTTCCGCAACAATTAGTATCAAAGTTAAAGGTTGAGAAACCTTTATTTCATATGGCTAGATTGAGTTTGATAAGATTCGATATGCCAAAGTTTGATTGATCCAATTATGTGTTGCAGAAACTGAAAATGAAGGTAATGTTACTGAAAGAAGGCTATGTGATTGCGATAAAATGAAAACAGAAAAGCCTACATAGATGAAAGACATGATATTTAAGGAGAAAAATCAATTAGCTATGATGGATCTTCTTCATACATTAGATGATTTGGTTTTCTTAAACATGTACAATCTAACTACCAGAAAAGATTTGTGGGACAAATTGCGAAATCTATAAAAAGAAAAATCAATGTCAAACAAGATCTTTTCCAATAGCATTTGTACAACTTAAAAATGAATGAAGAGTCCTTTTTGCAAGAACATTTGAATGGGTTTAATACACTAATTAACATTTCAGTGGCGGTCAACGTGAAGATTGACAATGAAGAAAATTCATATTTTTACTTTGTTCAATGCCACATTCGTGGGAAGGTTTGATCATGAATCTAAAAATTGATTCAAATCTCTACTTAAGAGTCAATGGTGTCCATGTTGTGTACCGAAGAATCCAACAAAAAATACACGAAGGATTTTTTTGATGCTGCCATGACATTTAGAGGAAGGAGTAGGAAAGGTAATAATGAAAGAGATTAGACGAGAACCAAAGTTGAAATGGTACAAAAGTAAACTTGTTGGAATTACAAAAAAACAAAAAAAAAAAAATGGCCACAATACAAAAATTGTAAACTTATGATGTAGAGCGGGTCGCGGACAATTACATGGCAAAGATGGATCAGAAAAGGCCCGGTCGGCGACAGAAGTGATCCGGACCATCAGACCTTAAATCAGGCGTATCTCGCAATCCGGGATGAGTTAGCGGATGAAAAATATATGATTTTGGGGTAGAACGAGATACTTTAGCCAACCAACCCCGCTATGCCGGGTTGTGACGATCGGAATTGTGAGAAACCCCTGATTTGACGGTTGTTTCCCTGTTTCAATTTCGTTTTTACTATAAATAGTAAGTTTTAGTTTGCTTATAACTCTTTATCCGTCGGGCTTTAGGAGTTGCGCCCAACGTGAAAAGAGCTTAGAATAATTAGGAGAACAGGTTGGCGAAGCCAAATAGGACACTTACTATTTTTGGCCGAAAACCTTGCGCACTAGTAGACATCACGACCGTCTATAAATAGTAAGTTTACTATTTATAGTAAGTCGCGAATTCTAGGAGTCCTAGTTGTAGTTTGATTCTAATTTCTTCCCATTGCTTAGTACCCTTATTTAAAGGGTTGTGAACTCGTTTTTATGCATTCATTAATCTATTTCGAATTTATTTAGAATTTATTTCTATTTTCTGCTCTCTTTTCTCGTGGATTCGAGAAGTCTCTGTGAGGAGTCCAGAGAAGTTCCGTGGATTCGGAATAGTTATCCTCTTGAGGAAGAAGGTGCTCGACCTCACGTCCTCCCCTGCGTCAACTTATGAAGATAAATAATAATGATAATAAATTCTAAACCTGATCTACAAGATCAAGCATCAGATTTACGTACACTACGTGAAAAAGGACCAAATTCAATGGTCTAAAACCGTTGATTTTATGGAAATTCAATGAACATGGGCATCGAGAAAGCTTGCCGAAAATTTTGGTAGAAAATGGAATTCGATCTAAAAACATCGATTTTTTTTTATGACCCAAGGCCGTCGTTCATTTGGCAGCTTGTCAATTTTCTGTTAAATGCGACAACCTTGGGCCGTCGAATTTTGATTTTATATTAAAGAAAATCACAATTAGAAGAATTTGGAGCCTCATGACTATGGCTATACCCATACACATAATAAACATATTTTAATATAGTCTAAATCACTAAAATCCACATTAAAAAAATCATTATTCAATCTAAATCCAATCACAGTAAAACAATTCCAAACACGAGACTTGGACAATCCACAATATGCAAATCACTATTTAATCCAAATACATCACAACAGTACATCACAGGCACAACAAACTCAAAGCACTTGCAAACCATCATTCAAACAAATCATTATTCAATCCAAATATACACCATAATAAAACATCCCAAATACAAAAGTGACAAGGCGCTTGCAAACTATCATTCAAACACCTTCCCAATCTATTCAAACATACACTAGGAATGAAAGACAAGCTTCAATTCGCACCAATAAGGAGTTGAAGATGGTAGTTCAGTCACTTCATGCCTATCTCCCAGGTGAAAGAACACTGCAAGTCATACGTCAAGTTGTAAGTTGATGTAAATCTAATTAAGGGATTTTAAACATGTTGATAAATGCTCAGTACTCCCAGAGCACTATACGTTATCGTGCTCCTAGTTGCATTTACTAGCGTTAAGGCACTTTAATTATCCAATCCATTGATCTAGATTGTTCACTGGGTACAACACACTAGGCCCAACACACATTCCATGGCCAACCATGTAAGCATCATACCAATCCAATAAATATTTACCATTCGATCAATGGTCTTTAATATGGGCGGTCAAGGTCATTTATACAAAATAGGTCTAATCCATTTGCGAGACCCTTATCCTAGTCTGTATCGTTCCATAAACTCTCGCGGTCCTCCTGGTCGAATTCCGACAACCTACAACCTATAACTGGCGTTTGCGCGCGATCCTAAGTCGAGCCTTATATCTGAGTCGTCTCAACCCGATGCTTGTACCCTTGCAATAGCGCTGTCGCCGCATCTCGTGCGCTGAAGCGATACTCGGGCCAGAAGATGTGGACCCGTATTCAGTTCGAGAAAAACGCCGCGCATTTGCAAAATCCAACAGAACATCACATCAATCCCATCAATCAAGTACACATCTATCACTTCACATGTCAAATACAAGTAACCATCCTCACTCTCACACAAGTATCCTAAAGTCAACTCTCTCCATCAGCAGTCACCCATCCCTCTCTCTCTTACATCCTATCCTCTCTTTTTCTCATTTCAAACTCTATTTTTCAAGCAACCCCATGAGAGGTGGACGTCCAAGCCTTCCACGGAGAAGCTAGTGTGGCCCACCTTCCTACCTCCCATCTCCACCATCTAAGCCTCATCTCGACCGTTGAAACGCATCCCTTAGAGCTCTAGGATGCGTTGATGGAAGAAAAGGTCCAAGAAGATCAAAGGTGAGTGATTTTATGTTTTGATTTTGTGATTTGAGGGCCCACTTGTGGTGAGACCCATTTTGATGTATGTATTATAAGAGGGGCCCATAGTGGCGAGGCCCGTCGCACAACCGATCTCTCTCTTTTCTTTTCCCTCTCTCCCTTTTTTTTATTACTATTTTTGTGGTGTTGATGGTACGTGTGGCCCACCTGATGTGTGTATGCCATCCATCATGTGGAGCCCACCTTGGTGTGTGTGAGAAATCCACATCGTCTAGTAGATCTGGATGGTGAGACCCACCTGATGTGTGGATTTTATCCACACTGTCTGTCCATCTGGACGGGACCCACCTGCATGGAACCGGATTGGCTGGTGTACCTCACACCAGCTGCGTCCTGCGTAGCTGCTGCATTGACCTGAACTCTATGGCTCCCACCTACCTGCTGTGATGATGTCAGCAGAGGGCCTGATCACGGGGCCACCTGGACGATAGAATTCATCCAGTCCGTCCATTAATGGACGTCCAGGGCTGGGTTATATATATATATATATATATATATATATATATATATATATATATAAAATAATCCATGTGGTGGGACCCACTTGACGTGGGAATTTGATTAGCTGGTGTACTTCACATCAGCTATATAGCTGATGTAATGATGTCAGCAAGTTCCGTGGTACCCACCAGATGTATGGGTATTACCCAGACCGTCCAACATTTTGGACGGGTGTGACCCACCGTTGATGTATGGGTCTCATCCACACCGTCCGCTGGATTGGGACGGTGGGACCCACCTTAATGTAAGTGTTTTAACACCCACCGTCCAAACATTTGGGGACGTGGAGCCGACCATGCTGCACGGGCTTCATCTGCACCATCCGTGCAGGTGCCACCGTGATCGATGCACCTATAGCCATGCCGTCCATGCAGTTGGCAGGCGTGTGGGCCACCCCACACGTGCTGCACGTGTGGGATGGGACCCACCTTGATGTATTTATTCCATATTCTCATCGTCCATCTGTCCAAGACGGTGGGAATCTCTGCAATGTATGTGTTCTCCACGCTGTCCATTTGTCTGGCAACTGTGGGCCCACCCCACACGTGCTATATGTGTGAGGGGTGGGGCCCACCTTGCTGGTATACTTGTTACATCCAGGCCGTCCAACGTGGACCACCTTGATTACATGTATTTTATATTCACACCGTCCATCATCTGGACGGTGTTGCCCACCCTGATGTATGTCTTGTCCACGCTGTCTAGCAGCGGTAGGAGCCCACCATGATGTAGGTTTTGATCCACACCATCCACCATCCATCAGGGACAGCAGGATCCACCATGATTTATGTATTTTATCCCCGCCGTTCATCTGGACAGTGGGAAACTGCCACGTTGTATGTGTTTCATCCACACCGTCCAGAATGTCTGGATGGTGCTGGACAATTTATGGACAGTGTTATGGACTCCACCATGTTATATGTGTTTCATCCACACTGTCCATAATGCTTGGACAGTGTTGGACAATGTTTAGGAGGTGCTGATTTACATGGGTAATGTTTAGACGGTGTTGAATAACATGGACAATGGTTGGACGGTGTTGATTTGCACGTCCAATGTTGGACAGTGCTGATCATCATTTGTGGCCATGTGCCCCATAGAATGAAAGTGTACAGTGATACACATGTTATACCTACAACTATTAAAATGATTTTGGTGTGGTCAAACTCCACTAGAGGCCCATCCATGCGGCCCATCATGATGTATATTTGAGGCACATATGATGGGGCCCACTTGCTTGAATCTGAGGCCTATGGGCAAGGCCCATTGTGATGTATTTGTGGCCTATGGGCAAGGCCCATTATGATATGTATTGGGCCCATGACGCGTGGACCATTTGATGTATTCGAGGCCCAAAAACGTGGCCCATTTGATGCATATGAGACCCATGTGTAGGGCCCACATGTTATGCATTTGAGGCCCATGAGCAGGGCCCACCTGTGGTGTATATAAGGCCCATTGATGTGGCCCACTTGTTGTATTTGAGGCCCATGGGTTGCAACTCATTATGATGTACTGAGGCCCATGGGTCGTGGTCCATCGAGATGTATTTTCGGCCCATAGCGATGCACGATAGGCCAATGTGATGCGACCCACTTAATGTATGAGACCCTTGTGTGAGGTCATAGTCCCACTATACGTTTTGCTCTACGTGGGCCACTCATTGGGAGTAATGTTGGTTAAATGTCCACATTGATGGGCAATGATGGTTAGATGTCCTCATTGTGACCTTCCCTTAGGCCCTTTGTTAGGCCGATTGTCAAGGCTGATATCGATTATCGAGGCTGATTCCGATTATCAAGGTCGATTTTGATTGTCGAGGCCGTTTGTCGAGGCCGAGGCCGATTGTCGAGGCCGATTCCGATTGTCGAGGCCGATTCCAATTGTCAAGGCCGATTCTGATTGTCGAGGCCGATTCCGATTGTCAAGGCCGATTCCGATTGTCAAGGCCGATTGTCGAAGCCGATCCTGATTGTTGAGGCTGATTCTAATTATCGAGGCCAATTGTGGAGGTCGATTCAGATTGTTGAGGTCGATTGTTAAGGCCGATTCGGGTTCCGATTGTTGAGGCCGATTATCGATGCCGATTCCGATTACCGATTCCGATTCCGATTCTCGAGGCCCATTGTTAAGGGCGATTCTGATTCCGATTGTCGAGGCAGATTATCGAGGCCGATTCTGATTGCCAAGGCCGATTGTTTAGGCCGATTCCAATTCTGATTGTCGAGGTCGATTGTCGAGGCCGATTCCGATTCCGATTCTGATTCTGATTATTGAGGCTGATTCCCATTCTGATTGTCGAGGCCGATTTCAATTGTCCGTTCCGATTCCGATTGTCAAGGCCAATTATCGAGGCCAATTCCGATTTTGATTGTCGAGGCTGATTGTTGAGACCGATTCCGATTTCAATTGTCAAAGCCGATTCCGATTGTCGAGGCCGACTCCAATTATCGAGGTTGATTATTGAGGGTGATTCTAATTCTGATTGTTGACACAAATTGTCGAGGCCTATTCTGATTGTCGAGGCAGATTGTAAGACCCGTACCGTTTCATAGGCTTCCGCGGTCATCCCAGTCGAATTTTGGCAACCTTCGACCCTTAACCGGTATTTGCGCGCGACCCTGAGTCACACGTCGTCAACCTGAATCGACTCAACCCGAGACTTGTTCCCTAGTGACCGCGCCGTCGCCGCGGTTTCGATGCCGCATCTCGCGCACCGATCCGATACTCTTGCCAGGAGATGTGAGCCAGCGTTCGGTGAGAGGAAAATGTCACGCGTGCGAAAATTGAAGAGAATCTCTATGACTTGTCACATCAATCATCCATCAATCAATCCCATCATGTCAAGTACACATCACCTCTCACCCTTCCCCAAGCAACCACCAAAGTCAAAAAAGTTCTTACACACCCATACTTCTCTTACACCAAAAACCACAAAAGTCAAAAAGTTCTTACACCCATTACCCACCACATTCATCACTCCATCAACCATCTTTCTCTCTCTCTTTACAACCATAACTCTCTCATTTTCAAACTCACCTCCCAAGTAACCCAAGAGCACCATCCATCCAAGCCTCTCCAAGCCCTCCCAAGCAACAAGTGTGGCCCACTTTCCTACCTTTTCATCTCCAATCTCAACCATCCAAACCTCATCTCCTCCATTGGAATCGAAGCTAAGGAGCTAAGGAAGCCTTGGGTGCAAGTAGATAGCGGTGGGTGATCTTAGATCTTTGTTTTTCATTCATTTTGCTTGATTAAGGGTCCATATATGTGGGACCCACCTTGATATAAATTTGTATGCAAGAGGGGCCCATAGTGGCGGGGCCCCTCCATCCTCACCGATCTCTCTCTCTCTCTCCATTGTTTCCTTTTTTGTATGATGGCTTGTGGCCCACTTGATGCATGACCTTATCCATGCCATCCGTTGAGGTCGACCCCACTGTTTCCAAGAGTGGTTAATGCCTTGGGAAAAACACAAATATTAGCTTGATCCAAAACAGGTGGGCCATGTGGAACCCACCTTAATGGGGCATGCCACCGTCAGTCAATGGAGGTGGCTAGACAGTGAAGTGTTAACTGACAGGGGGGTGTGCACTAACGTGGGTGTGCTAACGTCGAGTGCACGGACGTGGGTGTGACTGGCGTGGGGTCCATAGGACTCATCTACACCATCCTTCCATTTAGATGGCCCCACCACGATGCACGTATTGCGGTGGGCCACACCACTGAGTGGAGATACCTTGTTACAACGTTGAGGTCTTGGTACCGTTCCCTAGTGAGGGTGGCTAACGGTGAAGTGTCAACTGATGGTGGGTCCGTAGGACCCACCCCATCCACACCGTCCATCCATTTTGGTGGGTCACACCATCACGTTGATGTCCACCGTCCTTGGACGGTGTGACCCACATCCGTGTGGGGCCCTCCCTGACACCAGATCCAATAGCTCAACTGGCAGGCGGGGTGGAGATGCCTCGTTTCAACACGTGAGGTCTTGGCATCAATCCCTGTGAGGGTGGCCTACATGGGACCCACCTAAGTTTTGGGTGTGACTGAAACTGGTCCGACCGTTCATTCAAGTGGGACACCCACGATGGGTGGGCTGGATTTGTGAACCCCATCTCGGTGAGCCTAATAATGATTATGAATGTTTTCAATGGAGGGAAGCCCTCTTAACTGTTGTATTTGGTGCAGCCCACACAAGTCACAGACCGACTTGATTTTTGAGACTTAGGCCCACGCTGGAATGGTGCATCTGACCGATGGGTTAGATGTTTGGCAAACATCAACGGTGGTGCCCACACAGCTCGCTGTACCTTTTCCCATATATACATATATGTGGGCCCTACGTGGGACCCACCTCTGTAGTGTCTCTACTTGTGTCAGAGAAGGAAAAAGAAAAAAGAAAAAGAAAAAGGAAAAGAAAAGAGGAGAGGCAGCCACATGTTGCTCTCTCTCTCTCTCTATATATCTCTCTCTCTATATCTCGCTCTCTCTATATCTCACTCTCTCTCTCTCTCTCTATATATATATATATTGTAACACCCCGAACTTTTCAATACCCGAGTATTGAAAGTTCTCAAGTGTTACCCAGTAATTTACTTAGTATGTACACATGTATGATACTAATCCAACTATTCTAGTCTTACATCCCCGCCCTGACACAAACCTAACCGTTGGGAATGATCTTCATTCATAAATCAAACCATCTGACCGTTGAATTTCAAGACAAGCTCATCCATTACGTAATTTGACATAAGTACTTTCCCTTAGAAGACGTGACGAGTAACTCTCTATCCATAATGATTTAGATATACGTTTTTTTGTAAGAATTGCCTAGAAACATGTCTATAACTATGTGGAGCCATTAGATTTTTCAAAACTCATAGATCAACAGTAATTACGAAATTGCCACTAACCTAGACCCCTAAACACTAGATCACATGGTTCCCATAATCCGTTTCATGTGAAATTTTATATCATGCCTAATTATCACAAATTAACCGTAAACCTCGAATTTCAGCCCTTAGATCATAGTAAATCAGCTACTTGACCTCTACATCCGTTCGTACACTTACCAGATCAAGATTCTGATCCATCCATCTTGTTTACACCATATGAATATACTTAACCCACCATTAAAATCAGAATCTGAGAAACGTTCACGTGTAAGAAAGTCATGCAAATCTAACGTTATATAAACCCTACCCCTAATCACTCCAGAAATCTATTTTATGTCCATCCGTTTACGAAACTATCCGTACATCAACCCACATACATGGCCGGAGTGCATACCATTAACTTTCCATATTTTTAACAAGTCATCTGACCACCCATCCTGATTGGATCCGCCAAATGGGCCATCCGAATATGAGAATAAACCGATCATCACGATGATCTTAGGGTATAAATCCAAATTACCTGGTAGTTTGTCAATTAAATGTGTACAAACATTATTTTGAAATATAGAGTGTGTTAGCCGTTAAAATAGCATCTTGATTATCCTTGAGAAATCAGGGCCCAAATTTAACCCATTGAGAGATCTTGAGAAGTAAAGATCGGTGATAAAGTTTTATCTCTTTTGGACGACAAAGTTGCGAGTTATAGATAATGAGAGCCAAGACAAAGGAAAAGGGTAAAATTGTAAATTTAAACCTTATATAGCAACATGTACAGCAACTATCTAAGTGATTTGAAGGTAACCATCAACCACACTCATTTATAAAGTGTGGCCCACCAATGACTTGGATTTATCCCATCTTTTGGCCCATGACCTAATATAGTCTCGCCAAACCAATGAACGGAGTGGATTTCTTATCATACATCACTATGGACCCCACCTGATTTTTCCCTGCCATGCATGAAAGCGAAGAAATCACGTGAAATCAATGTACGTAAGCGACGTCCTGTTTCAACGTGAATACAATCCACGTTGATTCACGTATGACCCACTTAGTAGTTAGATATGTTTCATATTTTGGCCCCTTGGCCCTTTCCAACCGTTGACACTCAATCCAGGGATGATCCAACCTTTAGATTGGCAGAAACCCACCGTTAGGAGTAGAAGTTTAAGTGTATGGCCCACCAAAAGCTTAGATATGCCTGATCTTCAGTCTTATGTCCTAATGGGACTATTAAAAATTGAATGGATGGACTGGATTAAACCATGTAACTTTGTGGACCCCATTTTTTGGGTGGCATGAGTGTGCAATGCACGTGCACCAGCTGTGTACTGAGCCAAGGCACTTGGTCAGACATCTCTGACCCGTAATTGCCTTAAAAAGCAAAGGACTTCTCTCTCTCGTTGCACCAGCCGACGGACGAGCATCAGTTTTGGTTGATCCGTGGTCCACCAACGGGACCCACCTTGATGATCCAAACCATCCATCGGATTCACACAGAGGGCCCCACCAAAACCCACCTTCCTCACTCGTTGAAAGGTACCTGCATGCGCACTACCCTTGCCGTAAACAGGCCTTGCAAAACCAAAATTTTCAAAAATAGCAACTGTCTTCCTTCCAGCTCAGCGATCCGCATGCGCCCTCATCCCCAAATCTTAACCGTTCATTAAGGAAAAATCTCAGCCGTCCGATGGCTCTTTACGTGGGAGAGAGGTTCGGCCCACAGGAAGCTAAAACCGTTGTCGGTTTTGATTTTGCTAGGCGGTGGAGGCTGCTGCCATCTGGTTTTCAATCCATGCCCTCCAATCTTCATCCAAGGGCTCTTGGGAGAGCTAGGGTTGTTATAAACAGAGGTGATTTTAGAAAAAAAAAAAAAAAAGGGAACTCATCCGTCCTCGCAGCCACACTCCAAAAGCTGGCTGCCACCTTCTCCCTTTAAACCCATCAAGTAAACGCCTTCAAACCTTCAGTTTCATGCATCCACAAGCTCTGTCGGATCCCTAGGAACGCTCCCATGTCTTCGGATTGAAGGAAGGAGCTGTGGTGACGAAGGCGCCATTAATGGCCACCTTCTTCTCCACCGAGAAGCAGTCTTAGCGCCAGCGTTTCGGCCCTTGTTTGGCCTCGTTCAGACCCTGTTGAAAGTGACTAGAGAAGAGAAATGGTGGGAGAGAGAAAGAAAGGAGAAAGAAGGTGATGGAATGGTGCGGTTGCTGCACCATGCCATGATGACCCGACCTGCTGTCGAGTCAGGCCTGGACTGAACGTCCATTGCTGGACGTTCCAGTAAGAATTAGAAGAAGGGAGAATCAGGGAGAGAGAGAAAGAGAGATGGAAAACAGAAGGAGAAAAGAGAGGAATGGGAGAGAGGGAGTACGACACCCCTTTTCTACTTACAGATTGCTGCGTTTCAGCTGGACTCGGACTGAGTTTAGGCTGAGTTGGGCAAGGCCCATTGCTGCTGTCGGAGCTGTAGCAGGCGACCAGAAGAGGAAGAATGGGAGAGAAAAGAGAGAAAAGAAGTGAGAAATTAAGGGAAGAGGAAAAATGGCAGTGCCGTTGCTGCACGACCTGTTGCACCACTTCGACTCGACTTGACTCACTGGGTTGCGAGTTGGGCCTGATGCGGGAGGCCGAGTCCAGGTATTGCTGGACCTGTTTAGACAGGAGGAGGAGGAAAAGAAGAAGGAACAGATGGAGAGAAGAGAAGAGAAGAAGAGGGAAATAGAGAAGGAAGACGAGTCAACTCGGTTTCAAACTGAGTCAACTCACTGAGTTAGGGCCGACCTGAATCCTGTGCCATTCATGGGACCCTTCAAAACCTAACTTGTTGTCAAGTCAACCAATGTAAGTCGACTTTCTCCCTCATAGTAAATTGTTGATTTATTACTAGAATTAGTGTTACTAAAGTTATTGCAATTATAAATTATCTTTAGCCATTAGCAAGGTATGTACATTAATATTAGTTATTATAAACAAATTTCTACAAGTAGATGTTAAAGATTAATATTTATCTACCACCCCTAAATATTATCATTTGTAATAGACCACTCTATCCAATACCATCATAACGAATGTTTTTACTACGCTAGCTAATATGGATTATAACACCAGGCTTAGTGGATACTTCGTAATTACTAACCTAACATCAATTGTACACCAACTAAGGTTCAAATCCAAAAACCTAGCCTAAACCTAAACTCTAGGATGAAAATCTAGTTCTACGTCAATACATTATGTTTAATGTTAGTTATTATAAACAAAATTGTAATTATCAAGTAGTAGAATGTTATTTAACTCTCTTAAATATTATTCTTAATAGTGGATCTTAGTAGTTATTATCATCATTAGTATTACTATAATTATTGCAATTATTAAATGTGGCTAACTATTGGAAGGTTAATTTTGCTAAGCATTAGTCATTATAGATATTAGATATTAACATTAAACATGTTATGCCTATTTTGTCATTTTAGGGTTAGTAATAATAAGATTAGCATTATTAGTATTAATAGGCAGTTATTATTTATTTTTACTCCATTCTAAAATTGTTACAATTTAATTATATGAGTTGAACTTCAAACCCTGAACCAAAGTCTAAGGCTAGATTAATGAATAAAACCCTAAGAATAGGTAATCTAAACCCTAGGTAGTGTGTGGAACTTGGACCTAATTATACAAGTTCATGATTTATGGTAGGATACAATTATAGGGGCGCAGGCACTTAGCGACGCTAGAAGGCGATTCGAAGGATAAGGTGATGATTCTTCCCCTTGAGCTTTCCATCTTCTCATTAGCTTAAGTTATAGTTTTTATTTAAATTCATAATTGATATCTCCCTTTATAATCACACGTGTTAGCTGGTGAAAATTAAATTGTTGTCTTACATGCTTTATGATTATCCTGTATAATTGTTCATGCTTGTGGATTATTTGTGGATTGCTTACGGAACTTAAACTGATACATTAGTAGGAAATTCCCACATATGAATGTACACCCATACTTGGGATGTAACTTGACTCTTTGTGATCATAATGGACCTTCGACTCGGTGGTTTTTAAGTGGTGGTCTAGATGGATCATTGATGTGGGCCTACCATCCAGGGTTGTTGTGCCTAATGGTTTTTAAGGATGGTCTTTATCGTATGGTTTTGATATTTGCCCTATGTGGCATATTTTGATATTCGCCCTACGTAGTTTTTATTTGATATTTTTCCTACATGGGTTCGATGTTTTATACCGTGCAACCGTACGATGGTAAGCCTCACATACTGTAATATGATTGGCCACTAGTCGATGGGTTTTCATTAAACATCCTAAGGTGGTAGCCTCATGAGCCAGGGATGGTGGAATGGGACACTATGCCTGAGCTGTCGGCCTACGCTGGGCTCTGAGCTCCCCGTAGTGACCTTTGAGCTTATTAAACCTGCTGAGTGTAATTGGATTAATAATGGACTGGCTAATCATGCATACATCGCACAGACCAGCATCCATTGCTATCGTACGTGGGCTACGTATTATTTCCGACTGGTTGATGTTTCCCAGGTTCGATGATTGCATGGGTGGCGGCCCTGTCCGCACGGATGACTATTCCCGGGGCGTGAACGCATTGCATGGGCGGCGGCCCTGTCCGCACGGATGAGCATCCCCGGGGCGTGAACGCATTCCATACATCCATGCACATAATAAGATCTGCATCATGTACTGTTTTGTATGTTTTGTTTCATAACTATGCTTACATAATGTGGCGGTGTGTAATCTTGAGGGGAATTCACACTGAGTTGGCCACTCATCCATCAAAAATATAACCGTACAGGTAGCACAGGCGGCTTAAGTGATTTTCAGGATCAGGCTAATGAAGAGCCGGGTCCAAGTGTGAGGGTTGCATGACTGTAATTGCCTGGAGGAGCTGTGCAATCTTGCAGCTGATGTTTATGTGCTTTCTGCTATTCTTCACGTATTTAGATCATGTAATCCTTGTATTTACTATTTTTGGAGGCATTGGTTTGTATAAGTCATTATGGGCAGCTTCTTGTACATTTGAATGATAATGAAATTTTCCTTTATGTCGATTTGTCCACACTACGCTCATCTGCTTACTCTGATAAAAGAAAAATATATATATATGACCATCCTTTAAGGTTACACTCGGGTTTTTGGAAAACGGGTCGCGTACTCGGGTCCTGAAAACACGGGGCGTTATATATATATATATATATATATAATATATACCTCTCTATATCCCTCTCTCTCTCTATCTCTCTCTCTCTCTCTCTCTCTCTCTCTCTCTCTTTGAACGTCGGCAACATGTAGGTCCTGCATGATGTATGTGTTTTACACACGTCGTCTATCCCACGGTGGGACCCACTATCTATGTATATGCATTATCTACACCGTCCCTTATTTGAACGGTGGGGCCCACCATGATGCAAGTGTTGTTTCCATGCCGTCCAACCATTTATGAGATCATTTTAAGATATGGGAAAATGAGTGAATCAGATCTATAGTTCAAATGGACCCCACCATTTAAATAGTGGATTATGGCATCTACCGCTCAACTTCTAAGGGTAGCATTAGTTCCCAATTGAGTTGATATTTATTTTCATTTCATCTATCTCTATGTTAACTTGTGAATAGGTCAGATCTCAAAAATCTATGAGGGTGGGACCAATTTGATATACCTGAGGCCCATTTGACTCGGCCCATTTGACTTGGCCCGATTGATTCGACCCATTCGACTCGGCCCATTTGATCGGCCCATATGTTTAGGCCCATCTTGATGTAGTTATGGCCCATCCATTAGGGCCTACCTTGATATATATGAAGCCATGTTAGGAGGCCCATTTGATGTAACTAAGGCCTATGGGTAGAGGCCCAATAGGTGTACACAAGTCCATTACAATGTGTAACCCTACCATGGTTTGAGTAATGATGTTTATGGCGGCCATGCCTTAGGAACAATGTTGGTTTGACGTCTACATTGTAAGAATAATGTTTGTTAAATGTCCGCATTATAATTCTCCCTAGGGCCCATTGTAGGCCCATACTTGTAGACCGTCTAAGCCCATCTTCGTTATGAACGACATCCATCACCCTATAACACGTTTAGTATAGTTGTATAATTCATGATCATACGCATCATATGTATGCTTGATATGAGAAGTGACTGATCATAGCATATGCCTTCGGGCAGATTGTTTAGGAGCTCTCGGATATGCGGTGTTATCCCACATGAGTGCACGATACGCGAAGGATTGTTGCATGACTGGATAATGTGATTCATGCATTCGCATTATGTGATATGGTTACTGTACGTACGCCCCAACGACATCAGGGTCGTAGCCTCCACAGGCGTATCATGGTTGGCAGGATTGGATACTGAAAATCTTGTTCTACATGAGGTGCTATAGATATCCCTGGGTGAAAGTCCCTAAACCCTTATGGTACCAAAAGGTTGCTCCAACGTCTAGACCGATTGGATACATGAGCGCCGAGTGCCGATTACCAGAAGGCTGCGCTTTCCACTATGTCGTGGTCGGTTAAAAGGGGGTGCGGCCTTACCCGCCCGAGAGGAGGGGGCAAAACTAGGCTGAGTCTGACCAACTCGAGAAATGGGTCCGCTATCGATGAGCCGATCCCGATATTGGCAGGTGGATAGTGAGGTCTCTTCCACTTACCTTATTGCGCGCGATGGCGCGGTGATCTAGTTTAGAGTGTACTAAACCCCAGTTATATTTCAGATTTGAGTTGTATTGATATGTGGACTTAGATGAGGATTCACATGCTTGAGTTGCATCTCGCATTGCATGGCTTTGGTATGACCGACATCATTCATGATTTATATCGCATGGCCTTGGTATGGCCGACATCATTCATGCCTTGCATCGCATAGTCTTGGTACGGCTAATGGTATTCATGGATTCATCAGCTTATTCCGCATTACTTTGATACTGCATAACTGCATTACTACCTTGCGCACACATTTTCACCACCCTCTAAGCTTTCTATAAGCTTATGCAAGACCGTTGCGTGTAGGTGACGTTGGGACGCAGCAGCGTTGAGGCAGGAGCGCAGAGCATATCATTTTGGAGTTTTTTGTCCTTTATCATTGTATTTCCCTTTATGCTCATTGTACTTGTAAAGTTTTTTATCATAGTGAAAATGTGGAGTTTTTGGTTCTTGTTTGTGGGTTATACATTTGGTTATGCTTATTACAAAGTAAACTGATATTGAAAATCTTCCTCGTAACATCCCAGGATCGGAACCTGGCGAATGGGCGCCGGGAGCCGAGAATGAGGATCTACGGAGGCTGTTAGCGAAGGATTCTGCGATCGAAAATTTTGTGAGCCCGGTTTTTGAGTTTGGGGCGTGACACAGATTGTTTAGGCCGATTCTGATTTCGATTGTCGAGGCCTATTCCGATTGTTGAGGTCGATTGTTGAGGCTGATTCTGATTCCAATTGTCGAGGCCAATTGTTGAGGCCGATTCTGATTCTGATTGTCGAGGCTGATTGTTGAGGCTGATTCTGATTCCGATTGTTGAGGCCGATTCCGATTGTCGAGGCCAATTCCGATTATCGAAACCGATTCCGATTGTCGAGGCCGATTATCGATGCCGATTATAAGTATGTGACAACATAGCATCATGATACATGCCCATGCCCATACATGCCGATTATACGAGTGGATTGAACCATGTCAGGAAGCTTTCACTAAGCTTAAGGGCATATTGACTAGTGCACCCATCATACAGCCACCTGACTGGATCATTCCTTTTGAACTTATGTGCGACGCATCTGATTATGCTCTTGGGGCAGTTCTAGGCCAGAGAAAAGATAAGAAACCCTACGCTATTCATTACGCAAGTAAGACTCTAAATCCTGCCCAAGTGAACTACTCGACTACGGAAAATGAACTCTTAGCCGTAGTGTTCACCTTGGACAAATTTAGGTCCTACTTGATTGGATCCAAGATCATTATTTACACTGATCACGCAGCGCTTAAGTATCTTCTGTATAAGAATGATGCTAAGCCCCGCCTGATAAGATGGATCCTCTTACTCCAGGAATTTGATCTAGAGATAAAAGATAAAAAGGGTGTAGAGAATGTAGTGGCCGACCATCTTTCTCGCCTTAATCTCTCTGATTCCTTTAAGACGACACAGATTAATGACATGTTCCCTGACGAACAATTGCTCAGAGTCTCCCATTCGCCTTGGTTCGCTGATATCGCTAATTATCTTGTCACAGGTTCTATACCGACACATTGGACTGCGTAAGATAAGAAGAAATTTTTCACCGAGGTACGCAAATTCTTCTGGGATGATCCATACTTGTTTAAATATTGCCCAGACCAAATCTTGAGGAGATGTGTGCCAGACGATGAGCATCAGAGTGTCATCTCCTTCTGTCACTCACAGGCCTGTGGTGGTCACTTTTCTGCAAAAAAAACCACGGCCAAAATTCTGCAGTGTAGCTTCTATTGGCCCACTATGTTCAGGGACACTCATGAGTTTTGCAAAGCTTGTGAGCATTGTCAGAAATTGGGAGCATTGTCCCGTCGAAATATGATGCCCTTGAATCCTATTCTTATTATATAGGCATTTGATTGCTGGGGCATCGATTTCATGGGGCCATTCCCCCAATCTTTTGGGAATTTATATATTTTGCTTGCCGTAGACTATGTCACTAAGTGGGTCGAAGCGATTCCGTGTCGAACCAATGACCATCGCACGGTCATTAAATTCCTGAAAGAAAACATCTTTTCCCGATTTGGAACGCCTCGAGCCATTATTAGTGATGGGGGCTCACACTTTTGTAATAGACCATTTGAGAGTTTAATGAAGAAATATGGTATCTCTCATAAGGTGAGCACCCCATACCACCCACAGATAAGTGGGCAAGTTGAGATTTCCAATAGGGAGATCAAACACATTTTGGAGAAAACGGTTAATCTTGACCGTAAGGATTGGTCAATTCGATTGACCGATGCCTTATGGGCATACCGTACTGCTTTTAAAACTCCTATTGGAATGTCTCCCTTTCGACTCGTCTATGGGAAGGCTTGCCACTTGCCTGTGGAGTTAGAACATAGAGCTTACTGGGCGATCAAAAATCTAAATTTCAATCTGAACAACGCTGGCTCGCTACGCAAACTTTAATTAAATGAACTTGAAGAAATCCGGAATGACGCGTACGAGAACTCGAAAATTTACAAGGACAGGATGAAGGCGTTTCATGACCAACACATTCTACGAAAATCATTCACGCCAGGTCAGAAAGTCCTTTTGTATAATTCTCGATTACATCTCTTTCTGGGTAAGCTTCGATCTCGTTGGACCGGTCCCTATATTGTCGTTACTGCATATCCTCGTGGGGCCGTCGAGATAAGAGACCCCGACAATGGCAAGGAGTTTATAGTAAATGGACATCGCTTAAAGCCATTTATCGAGAAATTTGATTCAGAGGACATGTCCATGCCTCTGACTGATCCTGTTTACCAGGAATGATCTCCTAGTCTGATGGAGGTATAGGTAGGTTTCCTGTTTTCATAGGATTAGGGTAGTTTCTTTTTAGTCTGGCTGAAGACGTTAAACTTAGCGCTCCTGGGAGACAACCCAGCTTTTGATTTCATGATTAGTTAATTCAATGTTTGTGGTAACATTGCTGTAAAACCTCACGAGACTACAACTCGTCCACTAGAGGCAACCTAGGGGTTTAAAGGCTTATTGCATACGCTAAATGCAATCGAGAGAACCTGCAAAGTGGTATACGTAAGATTTTATTTTTGTTATGCTTTCTCTCTTGGGCTGACTTGCTTTCATGTTGCTACCTTTATGGAAAAGCCCCTTGATTCTTTCGTCCAGGTACTATCTCCCCATCACTTCTCATTTACTTTCGTTGTCCCATGTGCATGCTTATACCTTTTACATTGAGGACAATGTAGATTTTAGGTTGGGGGTGGGAGATTAGGTAACCTAATCAGTAATTTTTTTAGTCTTGAGCAAAAATTGTGAAATTTTTTTTAATTTTTCTGGAATTTCTGTGAATTTGAAGTGATTTTGACAGCCATCTAGGGCACTTAGAATTTCAAGATTTGTGGATTTGGTAACTTATGACTCTTGGATCCAGTATTTGTTAGATTTCACAATAAGTTCAAACTGTTAATCTAGGATTAGAAGTTTTAAACATTGATTGAGTCATGATTCCACAAGACACATCCTGCTTGCACATTAAGGTTTCAGTTCAATATTGAAGGATTGACTTGGTGATCAGTAAGCATGAAAGGAACCAACCTGGGGAATTTGTCCATCATGTTCAATAAGAAGAATGAAAGAAAATGAGAAAACCTAGCTACAAGATAGCTGCCTGTGGAAAGGGTTGGGCGAATGGACTTCACCATGGGTTTGCTCCCCATAGGTGTAGAGTCGATTCCCCATGGTAGTCTTTGAAAAAAAAATAAAAATTGTAGGAAATACAAGATTTCTGGGCGATTGATCTTCACCATAGGTTTGCTCCCTATAGGTGAGGATTTGGTTCCTTTCATTGGCATTAATTTTGATGGAGAAATCGAGGGATGGAATGTTGATCTATGAGGCAGGTTTTGGTTTAGGTTTGGATTGTTATGGGTTTTCTTATTCATTACCAATGATATCATGAAAGAAAGAAGTAGATCCTAATGATGATAAGCTGAGATCACACTATACACTCATGGAACTCAATGTGTAGAATTATTCTAGTAATGGATTAATATTTGAACTTGATTATGAAGTCTACCAAGCGCTTACCTCCAGGAGAAATTTTATGCCCAACATTCATGAATCTTAGATTTCTCATATCTGAATCGTTCTTCAAAAATATCACTCGGTTTCATGGAAATTACCCTGTAATTCTCAATTTATTCTTCGCATATTTTGCTCGGGACTAGCAAAATGCTGGTTGGAGGTTGTGTTGAGGGTCAAATATTGCATATTAGACCCCATTTATTACCGGATTTATGAACATGCCACCGTTTAAAAGCCTAATTTAATCGTGTTTGTGATGCAAGGTACATTTGCAAGTGTGGGCTACAAAAAGGTGCTAAAGTGTATATTTGATACTCTGAAATCACCACACCAAAGGACGAATCTCAAAGGACCAATATTGAAGAATTTACATGCCAGGGACCCGAGGAAATCAAGCCGTTCACGTTTAAAAAGGCCCAAAAATGGTTCAGAATGCAAGATCACATGGTTCCAGCCATCCGATCGGTACAAAAATTCATGCATGGCTTGTGGACCATAAATAACCGTACATATTAAATTTCAACCAGTGGATATCTCTAAAAGTAATTCTTTAAGCGGGGCCCGCCTGATATTTGGAACTACCCACCTCAAATTTGGGTTCAACTCCTTAAATGCAATATATAACAGATGGACGGTACAGATTTCTCAAAAACATCTCTGTGGGACACACATGTATAGCACATGTGTACGGTGTACAAGTGCACCGGGTGTGCACCTAACCACTCAAACGTCGGTCAGCAGCACTGACCGACTTCTTTTTTTAAAAAAAAAAAAAATGGCAATTTCCGTTTTTAACGTCCGCGAACAGAGACCGTCGGTCTCTGTTGTGGGCCCCACACATCGTCCGGACGGATAATCCGGACCGTCCACTGGAACCACGTAGGCCCTCTTACTAAGCCCTAGATGACCAAATTCGAAGAAACAGTGTCGATAGGTTTCCTGCCGTTCAAACACAGAACGAATGGCGGCAAGAAAGGTTCGTTGGGCCGCACCAAACTAATCCAAATCAGACCATCTCTGACCGAAATTTCACCCTGCTGCATCCACTGGACGGTGTGGATTTTGCAGACAAAGAGCGAAATGGGTCCCACCACTGTCACAGCGAAGAGAGCCGCAGTCTCTGTTGCAGCGCCCGGAAACCGACCGACTTCGGGTCGGTTGCGCTTTCAGATCAGTGATCAGATGGATGATCTGATCCGTCCATCGTGTAGCCCATCCACAAATCCCCCAGGGATGTTGTCTCTTTGAAAAGATAGCAAACCAATTGGGAGTTTTCGGTTGCTGTTTTTTCCACTGCGAAAGTGCTATCGCTGCATCCGTGATACGTCCGTCTTCTGCTGCGAAACAGAAGGACCGACGCTCTCCTTCGTCCCTGGCAGCTATAAAGAGAAGAGGAAAGAGAGAGTCAGAATCATTCCACGGCTGGAGAGAAGGAGATTCACGATAGAGAGAGAGAAAGAGAGATAGGGAAGAGAGAGAACTCTTCTTTATGTTTTTGCTGTTTTTCCTCCTTTGCTTTGGCGTGATCTAGCCAACATGGTTGGCTAAACCCCTTAGCTAGGGCTAAGGGGTGAAACTTGTAGCTTGATGGGTCCGTTTTTATGGTGATGATTCATATTAGACTGAATTTTTTGATTGATTGCAGCTAGATCAATGGGAATACTTCTCGTTTTTAATGATTTTTTGTGACTAATATTACATTAGATCTGTGATGGCTTGAGTTTTCCTTTTGCTTAATTCTGATTATGGGTTGGGAAGCCCTGTTGTTCACCATCGTCTCCTAGGCATGGTTGGATGACGGAACTCTTCCTGACGTTCATACATCATACAAATCGGTTGTGGATTGATTGAACTCTGTTGTTGGCTTTGTCTCATAGGCATGGTTTTGTGATGGAATACATTCTGATTTATAACCGTCTGATCTATTGAAACTGCATTAACCAAGGTTCAATCTTGATATCTTTTACCAAGAATTCCCTGATCTCTACAAGTGGATCCCCTGAATCCCTAGTTCCTACCTTTTGAATTCTACATATTTTAGTTTACTAGTCCACCATTATTCCTAAAATTCACCCGATTTATATTTTATCTTAGCCTAGTTCTAGATCTGGTTATTTTCAGATAACGTACAGGTTTCAATACCTGTGGATTCGACCTCGGTCTTACCGATGTTTTTACTACTACATCACAACCCTATACTTGGGGAGTGAACAAGTTTTTGGCGCCGTTGCCGGGGATTGACGGCTACGTTTTCTGAAGATTAACTCGTTTTAGGATTAGTTTAAGATTAGGACTTTTCTGATTTTTTGGGTTATTTTTAGAATTTTCCAATTCCAGGTTTTCTTTAATTTTAGAAATTTTCTCTCAAGTAACTTTCTACTTTAGATAGTTTTCTTTTTTTTTAGAACTAACCCAACTTTCTTATTTTGTAGGATTCTGAGATAGGTTTCTAAATTGTAATTTCTCTTTTCCTTGCTATTTTTAGACTAGGATTCCTTTTTAGAAAGTTTCTAATTCTAACTTTTTAGAATCTAATTTTGTTTCCTATTTTATTTTTAGAAATTTTCTATTTAAAGACTTTCTGTTTAGAAACTAACTTTCCTATTTTGTAGGCCTTTCAGAAATTTCTAATTCGGTAAGATCTTTCTAAATTCTACTTTCTATTTTTAGAATTTCTGTTACTAACTTACTTTCTAGTTTAAGAACTTTCCTCTTGTTTTAGAAATTTTATATCTCTTAGGAATTTCTCTTTTTCTAAATTAGAAAACTTTTCTATTTCTAGGCTTTCATTAATTTAGAAATTCTTTCCTTTTTAGAAACTCACATTACCTTCTATTTTAGGATTAGATTTCTAATTTAGAACTTTCTAATTCTAGGTTAGGAAATTTCCTTTTCTAGAAACTAACTTTGTTTTCACCTTAGAATTTTCTAACTTCTATTTTTAGGAACTAATCTCTTTTTGGTTTCTTTTTGCAGGTTCTTAATTTAGGGACTCCAAATTTGGTAACTTCCTTCCAACCCTCTCTTTCTTTTTAGATTTTTATTTCCCTTCTTAGGATTAGGTTTAGACTTTGATTGAGGGCTGTGAGTGTTTCATGCCCAAGTGGGCTCGTGACAACACTCGACGTCTCTTGACTGAAGGAGGATTAGTTGAGGGGTTAACTGTCCATCGTAGGACTAGACACCGCTCGAATTCCCCTGAGTTAATTGAAGATATGGCTGAAAATCAACCTCGTCTACCCCAACCTAGGGTAGAAGATGTCCAAGATGAGAATGAGGTGCATCAAGCACCCCCACCTCGTACCTTACGAGATTACTTACAACCGGCGGGGGTGAGTACGCCCTCATGCATGGTTTTTCAGGAGAATGCAGGACATATGGATATCAAGCCAGGGGTGATCCAACTCCTTCCTAAATTTCATGGGCTTGAGTCAGAGAATCCATATCTACATCTGAAAGAATTCGATGAGATCATGACTACCCTATACTTTCCTAACGTGTCTGATGACACGGTTAGGTTAAAACTCTTTCCCTTTTCTTTGAAAGAGAAAGCCAAGACGTGGTTACATTCATTACGTCCTCAATCTATTGGCAGATGGAATGACATGACAAGGGAGTTCATTAAAAAGTTTTTTCCATATCATAAGACGAACACCCTTAGGAAGTCGATCATGAACTTCGCCCAAAGGGAAGATGAAACATTCTTCCAATGTTGGGAGCGGTTCAAAGATCTTGTCAGTTCATGCCCACAACATGGTTTTGAAACGTGGCGCATCACAAATTTTTTCTATGATGGACTGACATCTCCCATGCGCCAATTAGTTGAGACAATGTGTAATGGGGAGTTTATGAATAAAGGTGTCGATGAGGTGTGGGACTATTTTGATAAACTTGCTGAGAACACACAAACATGGGACATCTCCCCTAGACCGAGTACTACGCCTAGGCCGACTCATTCCAAAGAAAAAGGTGGAATGTACCTCCTGAAAGAGGATGATGATATTAACGCCAAGGTAGCCAATCTCACTCGAAAACTTGAGGCCATGGAATTAAAGAAGGATAAGGCCAAGGAAATTGTTTGTAGTATTTGTGGTTGCAACATTCACACTACTGAGAATTGCCCAATTATATCTGCCTTTCAAGAGGTATTGAATGAGCAATCCAATGCTGTAAGCAATTACCAAAGACCTTTCAGTGGGCCCACCTCTAACACATACAATCCTGGCTGGAGAAACCATCCAAACTTCAGTTGGAGGAATGGACAAACCGCTACACCTCAAGGTTTCCTAAATCAAAATCCAACTCAAGAGAAACCTCAAGAGGATCCGGTTCTGAAACATTTTCAAAAGCAAGAGCTTTTTAATCAGGGTATGCTACAGGCCTTTCAAGACCTTACAAAAGCAATACAAGGACTTAAGGCTGAAAATGCGATTGGGAACAAGGGGAGCTTCCCAGCTCAACCTCTTCCCAATCCTAAATCGCAATATTAAATTAGCGACCCAAGCACTTCAAATCAGATGGAGCAAGCTAAATCCATCACCACTCTTAGGAGTAGAAAAATCATTGACAAAACCATTCCGGTTAGGGCTGAAAAGTCTAAGGACCCGGAAGTGGATAAAGAAGATGGATCTAGCCATGCCCCACCAGAGTTAGAACCGGAACCTCAAGGAAAGCCGGTTGCTCCATTTCCCCAACGGTTGGTTGCACCAAAACCTCTCTCTAACTCTCAGGATATTCTAGAGGTGTTGAAACAAGTAAAGGTCAACATACCTCTACTTGATGCCGTGAAACAAATACCTTCCTATGCCAAATTCTTGAAAGACTTATGTACGACCAAAAGACGGCAAAATATTCAAAAGAAAGTCTTCCTGACTGAGAAAGTGAGTGCCATCCTAAAATAAGATGTGCCGCAAAAATTCAAAGACCCCGGTAGCTCAACCATATCATGTGTAATTGGGGACTATCGAATTGATCACGCACTTCTTGACTTAGGAGCGAGCGTTAATCTTATTCCCTACTCGGTATACAAACAGTTGGGTTTAGGTGAATTAAAACCCACCTTAACTACACTACAACTTGCTGATCGCTCTGTTCGTGTACCAAGAGGAATAATTGAGGATGTGTTGGTCCAGGTTGATCGATTTTACTACCCAGTAGATTTCATCATCCTAGATACCGAACCCATCAACAATACAAGCACTCAGATTCCCGTCATTCTTGGTCGCCCATTCCTTGCCACTTCAAACGCAATTATCAATTGCAGGAATGGTGTCATGAGTATGTCTTTCGGGAATATGACATTAGAAATGAATATCTTTTTCAACACTGGCAGACGGGTAGAGGAAGATGACGATATCCACGATATTAACATGATCGATACTTTCGTGGAAGATAGGACACCCCTTATCTTATCCTCTGATCCTCTAGAGACGTGCCTGGCCCACTCCCATGAGTTTGATGATGACATAATTAGGGAGACGTGTGTCATGCTTGATACGGTACCGGTACTTGAAGTTAACCGGTGGAGGCCTCAATTTGAAAAGTTACCCCACACTGATGAAGTGCCTCTACCGTCTAACATCAAGCCACCGAAGCTTGACCTAAAACCTTTGCCCTCTAATTTAAAATATGCATACTTAGGTCAAGATGAGACATACCCGGTGGTGATTTCTGCCACCTTGAGAAAGAACAAGAGAGTATGCTATATCTACTCTCCTGGAGCATAAGGGAGCCCTTGGATGGACAATAGCGGACCTTAAGGGAATCGACCCCTCGATTTGTACTCACCGCATATATCTTGAGGATAATGCGAAGACAGCTCGGCAACCACAACGCAGACTAAATCCAAACATGAAGGAAGTGGTTAAGGCCGAGGTTCTTAAACTATTGGATGTGGGTATCATATACCCTATATCCGATAGTCAATGGGTGAGTCCAACTCAGGTGGTTCCTAAGAAGTCCGGGATCACCATCGTAGCCAATGCCAATAATGAACTCGTGCCGACTAGAGTCACTACTGGTTGGAGGATGTGCATTGACTACAGGAAATTAAATACCGTCACGAGGAAAGACCACTTTCCTTTGCCCTTCATTGATCAGATCTTAGAAAGGTTAGCTGGTCATTCCTATTACTGTTTCCTTGACGGGTATTCGGGCTATAATCAGATAGAGATCGCCCCTGAAGACCAAGAAAAGACTACGTTTACATGTCCTTACGGCACCTTTGCTTACCGAAGGATGCCGTTTGGACTATGTAATGCTCCTGCCACCTTTCAGCGATGTATGATGAGCATATTTTCTGACATGGTGGGGCAATATTTAGAGGTCTTCATGGACGATTTCTCTGTCTTCGGTCCATCTTTCAGTGAGTGCTTGGAAAGTCTTAAATGTGTGCTGACAAGATGTGAAGAAAATAACTTGGTACTTAATTGGGAGAAGTGTCATTTCATGGTTCAGAAGGGAATTGTCCTTGGACACATTATTTCATCCAAAGGAATCGAGGTGGATAAGGCAAAGATCGATCTTATCTCTAACCTACCTCCACCCAAGAACATAAGGGACATGCGATCCTTCTTAGGACACGTCGGGTTTTACAGAAGATTCATAAAGGACTTTAATCTCATCTCTCGTCCTCTATGTAATCTACTTCAAAAGGATGCACCATACGAGTGGATTGAACCATGTCAGGAAGCTTTCACTAAGCTTAAGGGCATATTGACTAGTGCACCCATCATACAGCCACCTGACTGGATCATTCCTTTTGAACTTATGTGCGACGCATCTGATTATGCTCTTGGGGCAGTTCTAGGCCAGAGAAAAGATAAGAAACCCTACGCTATTCATTACGCAAGTAAGACTCTAAATCCTGCCCAAGTGAACTACTCGACTACGGAAAATGAACTCTTAGCCGTAGTGTTCACCTTGGACAAATTTAGGTCCTACTTGATTGGATCCAAGATCATTATTTACACTGATCACGCAGCGCTTAAGTATCTTCTGTATAAGAATGATGCTAAGCCCCGCCTGATAAGATGGATCCTTACTCCAGGAATTTGATCTAGAGATAAAAGATAAAAAGGGTGTAGAGATGTAGTGGCCGACCATCTTTCTCGCCTTAATCTCTCTGATTCCTTTAAGACGACACAGATTAATGACATGTTCCCTGACGAACAATTGCTCAGAGTCTCCATTCGCCTTGGTTCGCTGATATCGCTAATTATCTTGTCACAGGTTCTATACCGACACATTGGACTGCGTAAGATAAGAAGAAATTTTTCACCGAGGTACGCAAATTCTTCTGGGATGATCCATACTTGTTTAAATATTGCCCAGACCAAATCTTGAGGAGATGTGTGCCAGACGATGAGCATCAGAGTGTCATCTCCTTCTGTCACTCACAGGCCTGTGGTGGTCACTTTTCTGCAAAAAAAACCACGGCCAAAATTCTGCAGTGTGCTTCTATTGGCCCACTATGTTCAGGGACACTCATGAGTTTTGCAAAGCTTGTGAGCATTGTCAGAAATTGGGAGCATTGTCCCGTCAAATATGATGCCCTTGAATCCTATTCTTATTATATAGGCATTTGATTGCTGGGGCATCGATTTCATGGGGCCATTCCCCAATCTTTTGGGAATTTATATATTTTGCTTGCCGTAGACTATGTCACTAATGGGTCGAAGCGATTCCGTGTCGAACCAATGACCATCGCACGGTCATTAAATTCCTGAAAGAAAACATCTTTTCCCGATTTGGAACGCCTCGAGCCATTATTAGTGATGGGGGCTCACACTTTTGTAATAGACCATTTGAGAGTTTAATGAAGAAATATGGTATCTCTCATAAGGTGAGCACCCCATACCACCCACAGATAAGTGGGCAAGTTGAGATTTCCAATAGGGAGATCAAACACATTTTGGAGAAAACGGTTAATCTTGACCGTAAGGATTGGTCAATTCGATTGACCGATGCCTTATGGGCATACCGTACTGCTTTTAAAACTCCTATTGGAATGTCCTCCCTTTCGACTCGTCTATGGGAAGGCTTGCCACTTGCCTGTGGAGTTAGAACATAGAGCTTACTGGGCGATCAAAAATCTAAATTTCAATCTGAACAACGCTGGCTCGCTACGCAAACTTTAATTAAATGAACTTGAAGAAATCCGGAATGACGCGTACGAGAACTCGAAAATTTACAAGGACAGGATGAAGGCGTTTCATGACCAACACATTCTACGAAAATCATTCACGCCAGGTCAGAAAGTCCTTTTGTATAATTCTCGATTACATCTCTTTCTGGGTAAGCTTCGATCTCGTTGGACCGGTCCCTATATTGTCGTTACTGCATATCCTCGTGGGGCCGTCGAGATAAGAGACCCCGACAATGGCAAGGAGTTTATAGTAAATGGACATCGCTTAAAGCCATTTATCGAGAAATTTGATTCAGAGGACATGTCCATGCCTCTGACTGATCCTGTTTACCAGGAATGATCTCCTAGTCTGATGGAGGTATAGGTAGGTTTCCTGTTTTCATAGGATTAGGGTAGTTTCTTTAGTCTGGCTGAAGACGTTAAACTTAGCGCTCCTGGGAGACAACCCAGCTTTTGATTTCATGATTAGTTAATTCAATGTTTGTGGGTAACATTGCTGTAAAACCTCACGAGACTACAACTCGTCCACTAGGGGCAACCTAGGGGTTTAAAGGCTTATTGCATACGCTAAATGCAATCGAGAGAACCTGCAAAAGTGGTATACGTAAGATTTTATTTTTGTTATGCTTTCTCTCTTGGGCTGACTTGCTTTCATGTTGCTACCTTTATGGAAAAGCCCCTTGATTCTTTCGTCCAGGTACTATCTCCCCATCACTTCTCATTACTTTCGTTGTCCCATGTGCATGCTTATACCTTTACATTGAGGACAATGTAGATTTTAGGTTGGGGGTGGGAGATTAGGTAACCTAATCAGTAATTTTTTAGTCTTGAGCAAAAATTGTGAATTTTTTTTAATTTTTCTGGAATTTCTGTGAATTGAAGTGATTTTGACAGCCATCTAGGGCACTTAGAATTTCAAGATTTGTGGATTGGTAACTTATGACTCTTGGATCCAGTATTTGTTAGATTTCACAATAAGTTCAAACTGTTAATCTAGGATTAGAAGTTTTAAACATTGATTGAGTCATGATTCCACAAGACACATCCTGCTTGCACATTAAGGTTTCAGTTCAATATTGAAGGATTGACTTGGTGATCAGTAAGCATGAAAGGAACCAACCTGGGGAATTTGTCCATCATGTTCAATAAGAAGAATGAAAGAAAATGAGAAAACCTAGCTACAAGATAGCTGCCTGTGGAAAGGTTGGGCGAATGGACTTCACCATGGGTTTGCTCCCCATAGGTGTAGAGTCGATTCCCCATGGTAGTCTTTGAAAAAAAAATAAAAATTGTAGGAAATACAAGATTTCTGGGCGATTGATCTTCACCATAGGTTTGCTCCCTATAGGTGAGGATTTGGTTCCTTTCATTGGCATTAATTTTGATGGAGAAATCGAGGGATGGAATGTTGATCTATGAGGCAGGTTTTGGTTTAGGTTTGGATTGTTATGGGTTTTCTTATTCATTACCAATGATATCATGAAAGAAAGAAGTAGATCCTAATGATGATAAGCTGAGATCACACTATACACTCATGGAACTCAATGTGTAGAATTATTCTAGTAATGGATTAATATTTGAACTTGATTATGAAGTCTACCAAGCGCTTACCTCCAGGAGAAATTTTATGCCCAACATTCATGAATCTTAGATTTCTCATATCTGAATCGTTCTTCAAAAATATCACTCGGTTTCATGGAAATTACCCTGTAATTCTCAATTTATTCTTCGCATATTTTGCTCGGGACTAGCAAAATGCTGGTTGGGGTTGTGTTGAGGGTCAAATATTGCATATTAGACCCCATTTATTACCGGATTTATGAACATGCCACCGTTTAAAAGCCTAATTTAATCATGTTTGTGATGCAAGGTACATTTGCAAGTGTGGGACTACAAAAAGGTGCTAAAGTGTATATTTGATGCTCTGAAATTACCACACCAAAGGACGAATCTCAAAGGACCAATATTGAAGAATTTACATGCCAGGGACCCGAGGAAATCAAGCCGTTCACGTTTAAAAAGGCCCAAAAATTGTTCAGAATGCAAGATCACATGGTTCCAGCCATCCGATCGGTACAAAAATTCATGCATGGCTTGTGGACCATAAATAAACCGTACATATTAAATTTCAACCAGTGGATATCTCTAAAAGTAATTCTTTAAGCGGGGCCCGCCTGATATTTGGAACTACCTCAAATTTGGGTTCAACTCCTTAAATGCAATAATATAACAGATGGACGGTACAGATTTCTCAAAAACATCTCTGTGGGACACACATGTATAGCACATGTGTACGGTGTACAAGTGCACCGGGTGTGCACCTAACCACTCAAACGTCGGTCAGCAGCACTGACCGACTTCTTTTTTAAAAAAAAAAAAAAAATGGCAATTCCGTTTTTAACGTCCGCGAACAGAGACCGTCGGTCTCTGTTGTGGGCCCCACACATCGTCCGGACGGATAATCCGGACCGTCCACTGGAAACAGTAGTAGGCCCTCTTACTAAGCCCTAGATGACCAAATTCGAAGAAACAGTGTCGATAGGTTTCCAGCCGTTCAAACACAGAACGAATGGCGGCAAGAAACGTTCGTTGGGCCGCACCAAAACTAATCCAAATCAGACCATCTCTGACCGAAATTTCACCCTGCATCCACTGGACGGTGTGGATTTTGCAGACAAAGAGCGAAATGGGTCCCACCACTGTCACAGCGGAAGAGAGCCGCAGTCTCTGTTGCAGCGCCCGGAAACCGACCGACTTCGGGTCGGTTGCGCTTTCAGATCAGTGATCAGATGGATGATCTGATCCGTCCATCGTGTAGCCCATCCACAAATCCCCCAAGGGATGTTGTCTCTTTGAAAAGATAGCAAACCAATTGGGAGTTTTCGGTTGCTGTTTTTTCCACTGCGAAAGTGCTATCGCTGCATCCGTGATACGTCCGTCTTCTGCTGCGAAACAGAAGGACCGACGCTCTCCTTCGTCCCTGGCAGCTATAAAGAGAAGAGGAAAGAGAGAGTCAGAAGCATTCCACGGCTGGAGAGAAGGAGATTCACGGATAGAGAGAGAGAAAGAGAGATAGGGAAGAGAGAGAACTCTTCTTTATGTTTTTGCTGTTTTTCCTCCTTTGCTTTGGCGTGATCTAGCCAACATGGTTGGCTAAACCCCTTAGCTAGGGCTAAGGGGTGAAGCTTGTAGCTTGATGGGTCCGTTTTTATGGTGATGATTCATATTAGACTGAATTTTTTGATTGATTGCAGCTAGATCAATGGGAATACTTCTCGTTTTTAATGATTTTTTGTGACTAATATTACATTAGATCTGTGATGGCTTGAGTTTTCCTTTTGCTTAATTCTGATTATGGGTTGGGAAGCCCTGTTGTTCACCATCGTCTCCTAGGCATGGTTGGATGACGGAACTCTTCCTGACGTTCATACATCATACAGATCGGTTGTGGATTGATTGAACTCTGTTGTTGGCTTTGTCTCATAGGCATGGTTTTGTGATGGAATACATTCTGATTTATTACCGTCTGATCTATTGAAACTGCATTAACCAAGGTTCAATCTTGATATCTTTTACCATAGAATTCCCTGATCTCTACAAGTGGATCTCCTGAATCCCTAGTTCCCTACCTTTTGAATTCTACATATTTTAGTTTACTAGTCCACCATTATTCTAAAATTTCCCGATTATATTTTATCTTAGCCTAGTTCTAGATCTGGTTATTTTCAGATAACGTACAGGTTTCAATCCCTATGGATTGACCTCGGTCTTACCGAGTTTTAACTACATCACAACCCTATACTTGGGGAGTGAACATCTGCATGTTTGTTATGAGATGTGGTTGAGCATTGCATATGTTATTGGGCATGTTGTTATAAGACTCCCTGATAGGCAGAGATTGTCTCACACGAGCACATGGTATGCGTTGGATTGATACATGACTGGATTGTATGACTCATGTATTGTGTGTTGTAATTACTGTACGCCCTAGCGACATCAGGGCGGTAGCCTCCATAGGCATATCGTGGATGGCCAGATGGGAGCACCGAAAATCTGTTAGCAGCATCAGGCCGCCACAGATGGCTCTAGGTGAAAATTCTTAAACCCTCTTGGTATCAAAGGACGCCCCAACGTCGAGACCGAGTGGATATATATGAGCGCATGAAGGCCATATACCAGTAGGCCGCGTCTTCAACTGTGTTGTGGTTGGTTAGGAGGGGGTGTGGTCTTACCCACGTGAGGGAGTAGGCAATGCTAGGCTGAGTCTGACCAACTCGTGAATGGGTCCACTATCGACGAGCCGGGCCGATATTGGTAGGCGGATAGTGAGGTCTCTTCCACTTATCCAGTTGTACGCTTGATGGGGCGGCAAGCTGGTGTGGAGTGTACTAGACCCAGGTGATGATCCCGGTGATGTACGGTATTGTTATGTGGACGTATTGAGGAGGAGTTGCATACTCATTCATTCACTATCCACTCGGATTGATGGTGCGCAACTGTTTGTTATGTGTACTTTCGCAATGGCCAGGATTTCAGTTGGGGCGCTCGACTAACCTAAGATCAGGAGTTTACCACATAAGTCTGACTATCCAAATTTAGGTATGAGACTAGTTTGGATAGAAGTCCCTTGTGGTGGACCCCTTAGCCTGCAATACTACGTACTATCATCCCGACTTCACACTCCAGCTTGGTCATTTCATTCGCATCGTATATTGCATTACATCCGCAGGCATATGACATTTTGGGTTGCTATGTTTATGCACTTATATGGCCTAGACGGACTTAATAGGATTTACATATTGTTCTCTATGACTCCTCATTTGCATAACTGATATATATTGCGTACTCTGATATTGTATGTTTTAAAACTTGCAGTATTTCCACTCACTTTGATATCGTATGATTCATGATCTTGCCAATAATTCCAATATTGTATAATTAAGGCATTGTATTGAATACTTGACACTTATCTTGTGCGCACACTTTCACCACCCTCTAAACTTTCTATAAGCTTATGCACGATAGATGCGTGCAGGTGGCGTTAGGTTGCAGTAGAGTGGAGCTTGGAGCACGCAACGTCTTCTGGAGCTTTGATTTTCGATATATGTATTTTCCTTTTAGCATTGTATTCAAATGTTTATATTAGTGGATATGTGACGATGATGTTGCCTTTGTGATTTGGGTATACTTGTGGTTATGCTTCTTATGAGACAAATGTATTAAAAAATCCTTCTTGTGGGATCCCAGGATCAGAACCTAGTGTATGGGCGTTGGGAGCCTGGAATGGGGTACTACGGAGGCTGTCGGCACCGGATTCGGTAATCGGGAATTTTGTGAGCCCGATTTTCGGGTTTGAGGCGTGACACCATTTGCCTTAGAAATGTGTTTTGGACTTGTTGGATAGTTAAGATCAATCAATTGGACTGATAATTGAATGGATGCAGCTAGGAGCACTAGAGTATTTCTCAAGCATATTTAGCTACAATGCATTAATGCTAAATAAAATTGACTAAGAGATCTAATTACCTATCAATGTGGGGCGCTGCAACTCGCGGATGAACGTAACTGAAGGTTGCAATAAAAAGTGTCAAGTTTAATTTCAGATTCATACATCAATTGTTAGATAGCTATTACAGGGCAGTAAAATACCAATTAACAAAAAAATTGCTAGCACGATGTTATATCTAGATAAGATAAGCATGTCTGAGCAGGACCCAAATGCGAGACGGGCATAACCAATTACAATGGATAGAGAAAGTATATTTCTAGTGGTAACACAACTAAATAAGGGTAAAGGACTAGAAAAGGGTTAAGATAACAAACATGGCCAATAAGACCCATTTTGAGTATGTTTTGAAATTGCTCGTACATTCCTTATCAGCTTCTAAAGATAGAAAATTCATACATAAAATAGACGAGTAGGTTTCACTTTTCATTTTAACATTCCTTGTTAGCTTTTAAATAATGGGTAATGGGCCCATGATTGGACCTTATCAAGGCTATATTTGAATGATCTATACATCATTCATAAGTATTTGTAATCTAGGCAAAATGTTCACAAGATGGTTGATTAATTTATTCAAATGGACAGTTAGATCAAACTTTATGGCCCTCATAGATAAACGACCACAGTCTAATTAAAGGATCCATATGATTCAATATGGGGGTCCATATAATTAAATTTGGACCCTTAATCGTCCATCTAACGAACAATCCAGATTAAAGGCGGTCATATATATTTGTACATAATGAATACTTTTGATCTGAACCATCTGGACAGGGAAGCATCAAAAACCAATAGCTTGCAACCCCATCAAAAAATGAGGTGTTGGGCCCTGAAGATAGGGTAGCCAAACCAGTGCACGACCCTCACGTGCTCGCAGGAGCTAGAAAAAAAAAAAAGGAAAGGTCTTTCGACCCCAAATCAATGCAAAGCCCTCAAAGGGTTATGGCACCCGAGCAGCAAAGGGCCGAAACCCTAGCCTTAAAAAACATGGCCGCCCTCTCCCAAATTAGCAATCAAACGCTGGAATCGACGGAAGGATCGATGGTATCACCCCACCATCATCTCCATCTCTACAATGCATCTACCATCTCCCCAAAACTAAGAAAAATCATCAGAATTGATGGCTTTGGTAGTGGAGATGCTCGGTCACTGCCCCTAATGGATCTAGGAGATAAAAAAGAGGCGAGAAGGGCCTAAACATCATCTCCAATGGCAATCATCAATCAAAATCAACGTTACTAGTTGCTTCCTTTAGTTGCTAAAATGAAGGTCATCACTAGCTCCCAGCCAACACCACATTAAGTAAGAGTTTTGAAACCCCTATCTTCTTAGACCAATTCCAGCTACAATAATCGAAATCAACTAGTCTTATACATCTGATTCCACCCTAGCTCCCTTTTTGCTTTATTTATTTATTTTTATTTGGATGGGGTTTATGTAAACCCTATGTAGTAGAGAGAATGGGGCCGCAACTATGGGGTTTTGATGTAGAACGTGTCACAAATACATTCCTAGCATATATGGTTGGACCAAAAGAAGTTGGACCATAAATTAATTATAACTTTTGATCCAAGTATTGTTACGGTGCACTAGACTGAGTATCAATAATCGAAGCAACACGAGAACTCGAGGATGAGTTCTTTTAAACTGGAGGGGACTAATGTAGAGCGGGTCGCAGACACTTTCATGTCTAAGATGGATTAGAGAAGGCCTGATCAGAGGCAAAATTCATCAAAACCGTCAGAACCTTAAAACAGGCATATCTCACAAACCGGAATGAGTTACTCAACGTACCATATATGATTTTAGGGTAGGACGAGCTACTTTAGCCAACCAATGCCCAATTTGTAAAATACCATTAGATTGATAGTCGAATTTCCATTTTATTTTCATTTTTTACTGTTTATAGTAAGTTTTAGTCTGAGTATAACTCTTTATTCATTGGGCTTTAGGAGTTGCGCCCAACATGAAAAGTGCTTAGAATAATTAGGAGAACGTCGTGATTCGGCCAACTAGGACACTTATTATTTTAGGCTGAAAACCATGCGCACTAGTAGACATCATGACCATCTATAAATAGTAAGTTTACAATTTATAGGAAGTCGCGATTTCTATGAGTTTTAGTTGTAGTTTGATTCCAAAACTTCTCCCATGGCTTAGTATCCTTATTTAAAGGGTTGTGAACTAGTTTATTTCAATCATCAATCAAATTGCGAATTTTATAGAATTTATTTTCTATCTTGCTTTTTTTTTTCCCTCGTGAATTTGAGAAGTCTCTGTGAGGAGTCTAGAGAAGCTCCGTAGATTTGGAGTAGTTATCCTTGTGGAAGATGGTGATCGACCTCATCATGTTCATCCCTGCATCACCATCCAATTACGTCTTAGATGCAGCATATCTTCAAAGAGGGAATGAATAAGCAACATATGAGCTGTTTATACAGCAGGCCCCACCATTCACATGTCAGGTACTGAAAATCAAGTTAGTCATCAGATATGGACGGCCTTGTGAGTTTTTTTTACTGTACATTTTGCCTACCACGTGACTTCTGGATTTGCCCCTTTCAGACTACTGGACATATAACGTGGACCCACCTAAAGATTTACTATCCACGAATTTAGTCGTGTGATTAGGAGAGCAGTTGGCGAACTTAGCAGGATTCACAACAGAAGCTTCCTTGCCTGGCGATTTAAAGGATGGTAGTTCATGGAAGTTTGGGTCCTCAACAATCAACTCATATAAAGGACGGTGGATAGGGAAGATGAGAAATCCAGACGGTTCATTTGATGAGCACTGAGGGGGTGTTTGGCACATAGAATTAGATGGTATTAAGGGGATGGAACTTTAAATCCCTTGGTTTGAAAAATCATCCCATCTGGTTCATCATAGGTTTTCACATTGGAACCCGTGCATGGAGTAGGGAGGGCTAGGGAGCGCTTTCCCCAATTCAACTAGGATTTGCAAAATCCATGGAATTTTCTCCTAAAAGCATGAGCTAGGAAGTTCTTACGCCGGTAAGGGAGGTGGGGCCCACCTTGATATTTGTGAGGAACCCACCCCATCCATCTGTTTTATAAGATTATTTTAGGGTAAGCGACCAAAAATGAGGTAGATTTAAAACTCAAGTGGGCCACACAAGAGAAAACTGTGGGGATTGAGTGACCACCATTGAAACATTCATATGACCACAAAAGTTTTGTATCACGATAAAATTTTCTATGTTGTCAGTTCATCCTAGCAAGAATGAACTTATAAACGGTCGGGATGACATATAAACATCAAGGTGGAGCTTGGGAAGGTTTCAACTGTAGGAAATTCTTTCCACGCTCTTTCGTCTCGTATGGCCAACTTGAGTTTTGGATCTACTTGACTTTTGGTAGCATGTCCTAAAATGATCTCACAAAATGGATGGACAGGGTGGATTACTCACAAACATCAAGGTGTGCCCCACCTTACTTCTCACTGTAGTTTTCAAACACGATTTTCGAGATTGATAATTAGTTTCCATGTACAACCAGACATTACATGAATCAAAACATGTATTTAAGCCCTCCATTATATAATATCCAAACATTAAAGTTAATAGCTAACTCCCGTGGCATTAAGAGACAATCCACAGTCAAGTGCATTTATTGCAAAAAAAAAAAAAAAGAAGCAATTCCATCCCACTTAATACCTGTAACACCCTGCCCAACCAGAACAATGTCCTGAGGCATCCACGTGGGATTTGCCGCAGGACCGCTTAATTAAACAACTCGTGTGAGGGGTACCACCAACAAATTAACCCAAGTAATCCCATTAAGGCGGTCGAGTCTGGTTATGGTCGAGCCAAGTGCGAGTTGTTAAGCCAAATAGCTTGTTTGTACTTGGCAACAACCTGTATGAACCATGCAACGGCCAAGGAAGGTTAAAAAATCTAAAAATTGGGGAGACAGTGAACCTCACTGGGCTTGTGGTCCAACACGGACCACAGACTTAGCAGACGCGTAGAAATTAATTATCTGTACTGTCCAGACGACACTCACCAAGCGCGACTTGCCCCAGCCTTGGCCTAAGGATTAGCATTCTAAATCATCTGAACCTTTTTAATGAAACTGAGATATTAGGCATTACAGCCGTCGGATCTCTTCTAAATTTACGTTGATGGCCGAAAACATTTTTCCACACTCGTCCACAAAATCTGAACCCCGATCGTGGAATGGTGACTGTTGATCGCAAATCGGCCCCTTGCTGTAAAATCCCGCATCCGTTTGCCTCCAAATTTTGCACGGCCCTTCATCAAGCCATGGAGCACCTATCCTATAAATTTTATGGCTAGGGGGGCATCAGAGCCCCTCTAACAGCCAGAAATGGACCCCAGAGGGCCATTTAAATATCGGAACCATATGATAAAACTCCGCATTCATTTGCCTTCAAATTTTGCATAGCCCTTCATCGAGCCATGGGACACCTACACTCCAAATTTGGTGGCCAGGGGGATGACAGGGCAGACCCATCAGCCAAAGAGGGGTCCCACAGGGCCATTGAAGGAAATAAATAGAACTTAAGGCCATTTGGCCCAAAAATTCAGGATATAAGATCCTTTAGCACCCACTCTCACCCACTCTCACCATTTTCCAGCAACATGAGAGAAAAGAGAGAGAAGAGAGAAAGAAGAGAGGACGAAGTGAGAGGAAGAGAGTGTAGAAGAAGGTGGGGCCCAAAAAACTTGGAAACTTGGTGAATCTCCTTCCTCTTCCCTATACCCTCCACTATAAGCACCACTTCCAACCGATTAGGGAGGTAACCACCTATCTTTTCTAGAAATCTTTTATGTGGAGCTAAGCTTTGCATGTAATCCTAACATGCAAATGCATTTGACTCAAGACCTCGGCCAATCGACCGGCGAGTTCGACACTTCTAGGTCGTTCCCTCAAGCTCTCAACGATCCATAGGTGCGGACTATTATCCTTAGGTGGCCAAGTACCAATTTTAGGATAAATTTGATGATTACGAATGTTAGGGTGATGTGCATGAGTAATCTATAGAAAACCTAGCAAATAACCTACATGATAGGTTCACCCAAATTATATGAAATGATAAATTGTTGTTTGTTTGTTCTTCAACATGATTGGGCCTGAAATTGATGTTGCATGTTCATCTCATACATGATTCTTGTATAATTTTCCCTGTAGCGTGCATGATTGTCTTGTTCCTTGTTGTATTCTTGTGTTATGAGTGATATATAGTTCTTGGTCTCTTCGGTAACCCAGCACCACACACATACACATTTAATTTCATACTATTGAGAGTAGTTACATTTATAGAAAAATCTGAATTTTTATGCTCGATATATTGTGTGCATGACTTCACTTGTGCTAGAAGATGAAACCTTAATTGTTGAAGTGTTATTGAATACAATCAGATTCCTAGGTTGGTCAGAGAACTGAGGTTGGAGAAGGTGGTCCCTTTGGTGGGACCATCCTGTGGCTAGACTAACGGATTTGGGCGGATGCGAATGGGCTACAGTATTTGGACTACATGAGTCACTTACACCCGATATCGTCTATCACATACTCGCCTAAACTTGCATGGTCTAGTCCACTTACTAACCAACCATGTTTGTTAACCATGCCTACTCACGCCTGTATGGAACTTTGAACACCCCTCGCCTACTGAAGCTCATTGATAACTATTAGAAACCGATCCACTATCTCAACAAACGAGCATAGTGGAATGGGACACTGTAACCGAGCTGTCGGCCTACGTTGGGGTGACGAGCCTTCCCGTAGTGACCGAAAGTGATCCCACTTCCTAGCACTCCCCATGTGCTTGAAATCGAGGATGGGGAACCCAATGAGATCAAGGATCGCGGGGTCCTAGCCTCCCACGTTGAGGGGTCTTGACCTCGCAACTTGTTGAGTGCATTGATACCGTATGGTGTACCAGTTTCCTTAATCTGCAGGATGAAAGAAATTAATTAAAGACTCGGCTAACACGATCACGATGTTAGGTTGGCGACTCGGTAGTTGAGGTCACAATGAGGGAGCGTTGGTCATATGCGATCGTTAGACGAAGTCGCTCGAGGGAGTGTTGTTGCGAGGTCATACATCATATCATAATTCATGCATATGCATTAACAAGATTAGTTAGGGATTTATGAATATTTGTCTTTCATTAAATTCATCATAGAATTGATTCTTGTTGTAACTTAAGGCTAATAGCACCCACTGAGTTGATCACTCACTCCCACTCTTGGACGGTGTTTTAAAACACCAACCAAACTCTTTAGTAGATGCAGGTGATGCTGAACTCGATGAGCCGTGCAGCACGAGCATAGATGAGGATAATGAGTTATCCTACTTCCAGCTGATGGTCGGGTCACCATAGATTTAGCGGGCGGATTATGGATTGCTGAGTACTGGACTCAACGCACTATTCTTTTGGGCATATCATTTTTTATATTTTGTTGGGCGACGCCTTGTGCAGCCCGTTGATATATTTTGTAGACCCGCATACATTAGTCGCTTACATTCCAGTAGACTAGTTGTGATGGTGATTCATGTTCCAATCAATGCCATACTGCTCATTAAATTGGATTAAATACAAAATATTAAAATTTGGTTATAATTGACATCCGGAAACTTGGGAGTCGAGTGTATGCACGACCCTCAAATTTCAGGGCATTACAATACCATATACCACTAAGGTAATTGGATACGGATTAGCTACTGACAGGTTGAGTAGCGAGACTCGCTACTGAAGTGACGTCACTAAGTTCTGTGGGCCCCATGATGATGTATTCTTGTATCCACTCCGTCCATCCATTTAGAGAGATCATTTTAGGGAAATAGCCAAAGAATGAGTCTAATCCAAATCTCCAATGGACCACACCACAGAAAAGAGTGGGGAGAGTGACGCCCACCATTAAAAACTTCTAAGGCCCATAAAAGTTTTCGATCAAGTTGATACTTGTGTTTTACCTTCTTTCATGTCTATGTTAACTTGTGAACAGTTTGGATTTCAAATAAACATCATGGTGGGCCTTAGGAAGGTTTCAACGTGGGAATCACTCTACCCACTGTTTTCTGTGGTGGGGTCTACTAATGCTTTGGATCTGCCTCATTCTTTGGATCATGCCCTGCAAGGATATCTCCAAATGGATGAACGGTGTGGATACAACACATACATCATAGTGGCCCCACATAACTTGGTAACGTCACTTCAGTAGCAAGTCTCTTCACAACCTGTCAGTAGCTAATCCGCGTCCGAGGTAATTGGGACTTTCCAAATCCAGGGCATTTTTCAACCTATAGTAGTACGTACCGGTGGATACATAAGAAGCTAGCTGCTATATATGTTGACGTCAGCAAGTTCCGTGGGTCCCATAATAAGGTATGTACTATATCCAAACCGTCCATCCATTTGGTGAGCTCGTCTTAAGGCTTGACTTTAAAAATAAAATAGATCTAAAGATCAAGACCACACTGAAAAAAGCAATGGGAAATTGAATTTCTACCATTGAAACCCTTTTGGGGATACAGAAGTTTTGGATCAATATGATATTTGTTTTTCCTCTTCATCCAGGTCTTTGTGACCTTATAAACAGATGGGATGGAAAATAAAAGTTATGGTGAGCCCTACGAATGTTTTTAACGGTGAAAATTATTATCTCCACTGCTGTTTGTGGTGTGGTACATTTTAGCTTTGTATATCATTCCTTCTTTGCCTCGTGCTCTAAAATAATCTCGAAAAACGGATGAACGGTGTAGATATAATAAATACATCATTTTGGGCCATGTAACTTTGATTTTCTTTGAACCGTTCGTACAACTCAGAGCTCGAGGAGCGTCAGCGATACGTTTTGGGTAAAACCTTCCATGTGTAGCCCGATGTTGGTTCCTCTCCATGGTCTGTCACGGTCGAGTGGGGCCCTTTTCATTATTTGTGCAAGTGAAAGTGTGCCCTAGCCTCTTAATGAGATTGATCTTGCACCTATGGCATGGATTGTGGTGTTTGGGTGTTGAAATTTTCCTATGATTTGCATCACTAGATGCCCAATGAAGGCATGTATGGTTGATTCATGCCCTTGGGTGGCCTTGATTGGGCCTTGTCTTGTGGATTGGGCGCGTCATCTGCTTGTGTGATTTGGGCTGTCAACTAGATTGATCAGACTGTCAGGTGGGCCTTTTATGTTGATCTGGATTGTTAGGACAGCTTCATTTTGATGATCAGGCTGCTTGGATGGGTTGGATTTGGTGGTTGGACAGTTAGGCGGTCTTGATTTAGCGAACGGTCTGTTGGTGTAATATCCCACATTTCGTAACCCAAGTTTAGTACTTCAACTCTAAAATCGCGAAATTAAGGAAAAGCACACATATGTATACTTTCTTACATTTTACATTAAAAATAAATAAATTAACAATCACTTAGTAGGCATCAAAATATTCATCCATAGGGCTTATATAAACCAAATACTCAAAGTTCATCAAAATTGATGAAAGGGAAATCTATAATCTATTGGATGAGCTCAAAGAGCTTGATTGGACTTATGTAAGCTCTTTCACATCCTCACAAGCATCCATAGGCGCATCATCGGGTATGTCGTTGCAGCTTTCTATTCCCGTGTCATTTGGTTGGTGCAGTTGCACATTAAAAAAAATATACACACACACGTGAGTGAGAAATTTTTTCCAAGATTACACATCCGTCATATTAGTCAAGTATAGTTTAATTTTGGAATAACCAAGCACAACAACATCTCATAAACGATAATCTTGTTTAACAAGTACATGCATGAATGTGAAAGTAAACCAACGTTAAGAACGAACGACCCTACAATGATCCAGAAATCACAAAATGACATACGATGGTGTATCGTGATCAAGAAATCACAAAGTAACGTGCAATGGTAACATAATCCCAAAATCACAAGTGACATAAATAGTATCATCTGGTAAGTTTTATAAAGATGACCCATAAATCACAAAGTGATGTACAACGGGATCATAATACGGAGATCACAAAATGACGTATAATGGTAACATGACCCGATCATCACAAGTGATGTACAATGGTGTCCCAAAAAGTGTCATGAATGCATGTTTAGACTATTATTAATCCAGCTTACATACAACAAATTATGGAGACCCATTTCCACTTAGTGGCCCTTTAAATCATTAATTCATGATCAATTGATATTCATTGTAAAAATAATCTGTCATAAACATCAAATAAAGAGTAAACCCAAAATGCAAGTGAACGGCCAAACGATAATTTGACATCACAATGAATAGATATTAGCATCATGACCTGGCATCACTAAGGACATACATCGACATCATGACCCGACATCCCAAGTCATATACATCAATATCATTTGGCAAGTTCAACGTGCCATAAGGGCATCGAACAAGTAACATAGTAACGCCAAATCGTACACCATCAAGGTAATAAGTCCATCACAAATAGGCCAACTAAGCTTCAGAGTAGTCTAAAGATGTGTTCATATCCATTCAACAAATATATGTATCTCCAATCAAGTTTTCAACATGGCAATCCAAACCATACACCAAGTCATATTATCCAACATACATACAACACATCAACTCCCTTACATATGAATCATATTCTTCTCCCATTACCAACACAAAATACACATTTAGTTCTCTAATGCCACATCCGAATTAATCAACCACCAATTCCATAGTTAAATAGATTAAACATGCTAGAATCCATACAGATATAAATTATACTACTGAAAGACCAATCACAAATATTAGGCATGCTAAAATTCATAAACTTTTGAATCATTCAAGTCAAGAGTTCCAACCGTGTGATCTTAAGCATTCAAGAGAGTGTACATATGTAGATTATTCGAATCAAGAATTCTAATCATCTAAAGCATACTAAAGACATTACACATGTAGATTATCAACATCGAAAAGGCCTAATCACAAGATTTTTATCAATCCAATTAGAGTAATGATTAAAATAAAAACTATTACAAAACTAAAACTTCGACAGAAAGCTTAAAAGGTAAATCCTCACCTACAATCGGATTGCCTGTATTATAAATACCCCAATTTGGATGCAGCTCAATTGAGGTGGATCTTAAAGATGAAAATTGGGGAAAACCAATCATTCTCCAAATATAATTAAAACTCAGGTCAATTAAGCTAATTCAATTCGAATTCAAGTACTAAAGGAAATTTAGAGGTTAATTTTCCACAACCAATTGAGTCGACTCGATTTGTTTTCGAACTATGTTTCAATCGCGCTTAATAAGGTGGATCTAATTGAGAAATTTTGGAAAAATCAAATTTCCAATATTATAATCTAAAATCTACAATTAATTAGACTCAACTTAAGCTCAAATTAGAAGTTAATAGAAGATTTGAGACGTTGACTCATCCTAATAACCTGATTTTGACTCGGATGCAAATCGATTTCCGACTCAAATTTGAATCAACTCCAACAAGGTCTACACATGGCAAATTCATCTTCCCAAATCTAAGTAAAGATTTGAAACAAACTAATCTTGAATTAAGGCTAATATAAGGGTGTTTAACTCACTTGTATGACGACTTGCTTGGCCCAACTCGGGCTAAACCGAGTTCTCTCACGAACTAGTGTGAATCCACGCGCAAAGAACAGAAACTGTGCAGATGGACTGGTTGAATGGATTTAGATCAGCCCCCACTCTGCACTCTGTGTTTTCAACCAAGTTAACTCAATAGTAAACCGGTTGAACCGAATGCACTCTCTTCCCTCAATCTTCTGCTTTTTCTTACTCCTTTCTCTGTCCTCTTCCTCTCCCTCTTCTTTCTCAGTGATCCGGCCATCCATCCATTTGGAAAGATCTTTTTAGGGCATGAGCCAAAGAACGAGGCAGATTCAATGTTCAAGTGGACTACACCATAGAAAATAATGGGAACAGTGACGCCTACCATCGAAACCTTTCTAAGGCCCACTGTAATGTTTATTTGAGATCCAACTCAGTGGTGTGTTGGGCTCCACCATAATGTGTGTGTTATGTGTGGGATCCCGGTCTTTTGCAACACTGCTCGTATGCACACGTGTCCCAACTCGCACCGTTGATAGACCATACACTACACCCTAGTGCACATATAAAACTCACTAAAGTGATTTGTTCCAGATGATCTTGAGACATTTATCATGTGGACCGCGTCGTCGTTGCGGTCGCAATGGTGAAAACCACACATCAATCCGACGCTCCGTTAGTGAGATATGACCCATCGAATGTAAGGCCCAAATTATGTATCCAGTAACACAAGCAACCTTTATTAGGCTAGGCCCATTAGACTTGAGCCCATGTGGGCCTAAAGCCCACTTTTAGAACATGAAAATTACTAACAAATAGGATAATTACTACATGACAAAATAAGAAGCTAGCAAATATAAGACAAGCATTATAAGACAAAATTGGATTCTCTCCCAAAACCCATCATTTGCTCTCTCCCCATGCCTTAAAAACTAATCATGACCCATGTCCATCTCATCCTATATATGCATCCAATGCATGTCTTGATCTGTGTCACATCACTTCAAACGACCAATTGCAACACTCTACTTCATCATCTATCATGCATCACCTACAATACTCCACTTCATCATCCATCAAACAACCAATTGCCAATGCATGTCTAAATTTCTTCCATGTTGGCCAATGCATGCTTAGCACCATTCACCTCATCTATCCACTACCTATGCCATACACCATCTTCCACCTCTGTAACGCCCTGAAAATTGGGGGTCATGTATACACTCGACTCCCAAGTTCTCGGGTATCACTTATAACTGATTTTTACTAAATTACATTTAATCGGGTTTAAATGCGCAGCATGAAATTATTTGGAACATGGAACACAATTACAACTAGTCTACTGAAATGAAAGAGGTCAAATGTATACAAGTCCAAAATAATATGAATAGGTCGCACAAGGCGTTGCTCAACAAAATCACAAAAATATGTCTGAAAAGAATGGTGAGCTGAGTCCAGCACCCAGCGATCCAAGATCCGTCTACTAGGTCGATGGAGAACCGCTATCAGCTGAAAATAGGACATCTCGTCCTCCTCATCGAGACTCGCACCGCCAGGCTCCTCATATTCTGTGTCACCTGCAACTACGGGAGGGTCTGGTTGGTGTTTTAAAACACCGTCCCAAAGTGGGAGTGAGTGATCAACTCAGTGGGTGCTATTAGTCTTAAGTTGTAACAAACATCAATTATATTATGAATTTAATGAAAGGCAAAACATTCAAAAACACTTGGCTAATCTTGTTAATGCAGGAGCATGATAAATGACATGATGCATGCCCTCACAACAACACTCCCTCGAGCGACTCCATCTAACGATCGCACATGACCAACACTCCCTCATTGCGACCTCAACTGCTGAGTCGCCCACCTAACTAGTGCGATGCAGTCATGATCATGTTAGCTGAATTTTTAATTAAGTTCATTCAAATAGCATATTGGGAAACTAGTACACCCTACGATGTCAATGCCCTAAACTAGTTGCGAGGCTAAGGCCCCCAACGTGTGAGGCCAAGGCCCTGCGATCCTTGATCCCGTCGGGTTCCTCATCCCCGACTTCAAACACATGGGGAGTGCTAAGATTTGGGATTGCTCGCGATCATTACGGGAAAGCTCGTCACTCTAGCATAGGCCGACAGCTCGGACACAGTGTCCTATTCCACCATGCCTGGCTCTTGAGTCAGTGGATCGATTTCAAATGGTTGTCAATGGGCCCCAATGGTTGAATAGTGTTCTGGGTTCCATACAGGCGTGAGCAAACAGGGTTAACAAATAAGGTTGGTCAGTACGTGGACTAGACCGTGCGAGTCCAGGCAGGTACGTGACAGATGACATCGAGTAAAAGCGACCTATGTAGTCCAACTACTATCGTCCATTCACACCCGCCCAAATCCACGGGTTTAGCCTCAGGATAGTCCTATCAACGGGACCACCTTCACTCTCCTCAGTTTTTGACCAACCTAGGGATTCAATGGTATTGAGTAATACTTCAACAAATCATGGTTTAAAATCTAAACTCAAATAATGTCATGCACTCATACATCAACATAGGAATCCAGATTTTTCTATAAATGCAAGTATTAACAATATTACGAAATGAATGTGCATGTGTGTTGTGAGGGGTTAACGGAGAGATCAAGAATTATATATCTCATAACACAAAAATATAACAAGGTTAAATGCATCATACATAATACAAGGAAGCATGGAACAAGAATACACATATGAGATGAACATGCACTCACCAAATTCATGCCCAATCATGTTAAGGAACAACAAGCAATACAAAATCATTCATATCATTTGGAGGATCTATCATGTAAGGGTTTGACTAAATTCTCTATAGGTTATTCAAATACTTCACCCAAACATTCATAATCATAAAATTCATACTAAAATTGGTGCTAGGCCACCTAAGAATAATAGTCCACACCTATGAATCGTTGAGAGCTTTAGGAAACGCTCTAGGGTTGCCAAACTCATGGTAGATTCGTAAAGATCCTTAGTCAAAGGAACTTTGTATGTTAGGATTACATGCAACATCTAGCTCAACACAAAGGATCTCAAGAAGATGGGTGCTTACCTCTCCAATCGGTTGGAATTCGAATTTAGAGTGGTGGGTGTGGGATCTCTTGAGGAAGAAAGAAGGAGTTGCAAGGATCGACTTCTCTTAGGCCCCACCTTCAACTATGGCCCACTTTCTCTCCCTTCTTCACTCTCCCTTCCTCTCTTATTTCTTTCTTCTTTCTCCCTTTTCTCTCTTCTCTCTTTCCTTTCTCTAGGGCGAATTCGTATGGGGAGAGGAGTGGCCAAAAGAAGCCCCTTTTATAATGTCAGATTTGGTGCAAGTGGCCCCAAGTGTTGGGTTTTTACTATACTAGCCCTATAGAAGGGTCTTTCTAACCTCTAGGGCCCACTATGGGGTGTACATATTGATATACACCGTATGATAGTTAGCTCTAATGATGATCTATGTATGGACATGTTCGGCCCGCCATTTGGATGCGTCGATCAACAGATATGATGAGAAGTTTATTTAACGGTCACCAATGGTCGATTGGGGCCTCGGCTATACGGATATGAGGAGGGAAATATCCTTACTCCACATGTGAAGTTTGGCCGTAAACTGACGATCCGAAATCCTCAACTTTACATAAGAGTGGACGACCCAATTCACTTAAGTTTCAGCCTCTTTCTTTAGGGTATTTGCACTTCTCATGCACTCGTCCTTTGACTCAAGTTGAGCGGTTCTGGACAGTACTCAGGTCCGACTCCCGTGATGGACGTCAAGCCCAGTAAGATGGACATTATCCTATAGTTTTGGAACTAGTGGCCCACCAACGAGCGGTCTAGAGCTTGTTCGGGAAATTGGGGCATTTCTAGAATGAATTAAGTATTGAGATTTCTCGTGGGCAATGATTTAGGTTTGGATTAACTATGTTCATAGTGTGGCCTATTTATTACTAGTGAAAGTGAAGATTTGGTCATGATTACTCTAAACCATCGGTTTTAGGCTAAAAGAGTAACGGGGTTGATTTGGTCTATTAGCCAAGATCTGGGCCTTATCTAATTCAGCTTCGGTTAGATCTTTAATTTAGTTATGATGGTCTTGATTAGTCAGCGATGAGCCGGTTAGATTTGGGCCCTATGTGAGTAAATCATGGGGTTAAACTTGATGTTCAAGTGATCGAGCGGATTCGTTAGCTTCCTACGATTGATTAAACGAACTTGTGCAGTTCTTTACTGGTTCCACCCGTGTATAAACTAACATTGACTGCTAATGGTCATTAAGTGATATTATAAGTTAATTAATAAATAAAAACTTTTAAGGATTTTTGAAAATCCAAAACAGTGAAAATCGAGGACGTTACAACCTCACTTTTAGCACCAATAAGAACTCATAAACTTGTCACATCATCTTGCTACCTCAACCCCAATTCCCTATATAAGAGTAGGAGCTCTCTTGCACTTATTCTTTTCCTATACTTTGAAAAATTCTGATATTTTAAGAGAGAGTGAGAGAGAATGGGGCCAAGGTGTGGCCCACCATCAATCCTAGAGGGAGTAGACCACACATCATCATCCAATCATCCATCCATTAAGGTGAGTCTACACCCCTCCTTCCATCTTCCTCATCCTCCTCTTTCTTCCTCTTATTTTCTTGATATGTGTGTGCCCCACTGGTGTGACGTTCTTATGTGCATGTATTTATATCTATGGTGGTCAGCAAAGTGGCCCATGTTAGTATGGTCCACCATGATGCGCATCATATCCACACCCTTCATATGTAATCCTGTTTTTTTTTTCTGGACAACTAGTTCTAAAAATCATATGAAATCAATCGTGCTAAGATCGGAGTTGAAACTTGGGAATAATATGAACCACAATATTATCTAACTCTGGGCTAAATTTCGTATACATCCAACGGTCCAATCATTCGTAACATCAAGTTTACTTAGCTACTGTCCAGCAGCACATGCAAGATTCTGATTTGCCTAAAATGGACCCATTTTAACTCTTTTAATGAATGAATTAAAAATATACGTTCTGTTGAATTCGTAGAAAATCGAACTAGATTTCCAATGGTATATAATAAGCAACGGCTGAGATCTTGGCCTTATACGATAGATGTATTTTGGGAGCTTGTTATGACCATTCTTATTTGGGCCATATCCGTGATTCCAACGGTCAGATGTATTTGATATTTGCTCTTAACTTACTTGAGATAGTTAATAATCATATGTATGGTCTCTATAGTATTCTTTCATGATAAGATTTAGAAAATTATGTACCAATAGATACCTCTGTAAGGACAAATCTTGAATTTCTATGTATGGTCCAGATGAATCCAAGGCTCTGTATAATTGGAAACCTATATACAGCCTAAACGATGTATTACTAATCCATCCATTGGATCGGATTTTCCAACAGAGAATCTGATCATAGAGATTTGATCAATATATTTTATGTGCTACTAGATGTGTATGTTGGATATATGTTGTACATAACATTCATCCCCTTATTGACCCACTTGGGTGTGGGATCACTTGTGATTTGTGCATTTTATTAGTTCATCCAATCTAGAAACCCATGTATATTTTTTCTGTCTCTTATCTATGGTTTGCTAGCATGTGTGCCCCACTTGCCATTGGATTTATTTCATTCCCTTTACACTTTCTGTTTGTTGAAAATTTTCCAAGTACTTGATTGTATTGCATGTAGGCCTCTTTAACACCTTGTAGTAGACCCCGCACTCTGTATTTAAGGGTCCCACTTTGAGGGATGTTTAATACTTATATAAGTGAGCTGGGATGTCCTACCTTTTGTTAGGAACGATTCCCTAAGTGTTTGGAAATTGGGCCCTAAGTTGTGACAGACCTCATTTCTGAAAACTGTCTGATTATTTGTGTTTTGTACCAACTTTGGGCCTCTGTAGTAGACCACACGTTGGAGGTTTGAGTAGGCCACCACTTGGAACCTCTAACCTACACTAATAAATAAATAAATAATATTTTAATTGGGCCAAATCTGACCTCACATGATCAGAGAATAGATCCCAAAATGGGGCCAGGTATGCTTGTGCAGAAAATTATGTGCAGAAAATTAAAGTACATATGTTTGGCCTTATACCAAATATTGCGTGTGCACAACTAGTTGGTCCCAGTTTATAGTTTTTAAAGTACATATATAGTAAAACCAAGGGCACCTAATGGGACACTGAAAGGTGGTCCCCTGTGATCATGGGACGTACTCAAGATTAGGCCAAAACTAATTCTGCACTATATTCCCTGCACAGTTTCTCCAAGTACTCATGTTTAGGCCATCACCGTAAATTGTACTCACCCAACCAATGAGGCCTGCATTATAATTTGTAAAGCCTATACATAGAGCTACCAGGTGATTATTTTCTTTCACCATATGTAGGCCCCACATGGTCATGAATCTGACTCTAAAATGACCAAGAACCAACATTGCACCAAAAATCTGTTTGATGTAAATTTATGTGGGGCCACGTCGGTGGGGTCCACCACCATCCCAAAGCATTTAATGCAGCATCTAAACTCTTAAAAATAACTCTCGATATTGTTGGGCTTAAAAACCTTATGTGGGCCATCTAGTATGGGCTATCTTATATGAGCCTTACCTTTCATGTAATGAGGTTCACCTAGCATGTTTTGTAAATGGGTGTTATATAACTTGTAAAATATTTAGTGGACAGATATTGATGTCCAAATGTTCTATTAAGACATAGGTGGCCTTGGGCCCATCTAAATGATCCAATCCTAAGGCCCAAGCAGGCCCAACACAAGGAGAAATCATTGGGGAATGAGAAACCCACAAAGGTAACCTTCCTTGAGCCCGTTGGGCAGGCCCATTGCCTACTAGGCAACGTGTCTTGTATACTACCTCTAGTCAAGTAGACCATGCTTAGAGAGACCTATTTTATAATGCATAAACTGGATAATTGGGCTTTTTCTTGGTTTATTGTGTATGTGGCTAGTAGGCCCAATATGATATATGATATGAAAGATGTTAGCATATTATCCTTTGTGTTTGAGATTATACATTATTTCTAGTTTGTGGAATGTGTGGAGCCCACTTAGTTGTGGAATTAAATCCACACCATTGAAAGCATTGTGGTTGGACATTTATGCCCTTGGGTTGGCCTATTGGTTCACTAAGTGGGACTCACACTTAACCTATACGACCCCATGCCTTGTATGTAGTTCAAGTCTAGTGTGGAAGTCATACTAGGTAGGACGCACCATATTACCTTGATGGGTGAGATGATGATACATGTATGGTAACATGATAATGATGATTGTGAGTTGTTGGTTGAAATGATAGATATGATTTAATGGTTGGTGAATTATAATATATGCATTGATGATAGATGAGTAATTATTTATAACACTTATGACATTGTTTATGTTAATCATGAAGTGAAAATGATCCTCATAGTAATGATGATATATATATATATATATATATATATATATGCATGATGACAAAACATGCTAGTTGACCACCATGCTTGATACCCAAAGTGATGTATATGAGGCCCATGAGCGAGGCCCAATGTGATGTATGTGAGGCCCAAGGTGATGTATATGAGGCCCAATTGTGATGTGTGATTCCACCATGATGTATGTAAAGATTTTTATGATGCCTATTCATCTTCCTAGTTAGTATTAAAATGGGTCATGCCTTGGGAACAATGATGGTTAAATGTCCACATTGTAAGGGCAATAGTGGTTAAATGTTCGCGTTGTAATCCTTCCTAAGGCCCATTGTTAGGCCCATTCTCATCTCCTCTTAGTGGGCTAACCCAAATCATTGGGCCCCCATAATTATTAGGCACATTCTTGATATGAGTAGGTCGTCTAGGTCCATCCTTGATATGAGGAGAGTACATCATCACCATGATTCATGCCCATACGCATCATCTGCATGCTTGATATGAGATGTGGTTGACCATTACATATGCCATTAGGCAAGTTGTTTATAGGACTCCCTGGTAGGCGGAGTTATCCCACATGAGTGCACGGAATGCGTAGGATTGATGCATGATTGGACTGAGTGATTCATGCATCTTGCATTGTGTGATTATGATTATTATACACCCTAACGACATCAGGGTTGTAGCCTCCGCAGATATAGCGTGGATGACAGGATTGGACACCGAAAATTCTTGTTAAGCACGGGGGCGCGAAGGATGTCCCAAGGTGAAAGTCCTCAAACCCTTATGGTACCATTGAGGATGCTCCAATGCCCAGACCGAGTCGATGTATAAGCGCATGAGGGCCGAATACCAGGAGGCCGCGTCTCTCACTGTATCGTGGTCGGTTGGAAGGGGGTGTAGCCTTACCCGCCTGAGGGGAGGGGGTATTTGCTAGGCTAAGTATAACCAGCTTATAAATGGGTCCGCTATCGACGTGCCAAATAGATATTGACTGACTAGTAGTCAGGCGAATAGTGAGGTCTCTTTTGCTTGTACGGTTGTGCGTCTAGTGTAGGGCGGCAATGTGGTGTATAGTGTATTAGACCCCGGTGATTATCTAGAAAGAACTGTACTGATATATGATGCTCTAGAGATGAGCTGGATTGATATGTAGATTGATATGTTTGAGCTGCATCTTATATATGACATTGGCTATGTAGGCCTTACATCGCATCATATAGCCTTGGTGTGGCCGATAGCATTCATACCTTGCATCGCATAGCCTTGGTACGGCAGATAACATTCATGCCTTGCATCGCATAGCCTTGGTATGGCTTACAACATTGTACTAGTCCCCGGTGATGATCCCAAAGATGTTCGGTACTGGTATTAGACACCCCGTCATTGTTGTACACGTGGGCGGGCACATATGGGTGGACGCTGATGTGGGCAGGGCTTAAGGACCTTGGCGAGCTACCAGTGGTTGGCAGACTACTATGCTGGCAGACTACTGTGCAGGGGTTGCGTACTCAGCACTCGACTCATTCATTCATTCATCCACTATCCACTCGGGCTGGTGGTGTGCAACCAAGTTATTGTGTACCTTCACAATGGTCAGGATATCAGTTGGGGCGCACGACCTGAGATCAAGAGTTTACCACATTGAGTCTAATTATCCAAATTTAGGTATAGGATTGGTTTGGATAGAAGTCCCTTGTGATGAACCCCACAACTTGCGGTACCACATACTATCATCCCAACTACACACTTTAGCTTGTTAATTCTTTTGAATTGCATGTATTGCATCCTCAGCATATGACATTTGGCTTATTATGACTACACACTTCAGCTCTGCCATTTCCCTTTCGTCATATGCCATATAATAGAAAATGGAATTTGATTATCTTGTTCATGATGATTGGCTATTTTAATGATTCATGGTCGCTTGTTGAGTGACATGTCTATTATTGATGTCATGTTCATGATAAATTGTGTAGTTATACGACATGCTTAATTGATAACTTACTCACATATGATAACATGCTCGGTTGATAACATGCCTATGATTCTTTTGGATGTCTTTACGGGAGCGCCCTGATAAGACGTGTTTTACTTCCAGCACGCAGTGGACTCACGAACTGTGGTTTGCTCAAACGTATGACTTACACTTTTTCAGGATGCATATAAGAGCCGTTGGAGTTTGCTATTGTTTCTTTTGTTACTGTTGAGCTGGTGCACCATATTATGTGTGACATGTCGAACAGGTTCGTCTCTTCGATATGTGTTGATACCATGTACAAAATATGTAATCGCCTAAACAGATTAACCGTTAAAAAAAATCACATTAAAAATCCTCCTTGTAGGATCTCAGGATCGAAATCTGGCATATGGGTGTTGGAAGCCGAGAATGGGATACTACGGAGGTTGTAAGCGCCGGATTCGGTGATCGAGAATTTTGTAAACCCGATTTCTGAGTTTGGGGCGTGACATTATGTCCATATTGTTTATCCATTTTGGAAGATTATTTTAGGACATGAGCTCAAAAAAAGTAGATACAAAGCTCAAGTAGACCACATCATAGAAAACCATGGAGATTGAACTCATAAGGTTCGTTTGGCACCGTGGATTGGAAGGGATTTCAAATCCCTTTTTTTTTTTTTCACATGCACACACACCCCACACACTCACGCTAGTGGAATTTCACCACCTATGGATACTCGAACCCTTGACTGGGTGTTGAAACTCCTGAGAGTCTACCACCTGAGCAAGAGTAAGGATCCCTTGATTGTTTGGCAGCATAAAGTAACTGGGGTTTCAAATCCAGCTCTTTGAGGGGTCGGGTTTGCAATCCACAGTGAGAGCTTGGATTATACCTAAAATTATTTCAATAGTTGCAGGTGTAACATGTGTGTCACTATACACTCATTCTATTAGGCACATGGCCCACCAATGATGATTAGCACCGTCCAAACATTGTTCTTGTAAATCAGCACTGTCCAAACATTGTCCAGCTCCGTCCAAACATTGTTAAAGATTAAAAATCGTTGGTTAGTCATTCAGACATGATCTTGTGCTTGTGGCCCATCCGAGACTTGGAATTTCATCATTTTCGGGCAAAGCATATACTTCAGCGGGCTTATCACAACCATTGTGTCAAAAATTATATATCTCACTAATTAGAGATATTAAAGTTGATTTAGTAATTAAATTCAAACCGCTATAAATATACCATGCATAGGTACTTTTGGATTAAAGTTGATTCACACTTGGTGTCAAACACATTGCGAGGATTTTAAATAAAGGGGGTTCCAAATCCACGCTCCCAAACAGGCCCTTAGCTTTTTTCTATGGTGTAGTTAACTTTAACTTTGGATCTACCTCATTTTGTTTGGCTTGCGCCGTGAAATAAGTTGGCAAAATGGATGGACAATGTTGATAAAACACATACATCATGGTGGCCCCACCTAGCTTTAACTCCATCTACTAATGCTTAATTCTAGCAGTTAAAAAAGACAAATTTGATGGTTGTATCATTTTGAGAACCATACTCATGAGATAGGATGGCCTTGTTATGCATGTTGAAATGTGGTAAAATAAGCTTGTCCTAAATGTTTCGCTTTCAAGTATGGTTGGGATTTTGGATTTTTAACCGTTCGGTTCAGCTCTGTTCAAATTTTTTATTTTGCCTGGCTTGAGCTCTCAGCCTGAGCCTGGCCCATTTACTGACCTACTTTTTAGTACATGTACATGTTACAATTAGGTTTGGACCGTGTTCAAATGCGGTCCTTGTCAATGGGCTGGGCCGGGGTTTGGCGTCGGCCTGGATTTTGAACTATTTTGGGTCGGGCCTATTCAAAAATTCAATTTTGATAGGCCTGAGCCTGGCCTATAGACAGCCCTAAGTCACCGGCATACCTACACATGGCCCAATTATCAAATGGGCTCAAATTAATACCATAACCTGTGCCACACCCATCTAGCTACACTCATATCTGGCCCAATTGGGCTAGACAGACTGGGCTAACTAGCCTTTGCCACACTTAAAAAGGAGCTAGATTTGTGGAGCGGCCCATTGTGACATATCTGTTTATCCACGCCGTTCATCTCTTTTCTCGAATCAATTTAGGGCACTAGCCAAAAAATGAGGGAGATCCAACGCTCAAGTGACCACACAAAATTGGACACTTGAGTTACATTAAATGCACAAAACATTAAATGCAAGAGTCATATGTGATATGGTCCACTTAAGCGTTGAATCTGTATTATTCTTGGGCAAATGATCCTAAAAAAGGGATGAACGGCATAGATAAACAGATACATCAAGGTGGGCCCTTTCACAGATCTGCCTGAAGACGCATTCCTCGTTCCCTTGCCATACCCGTTTGCATGCATAAATCAAAACCAGCACCATAGGCGTGCTCATTATATATTGGTCATTTATTCAAAGTTTGGTGTCCTGGCCCATCATGACTTTTGATCAATGGACTTTTAAAAAAGTGTTCTACTTAACAATTGAATGCTTGAGAAATAGTTGAGAAAGAGTTTTCAGATAGTATCAATCTAGGGCATGCCCCACTGTCTGGGCGGTTCTGATTTGACGGGGGCCTCTAAGAAATTTTTAATGGTGGTCGTCCAATGACCACTATTTCCTTTGGTATGATCCACCTTATATTTGAATCTACCTCATATTTAAGGTCGTAGATCTAAAACTAAGTGGGTCATATGACAAGGATAATTGTGGAAAGAAATTCCTATGGTTGAAACCTTCTGAGCTCCACCTTGATGTTTATATGCCATCCAAATCATTTATAAGTTCATTACCAAAAAAATTGACTGACACAAAAATTTAATGGCCCCGGAAATGTTTCAACGAATCACACTGAATCTTCACTGTCTCCTCTCGCATGACCCACTCAAGTTTTGGATATACATCATTTTTTGTTGCATGTTCTAAAATGTACTCCCAAAGTGGATGAACGGGTTGGATTTCTCACAAACATCTAGGTGAGCCCCACCCAACATCCTGCAAAAGCCTTTAGAAGGAAATGAAATGAACTTGAAAATAGATAGACGGCATGGATGAAACACATACATCATGGTGGGGCCCACGTTAGGGACCATTATCGAGATTTCGGTGCTGGAGGGGTCACTAACGGTCAATGATTCAATTAATATATTCGCTTTTAGGTACACAAATCGACGGAAGATACGAGAGAGAGAATTCGTCGGTGCACTCACGTGTATCCTAAAGTATGATCTCTCAAACACTGACTGCCGATGATTTCTTGTACTTGCGGAGGCAGGAATGATGGAATACTACACGCAAGACTGCAGGTTGATGTCCCAAATACAAGTGGCCTTATAAGTACTACCATGGCACATGTGTGAGATCCTGGCCGTTCATCAGGATTTCTTCACACTACATTTTCTTATTCTAAATATCCGCCTGCTCACTCATCAGGTAGGCTGCCCATGTACAAAAAAACTGGACGGCTGAAAAAGGATGACCAACTGTCTACGTGGATACTACACGTGTCCTCACCTGATGAATGGGCCTACCTGATTTTTAGGCCAGGGGACATTCGCTGAAGACACGCCACATGAGTACACGTGGTCTGCATGTGTTTGCATTGCGTGGATATATGTGTGGCTGGCAATACCTAAAACATCCTCGTGATGAACGGTTATTCTAGTTTGGATTTAAAAAATAAATCATTTTGGTACTCGTGGACAGTCCAGGTTATCATTCTGGACCCTTCCAATCAAGTGATCCAAACCATCCATTTAGTAAATGATGCTCAGAACCATCCAGATACTCTTGAGTTTTTTCATATTAGGTGAACGAGAGTGGCTAGAACCCAATGAACGGTCAAGATAGGCGATGTGGATGCCAACTAGTCCAAGTACAATCGTGTGCATTCATAATTTCATACACACTTAGATCACCGTATCATTTCTGTTTCTAAATTTCCACGGGAGAAATTTACAACTGTACGACCCATTTATGGCCCATTTACATTTCTAAGCCCACCGAGAATAATCCCCCACACTTACGGATGACTTGCCAAAGGTTGAAAATGCCCCCTTTCCTATAGCTACGGATTATAACCGTAGAAATAACCGTAGCCCATGCTTTTTCGCTATGTCCTTTAATATATATGGAAGCTATTTCGATATGTACTTCGATATGTATCCAATGTCTTTCGATATAATCAAAAAAGGTCCAGAACTGTCCAGTGAGCTTGCCTAAAAAATCTTGCAATTTTCGATACATATCGAAGAATATTCAATATGTATTGAAGGTTATTTTACCTATAGCTACGGATTATAACTGTAGCCATAACACGCAAATTTTTTTCTTTTTTATTTTATTTTTATTTTTTTACATGGAGAACTTTATTCTACCTATAATTTTCTCTAATACCTATTTATATAAATATGTACATATAAGCATATAAAAAAAAATTTCTCTCTTTTTTTCATTTCTTTCTTTATTCATTTAACAAGAATATCTTCTAAACCAAAATTAGTTACTTGACGTACCCTATATGATTTTGGGGGTTGAGAAGCTACTAATTTAGCCAACCAACCTATTTATTTTCCAAGATTCCATCAGGTCGATGGTCGAAAATCCATTTCATTCACTTCGCGGTCAATTTCATTCATTTCATTTACTTCGCGGTCAATTTCATTTAGTCAATTCCATACATTTCACGGTTAATCTCGACGATTCCTCTTCACTTCACGGTCAATTTCATGCATTTAACAGTCAATTCCCTTCACTTCACGGTCAATTCCGTGCATTTCACGGTCAATCCCTTCATTTCACGGTCAATTCCATGCATTCCATGGTCAATCCCGGTTATTCCCCTTCACTTCACGGTCAATTCTATGCATTTCACGGTCAATTCCCTTTACTTCACAGTCAATTCAATGCATTTCACGGTTAATTCCCTTCATTTCACGGTCAATTCCATGCATTTCACGGTCAATCCCGACAATTCCCCTTCAGTTCACGGTCAATTCCATGCATTTCACGGTCAACTCTCTTTTCTTCATGGTCAATTCCGTGCATTTCACGGTCAATTCCCTTCATTTCACGGTCAATTTCATGCATTTCATGGTCAATTCCGGCGATTCCCCTTCACTTCACGGTCCATTCCATGCATTTCACGGTTGATTCCCTTTACTTCACGATCAACTCCGTGCATTTCACGGTCAATTCCCTTCATTTCACGGTCAATTCCATGCATTTCACGGTCAATTCCGGCGATTCCCCTTCACTTCACGGTCAATTCCATGCATTTCACGGTCAATTGCCTTTACTTCACGATCAATTCATTGCATTTCACGGTCAATTCCCTTTACTTCATGGTCATTTCAATGCATTTCATGGTCAATTCGCTTCACTTCACGGTCATTTCATGCATTTCACGGTCAATTCGTGCATTTCACGGTCAATCCCTTCATTCACGGTCAATTCCATGCATTTCATGGTCAATCCCGGTTATTCCCCTTCACTTCACGGTCAATTCCATGCATTTCACGATCAGTTCCCTTTACTTCACAGTCAATTCAATGCATTTCACGGTTAATTCCCTTCATTTCACGGTCAATTCCATGCATTTCACGGTCAATCCCGACAATTCCCCTTCAGTTCACGGTCAATTCCATGCATTTCACGGTCAACTCTCTTTTCTTCATGGTCAATTCCGTGCATTTCACGGTCAATTCCCTTCATTTCACGGTCAATTTCATGCATTTCATGGTCAATTCCGACGATTCCCCTTCACTTCACGGTCAATTCCATGCATTTCACGGTTGATTCCCTGTACTTCACGATCAACTCCGTGCATTTCACGGTCAATTCCCTTCATTTCACGGTCAATTCCGGCGATTCCCCTTCACTTCACGGTCAATTCCATGCATTTCATGGTCAATTCCCTTTACTTCACGATCAATTCATTGCATTTCACGGTCAATTCCCTTTACTTCATGGTCATTTCAATGCATTTCATGGTCAATTCGCTTCACTTCACGATCATTTCCATGCATTTCACGGTCAATTCGCTTCACTTCATGGTCATTCCATGCATTTCACGGTCAATTTCCTTTACTTCACGGTCAACTCAATGCATTTCATGGTCAATTCCCTTCATTTCACGGTCAATTCCATGCATTTCGCAGTCAATTCCCTTTATTTCACGGTCAATTCAATGCATTTCACAGTCAATTCCCTTCACTTCACAGTCATTTCCATGCATTTCATGGTCAATTCCGGCGATTCCCCTTTACTTCACAGTCAATTCCATACGTTTCACGGTCAATTCCCTTCACTTCACGGTCAATTCCATGCATTTCACTCCATTCACTTCCTTACACTCAAATACACGTCTGAACTCATCTCTGTCATCCCTATGGAGATTTAATGAAGAAAATGGGTGAAAAGATGGAATAGGGATGGCAGAGATGAGTTCAGACATGTATTTGAGTGTAAGGGAGTGAATGGAGTGAAATTGATAAAGCATCGACAATTTTGACCTGTGCAAGGCTGCATGGAATTGACCGTGAAATGCATGGAATTGATCGTGAAATGAAGGGAATTAACCGTGAAATGCATGGAATTAACCATGAAGTGAAGGGAATTGACCGTGAAATGCATGGAATGACCGTGAAGTGAAGCGAATTGACCATGAAATGCATGGAATAACCGTGAAGTGAAGCGAATTGACCGTGAAATGCATTGAATTGACCATGAAGTAAAGGGAATTGACCGTGAAATGCATTGAATTGACCATGAAGTGAAGGGGAATCGCCGGAATTGACCGTGAAATACATGAAATTGACCTTGAAATGAAGGGAATTAACCATGAAATGCATGGAATTGACCGTGAAGTGAAGGGAATTGACTGTGAACTGCATGGAATTGATCGTGAAGTGAAGTGGAATAACTGGAATTGGCCGTGAAATGCATGGAATTGACCGTGAAATGAAGGGAATTGACTGTGAAATGCATGGAATTGACCGTGAAGTGAAGGGAATTGACCGTGAAGTGAAGGGAATTGACTGTGAAATGCATGGAATTGACCGTGAAGTGAAGGGGAATCACCGGAATTGACTGTGAAATGCATAAAATTGACCGTGAAATGAAATGAATTGACCGTGAAATGCATGGAATTGACCATGAAGTGAAGGGAATTGATCGTGAAATGCATGGAATGACCGTGAAGTGAAGCGAATTGACTGTGAAATACATGAAAATGACCGTGAAGTGAAGCAAATTGATCGTGAAATGCATTGAAATGACCATGAAGTAAAGGGAATTGATCGTGAAATGCATTAAATTGACTGTGAAGTAAAGGGAATTGGCCGTGAAATGCATGGAATTGACTGTGAAGTGAAGGGGAATAGCTAGGATTGACCGTGAAATGCATTGAATTGACCGTGAAATGAAGGGAATTGACCGTGAAATGCACGGAATTGACCGTGAAGTGAAGAGAATTGACCGTGAAATGCATGGAATTGACCTTGAAGTGAAGGGGAATCACTGGGATTGACTGTAAAATGCATGGAATTTATCGTGAAGTAAATGAAATAAATGAAATTGACCGCGAACTGATTGAAATTGACCGCGAAGTGAATGAAATGGATTTTCGACCATCGACCTGATGGAATCTTGGAAAATAACCAGGTTGGTTGGCTAAAGTAGCTTCTCCTACCCCAAAATCATATAGGGTACGTCAAGTAACTAATTTTGGTTTAGAAGATATTCTTGTTAAATGAATAAAGAAATAAATGAAAAAAAGAGTGAAAAAATTTGATATGCTTATATATACATATTTGTATAAATATGTATTAGAGGAAATTGTAGCTAGAATAAAGTTCTCCATGTAAAATAAAATAAAATAAAATAAAATAAAAATGAACGGACGTGCGCGGACTACAGTTATGGCTACGGTTATAATCTGTAGCCATAGGTAAAATACCTTCGATACATATTGAATACTCTTCGATATGTATCGAAAATTGCAAGATTTTTGAGGCAAACTCGCTGGACAGTTCTGGATCGTTTTTCGTTCATATCGAAAGACCTTCGATACATATCGAAAGACCTTCGATACATATCAAAGGACATCTCGAAAAAGCAGGGGCTACGGTTATAATCTGTAGCCATAAGAACCCCGTAACTATAGGTTCCTGGTTTTTTTTCCTGTTGTAATCCCCACCACTTTTTGTGGGTCCTATTATGAGCTATGTGTTATATCCAAACCGTCCATCTATTTGGCGAACTCGTATTAAGGCTTGAGACAAAAAATAAGACAGATCTAGCTATCAAGTGGACCACACTGTAAAAGACAGTGGAGGATTGAACGTCTACCATCGAAACCCTTTTACGGGTCACAGAAGTTTTGGATCATTATGAAATTTGTTTTTCCTCTTCATCCAGGTCTTTGTGACCTTATAAATGATTAGATGGAAAAAAATTGTTATGGTGGGCCCTACGAAATTTTTAACAGTGAAAATCAATTTTCTTGCTGCTGTTGTAGTGTGGTCCACTTGATCTTTGGATATGATTTTTTTAATTTTTTTTTATAATGCTCTGAAATGATCTCGAAATATGGATGAACGTTGTGGATATAATAAATATATAACTGTGGGGCCCATGTAACTTTGATCTCTTTTGAACCGTTCGTACAACTCGGAGTTCGAGGAGTGTCAGCGCTCGTCTTCGAGCACCAGCCGATTCTCTTGCGGAAGGAAAAGCAGGGGCATTTTTTGCCTTTGGGAAGCCGTTCGTACGTATGGGGCTTATTCTTGAGAGGTAAAAAGAAGTGGGCTTAAAAAGGCAAATGGGCCATATATGGGTCGTGCAGTTGTAAATTTCTCATTTCACGGTCGCATGCAGATCACGACTAGGGCTGAAAGTTGAGCAGGTCCAACCCATCGACCGTGACCGACTCGACATTGGGTTGGGCTTGGGTAGGATGTATCGGGTTTGGCCTGGGTTTGGGCCATACCAACACTAACCCGATAAAACTTGGGTTGGGCTCAGGTTGAGGTCTCGGGTTGCCCGACCCAACCCGAACTCAATGAATCTATAAGTTTCTTATAAGTTAATTATAATTGAGTGTGGATCGTCTGTGTTGAATGCACTCAAAATTTCAATGTCGTCGGGTTTCATTGGTCCACGTCATTTCTGATAACTTAAGCTAACAAGATACACCGTATTTCTCTTTCCCAAATAGATTGCTTGATACACGATACGACTTTTTTAAAGTAGTTATCCTATATTTTAACTTGTTTGTTTAGAAAAAAACATTTTTACAATAAATAACTAATAAATTTATAGGTATAAAAAATAAAATTTGTATTGAAAATATAATAAACTAATGTAATAATGAAAATAATAGCATATATCTACCCGACCAACCCGGCTGAACCGGCTTGGGTTGAACTTGGGTTTAGAATTTCCGATCTGATGTTGGGTTGGCTTGGGTAGGCTTGAGGTATAGGAACCTTGGGTTGGGCTAGGGTTGACCACCAACCCGACCCAACCCGCCCGACTTTCAGCCCGACTGATGAAGGGGGCGAGAGGTTTGCTAGAATACATCTACTCGTATTGTAATACAATGCATCACAGCTATAGCAGTTAGATCTGGAATCATTATTAGTGATCCAAACCGTTTAAAAGATGGGCCTGTACGTCTAGCGATGATGCTTAATGACTAAACCCTGAATGGATTCTTAAGGCTTCAACTATTTAACTTCTTGTATGTGGAATATAGACTTTCTCTTTGACCATTACTTTGTGGGCCATTGATCAGAAAGTATAGGACTTTCTAATCTTGAAGCCACCTCGTTGATACATTCATCACATCAATAGCTTGGATATTAAATGTAGCCCCATATTCAATGACTATGGTCCGGACGTGTATCCATTTGCAGGACGTGAGGATGGTAGCAAACATCTGCGTGCAATGCACTGAATGAAATAAAACTGCATTGGAAGTTTCTGCACCTAACTATGCCATTAGTCATGATACAGCCATTTTTTTCTCAAAGCATGTTACGTGCGTGGAATTGTTTACACCCATTTTTTCAATGTCTTAATTGGCCATTAATAATGTCACGTAGTATTATTATAGGTTTGATACACACCGAAAGCAGAAGGGTGCCTGCACCCAAAGAAATCATTAATCAATTTATTTTCAGCCTTACATATTATGGTATTAATGAGATGTGGTACAAATCCATATGCATACCTCTAAAAAGGTGATCATCTCATGCCATGTGGGTACAATTAACATACCTATTTATGAGAAAATATATCAGGCATGAATTTATCACGAATCTAGCGAAGATATCTTCATGAATTTATCACGAATCTAGCGATGATATCTTCGACATGACCATCTCTCATAGTCCTTTCAAAGTATGAGATATTGGAAAGAGCAATAACGATAAAAGAAAAGTTCTAAAGGAGATCAAATCATTATCCAATCCAATCCAATTTGGGTCTAAACTTAAGTTGGGGGAGGAGATTTTCATCATATAATCCTAAGTAGTCCATTAATTGAGACAGACAATGGGAGAGCAAGATCAAAAGACAATATTTTATCTATCCAACAATTTAAAGAAACGAAGAGGTAGATAAAGAACCCAAATGCCCCACAAGTCATGTCTCGATTAAGAACTCGAAGAGTTAGGATGTGTTGGATTGTCTATCTGTCAATCATTCCAAGCATCCAAAACCATCCACATTGAATGCTGAAAATGTCAAACGAAGCCTAATCTATATCATCCAACCTCTTGGTGACAGCTGACGAAGTCCATTCAATAAAATGTCATTAGAAGACGCGAGTGATCAAGATTGATCTGAATTCAATCCCAGATTTTGTTGTTTTAATCGGAGGGATTTTGACAAATCTAGGCTTAATCCATTGTGGGCCATGGATACCCTGCAACGGATCAAGATTTGAGAAGTCAATGAGTACTCTGAATTTAAGTGGAGTTCTTCTTCTCAATTCAAGTTATCAATTTTGAAATAATAAGAGTATTCTTATATTCAGAATATGAATAGCGATGCGAGCGTGAAGGATCCAGAAGTAATAAGGAAACCCCTAATGAGGTTTCACTGTCTCGATGATCTATAAAAAAAAGTAATCAAAGAAGAGTTCGGTACCCTACATCAAATAAATCAACCTGTCTTTTATTTATATTTTCTTTCTGTAATCTAACTTAGTTTAGCTATTCCTTAATTGCTCTTGCTACAGTACCTTAGGAGTGGAGTTAGTCTTTTTGCCTTGAGTTATAGATCGTGATATTTTAACTTTCAATTTTGTTAATCATAACCGTCGCAATTTGTCTATTTTGAAAGGCGTATAAGGCATTTATCTATTTTTATTTTGTTTATTCATTTGTTGTCTTGTAAATTGTCCTTTGTAATAAATATCATTTTATAATACTTAACAAAATCGGCAACATTTTACCTTATTTAATTTGAATATATCTTTATTCATGTGAGAAGTAATTTGAACTTACAGTGTTGGTAAAAGAAGAAGTCCTTAAGGTTGTAGACTTAAATATATTCTCACAAGGCAAAAAGAACTCATTCAAAAGGATTAGTCTCATTTTCTTTCACTAATCATATGAACGAAGCACAATATTAGTAGTCAAGAGGACTCTGGATCTTTGATTCAGTCTCCAATCTGTCCATCATGTCAAATGGAACATTAGCGATTTAATCAACTCTTGAGTCAGGCAAACTCTGGCATGCCCGCGTATCCTACTCACATACACCTGCTTATACGAGTGGTCACGTGTTGATTGAATTAGAGTTCAGCAAGAATATCTTGTCCATACACAAGCCAATTGATGCCATCTATAGGCATTGATGTTATGTCCTACTCTATGTGTATATTGGTATGATTTTGTAACAAGCTATTGTGTATATCCCACCTTTTGATGGTTGGAATATTATACATATGTCACATGTTGGCGGGAAGAAATGGAGGTAGCTTCTTATACAACTAATGTACATGAATATTTCACGCTTAAGAATCACCTGAGATTTTATTTTATTTTTTTGATTTTTTTTTACATGCACACTCACACCTACACACATCACATGGGTACTTGGACCGATGACCTTAGTGTTGAAACCCACAACCTACGAATGTCGCATTTAAAATTAAGTGAGATTTTAAATGAGAAAAATGCTCACACATAACTAGTTTGCATGTGGGGGCACTTAGGTGTTTGTATGACATCTTGGATGTGGTTTGGTTGGTGACCCCAACAGGCTAGCAAGAATCAACGCTTCATGGGCCTTACCATGACTAATGTGTATGTGTTTTATCAACATCTATTTTGTAAGCTTAATTTAGGGCATAGTCCAAAAATTGAGATAAAACCAAAACTTAAGTAGACCACACCATAGGAAAATGTGGAGAACCAAAGCCCGTAGACCACACCATAGGAAACATGGAGATTGAATGCTTACGGTTGAAAATTTCTCAAGGGCCACAAAAATTTGGGATTTAACTAATATTTGTGTTTTCCTGACCTTATAAATAAGTTGGATCACAAGTAAACAATACTGTAGGTCTTATGAATATTTCAATGATGAATGTCATCATCTCCATTGTTTTTTGTGGTGTGGTCCACTTGAGCTTTGGATATGCTTCAATTTTATACCCATGCCTTGAAATAAGTTGACAAAATAAATGAAGTGCAGATAAAACACATACATTATGATAGAGCCTATATTGCCTGACACCAGCAGGCTGGATGTCGTTGGATTCACCAACCACATCACCTCCAAACATCTTACTCACCTGGCCAGGTTGTCTCCAAATGAAGATGAGACTCCTAAAAAATTAGGTCAATCCAACCATAAAAATAGTATGGCTTTTATGAAATTTTCTTTTCTGATGGTATGACCCACCTAACGTGGGACTGACCTCATTTTCATAGTAGAAGAAAGTGAAGAATATATATATATATATATATATATATATATATATTTAAAATAGGCCTGGCCCCAGGAGCAGTTAATTGTAAATGAAATAAAGTGCAACTAATCAGGTCCCCTTAGAGGGACGTGGATTGCCTCTACCCCCGCCTCTGGATGGATCTGCGGGGCCCAAGGTGATGTAAATATTTTATCCACGCCATTAATTGCTTTGGTTAAACCATTTTAAGTAACGACCCAAAAAATGAGGCAGGTCCCCAGTTCCAGTGGACACACCAAAGGAAGCTGCAGTGAAAATGACACCCACCATTGAAACCTTTATGAGAGCCACTAAGATGTTTTTTTTTTTTTTTTTTACCATCCAACCTATTAATAAGGTCATGTAGACGTGGATGAAGTGAAAACAAAAATATAAGCTTGATCCGAAACTTCTCCAGCTCCTTGGAACTTTTTAATGGTGGACATTCAATCCCCACTTTGTGGTCCACTTAAGACTTGTATTTTGCCTAATATTTTGTATCATATCTTAAAATAACCTGAGAAAAATGATTAACGGCGTGGATAAAACACTTACATCACTATGAACCCCACGGAGCCCCGCTCGGACGGATTACGGTCCGGGCGGAGGTAGGACGCAATCCGCCACCCCTTAGAGTATGTATGTCATCCAATGCATCAAGCAGAGTTATTGGAAGAGGGGGCTAAATATCATGTTGATCCAAACAACAGGTGGGCCATATGATAGAAAACAAAGGAGAGCCACTTAAAAATCTCAAAATTCTTGTGATGGTCCACTTAATTATTTCATCGGCATGATTTTTGGGCATCACTTTCTCATCGTGATTTCTTGAGCAACTATTTTAAATTTGTTGGACGACGTACATAGACATGGTTCGCTCCACGCTATCTGTAGGTAAGACATCAGAATCTCCAATGTCGTGTGGCTCATTTCTTGAGAGATGCTCACGTACAACTAATTGCACGACAACAAGGTGTGGGTGATGCAATGGTTGGATCGACCTTATGTTTTGGCATTTCCACTTTTATGGTGAGACAAACTTGATGGACGGTCTAGATGTCTTAATAAGCATCATGGTGGCCCAACACCTCAACCAATTGAACGTAGGTTGCGTATGAGCATTTCTCTTATTTGTCATGGCTCACGTGCTAGACCGTAGAAAAATGGGGAAGTGGATTGCGTCCGAACACCGGTCGCACGATTCGTTGGACCAGAGGTACTGTGGGGCCCATAGTGATATATCTATTTATCCACGCCGTCCATCCAATTTCTCATTTAATTTTAAAATATGACTCCAAAAATGAAGTAGATACAACAGTAAAGTAGACCACACTAGATGGTGAGCTTGGGTTGCATTATATTCACGAATTCGAAGCATTAAATGCACAATGCAAGAGTCATCTCTGTTGTGGTCCGCTTGAAAGTTGGATCTACTTCATTCCTGGTTCATACTTTAAAGTTATCTGATAAAATGGATGGACGGCTTGGATAATTAGATACATCACGGTGAGTCCCACAAGAGCTATGGTGGGACGGTTTACTATCCGACCCGGGTTCGAACGCAATCCACATCCGAAAAATGCGAGTAGCTTTTCAGTTGTTTGGAGATGCTGATTGCCAGCTGTGCATTTGTGACCCGATCCGCCGGATCTGACCGAGTTGGGCCCAATCCGATTCGACTCGGTCCGATGCCCAGCTCTACAGTGATTGGTCAGATAACGTTCCACAGTACACGTGGCTGTATGTACAGTGAGTAAATCTTGACCTTCCATCTGGTATGCCTTAATATGAAATGCCCATGGTACAAAAAACACAATGGTTGGATGATAACTCCCCATGATTACTTGACTTTGTAACCTTCGATTTTGGACCCATTGACATTTAAAAAAAATATATATTTTGACCGTCCATCTAAAGGCCACAGATCAACGGTTAGAATTGCATTTGTGGTGCACCAAGGTTGCCAAATAACACCCGTCGTGTGGGCCCATCTTGTTGTGGATGTGAAATCCACTCCAGACATCAGGTGCGTACATCATTTTAGGCCCTTCCGCTATAGTTTAGTTCGATTCACGAATTGGGGTGGGCCACATTACTGGTAATAACAGAGAGGGTACACAAACCAATGGTTGTGTAGGCATTCCATCCAATCCGTTCATCAGTTACTCCTTACCAGGATGACCAAACATTCCAAAACCAACCCGATCAAAAACTCATGTGGGTCACAGCTGCATGAACTTAGATGTTTTACGTATGATTTTACATTATTCCTCATGGTGCGGCTCACCTGAGTTTAGTATCGAGACTATTTTTGATATGTACAGTAAAATTGAGAAGGCTCACTTAATGGACGGAGTGGATGTCACACGAAAAAACTCTGGTTGTTTATCTGCGGGTTGTAGATGGTGGGTGGCGTGGGCCCCACCTACTAATGGATCAGATCTCATGCACGTGAGTCATGTGTTTTTGGCGCGTGCAGATGCGCGCCTGTTATCCACCGACCCTAATTAATACTATGGAATGCTAGCATTATTTGCTCGCATGAGATAGGCATCCGATCATCGCGGAACACGAGATAAATACTTACACGTGAAAGAAATCAGAGACACTAATAAGATATATTTAACAGTGTGAGTTCCTATGATTTTGAGATTATTTCATTTAATTCATCAGGTGGGCCACACATATATCTTTAATCTGGAACGTAGTTAAAAATTCATTGTCAATCGTTTTCATAAACGGACGGTCTTAATGCTAATTTCACCTGTACCATTCATGAACCATAAAGCTATAAACAGTTTTTGCTACCTTAGGAGTGGAAAGGATCTTCCACACGTGACTTTAGTTGTCACGTGTGCCGAACGCCCTTCGTCCATCAACGCGATCGAAGTGGACGCCGATTGCATCGTCCCTGTCAAGACGGACTCGGTCTTGGTAGACAGGGACTCGGTCTTGGTAGGGGAAGTGGGGAACGGATTGGCTACTCCCCCTGCCAGCAGCCCTGTGGCTGGTGGTCGGTGCTCTGTGGGCCCCACCATGACGTATCTTCTTCATCCATTCCGTTCATTCATTTTTAAAGATCATTTTATAGCTAAATGCAAAAAATATAAAACATAAATCTTATGTGGACCACACCATACGAAAACAATAGTGATTGGATATCCACCATTAAAATCCTCCTAAGGCCCACTGTACGGTTTATTTGAAATCCAATATGTTAATTAGGTCATAAAGACCAGATGAAGGGAAAAAAAAAGATCATCTTGATCCAAAACTTTTATGGACCCCAAAATTTTTTAATGGTCGAAATTCATTCAACACTCTTTCCTGTAATGTGGTCCAGTTGAGATTGGGATATAACCTATTTTTTCTCTCATGCAATAAAATGACCTAGAAAAATATATGGACGACATGGATGAAATAAATACATCATTGTGGGTCCCACAGAGCACCGACCATCAGCCATCGGCTGGTGGAGGGGGAGTAGCCAATCCGTTTCCCTTGGTAAGGCTATGTGGGGTCTACCATGATGTGTGAATTCTATCCACTCCGTACATCCATATTATCGGACTATTTAAGTATATGAGACCAAACATGAGACATATTTGAGGCTCAAGTGGACCACAACGAAGGAAGAAGTGGTGATAATGACACCACCGTTGAAACTTTCATAGGGTCCACCGTAATGTTTATTAGCCATCCAACCTGTTCATAGGATCAAATAGACCTGGATGAAGGAAAAACACAAGTATCATCTTGATCAAAACTTCTGCGGATCCCAAAAAGTTTTCAATGGTGAACGTTCAATCCTCACTATATATTCCACTTAAGCCTTGGATCTGCTTAGTTTTTGGGATCACATGCTAAAAGGATATGGGAAAATGGATGGACGGCGTGGATAAATTAATACATCACGGTAGGCCCCACAGAATCTCAGCCAGCAGTCCACGTCCGATCAGAGTACGGTTTCTACCGTATATCTAGCCTCGAGTCAATAGAGTCCCCGGGACGCGGATAAGCTACTGACGGGTTGAGTACCGAGACTCACGGCTGAAGTGACGTCACCAAGTTCTGTAGGCCCCACCATGATGTATGTGTTGTATCCGTGCCGTCCTTTTATTCGGAGAGATTATTTTAGGACAAGAACCAAAGTATTAGGTAGATCCAAAGCTTGAGTGGACCCCACCACAGAAAATAATGGGAGAGTGACGACCAGTGTTTAAACCGTCCTAGGTCTACCATGATTTTTAATTGAGATCCAACCTGTTCATGAGTTAACACAGACATGAAAGAAAGAAAAAACACAGATATCAGATTCATCGAAAACTTCTATGGCCCACAGAATATTTTAATGGCAGGCGTTCAATCTCCACTATTTTCTATGACGGGTCCACTCGAGATTTGGATATTTCTCATTATTTGGCCCATGCCTTAAAATGATCTCTATAAATGGATGGACGGTGTGGATACAAAAAATTCATCATGGTGGGCCCCACAGAACTTGGTGACGTCACTTCGGTAGCCAGTCTTGCTACGCGTCCCAAGTCCCCGTCCCACCGCGCTATTCGAAAAAGAGAAAATCATCAATACTCCGGAAGAGTATGGTAATCCATACACGTGCAGATACAATCTTTACTTCATATCAAATCCCATCCGTACAAATATCATTCCCACTATATCGTGATATAACAAGGATGGACGAATTCAGGCGATTCATTTAATCTAAACCTTCATATAAAATATCGACAGCTCATAGTTATTTATGATGAGAAACGCTCCAATGCTTAAAAGTTACAGTGGTTTGGGTCATATTGTTCTAGACTGTTCATCAGGGCTAAGGTGGATTTCATGGGCCACCAAGAAAAACATTACCCTGCTCGGATAAATATTAACCATTTGATTAATGCCTTAAAAATGGACGGTCGTGATCATTCAAAACAGGATCCAACCATCATGGTTTGCTCGTGTCTCTAAAAAGTCACTTTTTTTGAAGGGCAAGTCTACCAACGCCATCCATGACATAGAAAAGGACGGCTACAGAAATCAAGGTCGGATTCGATCATTCTATCGGTGTGATTTCTGCAGCAACCCATGCAGTGAATACTAATCTAATGGACGGTTCAGATCGAACAATAGGACAGTCCAAGTAAACCGATGCAACTATGAGCACTGGAGCATTTTTACCACCTAATCCTATATCTGAACCACATCTCGTGCGGCTTAGATTGAGCGAAACGGGGGCTACGTTTGCGTGGTTGGAGTGCACGTGTATGAATAGTTCTACTGCGCCAGAGCATCAAATAACTCCTCTCTTCAAAAGGAGCAGTGCCATGTCTCTGCTCATTTCAGCACTTTCTCGACATCGCTCAAGTGTCATCCGTTATATAGTCTTCCCTCCACCAAATGACATTTGAAGAACTAGGGTTTCAAAGACAACACAGAAAGATCGATGGAATCTCGGCCGTGTAAGTCCTCAAATTCCTGTCTCTTTCTTTCTCTCTGCAATTTAAGGAAAAAGATTACGGATTGTGGTGCGGTGTGAAGATCACCCTGCAGCATCACCATTCCTAGGTGGGGCCCACCTGAAGAACGGTTCGGAATTCTGGAAGGTGAGTCCCACCTGTGCAGAATGCTGGCCCGGATGAGAAGCAAACACCGGCCACTACGGCTATATATATATATATATATATATATATAGAGGGAAATTCGGGAGCATAATTTGGAGAATTTTAGCAATTTGGGAACTGAATTTTTTATTTTTATTTTTTGAAAAGAAAAAAAATTTAAACTTTTATTAGAGAATAAGATTATCTATGTTGGGTTGTGGTTCTTGTGAAGAGGAATGCTCTGCCGAATTGCGGGGTGATTGGTTGAGGGGCCATTGTAGGGGTACTTTGGGAATACTGGAATGTTGGGAGTGGGCCCCACATGGGTGTTGTCAGGTGGGGCTTTTCTTAGTTGCTTAAGCATTCCTCAGGAAGCTAGTCAGATGATCCCCACCGTGTAAATGCCCTGGGGCAAAGCAAAACTCATCTGTTGAGCCACACTTGGGTATGAAAGAAATAGATAGCTCGAGAATTCTCCGTCTTTGTTCCACCGGCCGAGCAGACTGGCATGTTCTTTTGCGCTAGGAAATTACATGGTTGGCCCCATGTGATGAGCAGCTCGGATCTTGCATGTTGGCATGTGTGGAACAGTGGATAGCTTGAGAGTTCTCCGTCTTTGTTCCACAGGCTGAGCAGGCTGGCTTGATCTTTTGCCCTGGGAAATTACATGGTGGGGCCCACGATATGAGTGGGTCAGATCTCACAAGTTGGCATTTGTGGTAGAGTGCAGTTAGTTAAGTCTGCATTTCCCTTTCCCAAGTGTTAGTTATAGCTATTATCAAATTCAATGGCAAGGAATATTTTGATTTGGCATGTATGCTGGTAGTAAGCGGTAGGGCACTTCTCCAAAGAAATTGAAGAGTCGATTTGCAGCATACATTCCAATGTGGCACACTTGTCATGGATGTGAGCAATGCATCAGTTGGAGTCACTATTGGGTATGAACAATGGATGGTTAGGAAAAGGATGATCGATGCTCTGAATTTAATTACATTGTTGCTCACTGAATGAGTGGACCATCTTGACTTCTACGCTAGGGCATGTTCATTGTGGTCGCCAACTAATGAGTGTCCCTGGTCTGTCACATTTTTTCCCATGCTGGCACGTGTTCTGGAATTTCCTTTCAATTTCCTTGTGGAATCACCATTGCATTTCCCACACCACTGTACTCCTATTACTATTCGTGTAACAATGATGCTCCATGTTCTGAAAAGGTTACTGTTTCCAAAATTGTGTAATGGACGTGTCAGCAGAGTTTCAAAGAAAGACAAAAATTTCTTGTATCTTAGTGGCTTTATATACTCTTTAATCTTTATATAGTTCTACTATCATTTTTAGTCATGTAGAAGCATTTTCCCTATAATTGGCACACTTTTTTTTAAGCTCCATTACACCCAAGGTATTCTGTATCGGTAACGGTTAACACTGTTACTGATATGAGTATCGGCTGATGTGGTGGTATGACGACCGTTACGACGCCTGTAACAGTTGAAAAAAAATTTGCCCGAAAAGTTCTGAAAAATACTTAGAAAATCCAGAATAATGTAAATATTCTAAGTATGTATTGATTTTTTGTTTTGAACATGTTTATGATAGTGTAATGGTCAACTATTTGGTGAGAGTGTTGTATCTGGTTTTCTAGTGAATTTGTGAACATGGTTATGTGTCTCTAATATTTACACATCACAGTCGAGCATTAGAACTAGAAATCAGATAAAAAGCATAAATACCACTTATTTTTTGAAAAAATGGCCATTGAAGTTTCTATTCATCCAAATCTCTTCAATCTACAGTTTTAACCCTAAAAAGTATAGTAAAAGTGGTCGAAATATATTGTAGAATAATGTATGAAAGTTTTTGGAATAAGAAAAGTAAAAAAATGAGGAGAATAGCGAATTTAAATAGAAATAAAGATGCTAATTTTTCGATCATTAGGGGGGTAATGGTGTTATGCCTCATAATGGCCTATACCTGTAATGGCTAATATGGTCTCAAAAAACCAACTGCACCTTTTCGCCCTCATATCGTGTAATAGTTATGGCCGTCATCTATACGTATCGGCCTTTGCGGACGTAATGTAACAGATACGAAACACCTTGATTGCACTCATTAACTTAAAGTTGCTTTGATATGCCATGTTTACTTGGGTTTTTATGTCTGATACACACACTGAGGTTTCTATGTGTTGGCTTGTTGTGTTTCCAATGCTATAAGAGATCAGCACAACTTTCAAGGAAAAATGATGTCTTATTTTCTCTATCTTAGTGGCAGCATTTCCTCGTAATCCAGACTGTTAATTTGAGTGGATCCTTTTGCAACAAGTCTTGGCTCTAACTTGTTGATGCTACCATCTGATTTTCGCTTAATTTTCAGGACCCACTTATTCCTTACCAACATTCTTTCCAAGCAGCAGATCTATAAGGTCACAAACTTTTTTTTTTTCATGGAGCTAATTTCTTTATTTATAATTAAAATCCATTGCTTGGTATGCAGAGATTAAATGCTCTGGTATGAAGCACCCTTACTTTCATCTATGGCCAACCATGTAGCATTTCACATCAACTTCGAAAAAAAATGCAAGCAATCCTTCTAAGTGAGCTTCTCTAAAGCCCAAGGTTCAGACTCCTTTGGTACCACATTCCCATTGTTTTCTACAATTGTAAGATTGCTTTGGATTTAACTTACCAAATTTGCGAGCAAAGGGCTAAGGTTTGTGAGCCTTCCGCGCATGACAAAAGTCCGATGAGCATCCTTTAGAAGGATTGGATGAAGAATATCCCAAATTTGTCTTTGAGCTACCTCAACGAGTTTGGATCCGAAGAGAGCGAAGTTCTTGATAGCTTTTTAACTCTTCCTCCTCGTCCTCTAGCATATTCCTATGACAAGAGGGAGTCCAAGACATCTCGGATCCCGAGGCCGAACATTAAAGATTAATAGAGACATCCAAATTTGGGGACAAGTTTGCCAACCTCGGGAGTTCTTCATACAACATATTCTCACCCAACAAAACATCCTTTCAAAGCCGAAACCTTCTTCCCTCCCCTAAAGAGAACCCCGCCCTCTCCTTGAATCTTTCCCCTATGCTCGAGATAGCCTTCCACGCCCCCGTCGCCTTATATAAGAAAGACTTCTCAGTCCATTCCCTCTCTTTCAATCCCTACTTTCTTGCCGCCACTTTCTTCGAAAGGTTTCCATCCTCCAAACCGAACCTCCAATGAGCACCATATTGATAACTTGCAACTTCCTCATACCCGCTCCCCTTTCCGTCATAAGTATACATACATCTTCCCATTTCATGAGATGGAATTTGTTCTCCTCCTTCGCCCCACACCATAAGAAGTCACATATGAGGCTCTCCAGCTTCTTCTAAACACTTTTGGGCATTTGAATAGGGATAAGTGAAGCGGAATATTCGAGAGCACTCCTTTTATTAAGGTAAGTCTACCCTCAAGGAAAGGTGCTTGCTTCCTAGCTGAGAGTTTCTTCTCAACTTTCTTGATGGCCTTGTCCTATTAATGCTTTGTGGGCTTCCCAATGCATAACGGGAGACCGAATTAGGGGCCATTTGGCAGCATGGATTCAATGTGAATTGGAATCCAAAATCACAATTATTATAGAATCCATGTTAATTAGAATCCTAGGTGGTGTTTGGCACTATGCATATGGATTCCATGTGAATCCAAAATTTGTGTTTGGCACCTTTCTTCATGCATAACATGTATTTCACTAAATTCTTAATAGTGGCCCACTGTAAGGTTATGTGAAATCTACCCTGATCACCAGATGTGTCACTCAATATTAGCTATAGGGCTCAAAACTCAGCTTGGTTTGTGATTCAGGTGGACCATACGATTGGAAACAATATACAGGGGATACCTCTCTCAACCGTTTCCTTCGTATGGGCCACTTGAATCATGAATCGGGTCGATTTTTGGGCCCTATGACTAAAATGGAGTGGCATACCTAGTGGTTGGGGTGGCTTTCACGTAAACATTAAGGTGGGGCATACTAATTCTTGAAATCAACTAAATCACTTTCATGTAGAGACATTGTGGCATGAACCCATCTAGGCCTTAAAAATGTTATGGGACATGGCCACCATGATGTTTATGTAAAATCCACCTCGATCACCAGGTGTGTTGCTTAATTTGAGTCGTAGGGCCCAAATATCAAGCCACCATGATGTTTATGTAAAATCCCCCCTGATCACTAGGTGTGTTGCTTAATTTAAGTCGTATGGACCAAATATCAGATTGCTTTGTGATTCAAGTGGGCCGTACGAAGAGTAATAGTAACCCTCACCCTTCAAATTGTTTCCTTTCGTGTGGCCCATATGAATTGAGGATGGGCTTGATTTTTGGTTCCTAGTCTTACATTTTAGTTTTGTATCTAATGTTAGGAGTGGATTTCATACAATCATCATGGTGGGCCTTGAAAAGATCAAGGGTGCATGTCTCTCTCTCGACTTTTCCCTTGATATGGCTCACCTAAATCATACACTGAGCTGATTTTTGGGCTCTACGGTTAAATTAAGGGATGCACTTAGTGATCGAGGTGGATTCCATGTAAACATGACAGTGGGTCCCACCAATTCTTGAAGCAAGCATACTGTTGATTTTGGTGCTGATTTCATCCATGGTAAAGGGTGTCAATGGGATTTGAAAACATAGCTCTTGGCAACAAATCTGAAATGGGTGAAAGGGTGGTAAATGGAATCCATTTACGACCACTATACCATTCCCAAATGCACTCACTTTATGCCTTTACCACCAATTCCCACCCTCTCCTAGCATTTCCATGGTGCCAAACGACTCCTTATGAGGAAGGAAATGAACCAACCCTACAGCCGAATACCTCCGCTAACTTTTTAACCTCCTCCTTGGAAATGACAATACCCAACATTTCACTGTTTTGGATGCTCATCTTTACACCTGACACCACTTCAAAGCACTATAGGATCTTCCTAAGGTTATCCACCATGTCTCCTCATCGTCACTGAAAAGTCTTATGTCATCTGCATGCTGAAGGTGGGAGAAATAGAAATTATGCAATAATACAAATTTCTACATTATTGAATATCTGTATAGGCGTGTTGGCGAATTGATTTTTCAGGGTCCTTGTGTTTGACACCCATGTTCATAACCTGTTCATGTACAGCATAATGCATAGCTGCACTTATTTTAAGGATAAAACTTGAGGTAGCTATTATAGGGTGACAAGGGGTGCAACTGACAGTTTTGTTTGGGTGTCAATTTGGGTTGTTATCTATTAGCAGTTTGGCGGTCATTTCTTTCTGTCTTTTAATTGACAACTCTTATGGCATTGCTGCATCAGTCCTTTTCTGATAGTTAGTTTCGGAACCCCTTTATTTGTTTTTAACCTTTGATTGGTTTTACACTCTTACCACTATGTTTTGCTGTTGGTTGGTAAAGATAGTATGTTAGGCTTCTATAAATTAGTTTATGGTTTCAAACTTTCTTTTGGTTACAGCACCATCATATTTCTTCGGTCCTTGTTTTCAGTTTAACCAGAGATGCAATCAATTCTTTGGGAGATTTCCTTGCATGGTATCTAACATAGCATTCGTGCTGTGACCTTGTAGGATCATATCTAACATGTTTTGGGAGTTTGAAGCATAGAATTAAATTTGTATGTTTTCTGTATAGTTCACGGCTTCTATGTCTTTTAGTTCAATTTTATTTTGGTTTTCAGGAGTTTGCTTATTAACGGGTATGATGCAGCATCATGGAGTTCAAAATCCGATACCCATCTTTTGAGTGTACACGGATGAAATTTGTAAAGCACATCGTTGCGGCTACCAATTCCATTGTAGAGCAGAAGACAAGAAGTTGGATTTCATGATGGTTGATTCTTCTCTGTTTCTGTATGAGTAACATGGTATTGTACTTGAGTCTAATCCACTTCTAGTTTTATACTAGGGAAAATTACCAAACATCCTCTCTTAAAAAAGTATTGATACCAAGAACCCCAAAGTTTTACTTTCATCCCTGAAAGCACCAAAGTTTATAAAGCTGTCTGGAGGCACCCCACCATGCGTTTACTTTCCATTCCTTTCATTTTTAATTTTCTTTTCCGAAAATGCTCCTACTTGAAACAACTAAGGCAAAATGAAATGTCCCTAACTTGTAAAAACTGAGGTGTGGCTCTGCAACTCAGTTGAAATCATCCTGGAGGGAACTCATCCACTGCACACTTGGAAAGTATGCATTTCAATCCAGACATCCAAATTGCAGGCCCTGTTGTGAATTAAACATAGATCGAAATCACAATGATGGAGGGATCGAAGTCACAATGATGGAGGGATCTTTGACCATATTGTTTTGCCCATTGAAATACAATTGCTTGATTATTTCTTAACCATCCACTTGTAACCGCGAATTGAATTATCGGCATCGACAAATCAGTGTCATCTTTGGGCTATGTGTCATCCTCAATAGGGGCAATGATTTGAACGGCCTGGATCAATGAACATCTGTGTCACATGTTACTTGATGAATCATCACCATTTAATAAATTGTGACACATAAGCAGTGTATCTGCCCCTTGGTTGACATAATCTCCATCCAGGTTCCTATATCCGTCTTTAGACACACGCAGAACAATTTAGATTGAACAACGTAGATGATTTGAAGAAAACATTAGGCTGTTCCACTCATCTAGTGATCCTCCCTTTTACGAAACAAATTGTAATAGAGTTTGAATTGAATCATACCACAGTAGGTACCAAGCAAAGTAACATATCAAGACGTTATCAATTGAGAACCTGTTTAACAGGTGTATGTGTGTCATAGTTGCTCATAATAAAGCTTACTCCAAAAAAAGAATTGCCACCAACATGGACCTCAAAATCATGCTTCCCTCGAAGCATAAATGTTGTTGTGTTTTTGAGTCAAAAGCCATAAAAAATGCAAGTTCCTAATGAGGCCTTCAAAGAATCGATTTTAATAAAATTTTCTTTATTAGAAAAATTGTAGAATTGTAGGATTCATCCAAAAAGGGATTCAAAGAAGGATACGAATCTTTGATAGTGTGCTGAGGGTGTGTCATAAACCCTTCTTGTGGGTCTGATAAACCCCTGTTCTGGCTATTTGTATTCTGTCCTGGCTTTTGTTTTTATTTTGCTTTGCTTCGTGGTTGGCGAAAAAAATTTCACCATCCATCCAAAAAAGCAAAAAGAAAACAGAAAAATGAAGGATTGAAATAATTTTGCCGAATACTTAAATCAGAAATCATTAGATTTTGACAACAATGGATGTTCCACACACTTGCTAGGCATGACTTTGTATCAGGTTGTCCTCAGCCGCTGCACACATGCCCACAAGCACACTTGTGCATGATTGAACTCCAATTCAATCATTAGGTAGGGATGACTTGGAACTTTCCCTGGTCCAAAAATCAAGATGATTCACGCATCAGGTGGGATATGCTCATGTTAGGAAAGTGGATGGTTATAAAAAAATCACTATTGGCTTGTGGCCCACCTAATGGGGGACAGACTTTGATTTTGGGACTGGAAATGTTCACAGTGTGCCCCACATTGCCCTGCACATGTTTCGTGTTGGCTCATGTGCAATGATTCACATCTTCAATGGATCACAGTAGCATTTCTCTGTCATGGTGAGGTCTACATATGAACAGCTCATGTCTCAGGCATTGGTATGTTGGTAGGTGTGCTACAGTTTGGGGGTGTTTGGTTTCTGGTTTTTGTATTTCTTGTCTTAACAATTCCCTATATTTTATAGAAATCAAATTTGGTTCTCACTGTAAGGTTGGTTCTTACATTCCTCAGCTGTTTCTAGCAAAACTTACCTCAGCTTTTTGCCAGGGAATGAAAAACCTGGGCAATTAAAGCAGAAGTTTAGACTTTTTCCAGGTTTTTCCGGAAAACCAGTTGTATCAACCAAACAAATTTTAGTTGTTCCCCAAGAAATACAACACCAACTCCAACATTCTCCAGGAAATATAACAAACAGATAATGAATTCTCAGCAACCAAACAGGTCCTTAAAGGTTCCTATGGATCGTGGACCCACAATTGATGACCTGTGATCCAAAATCGAATATCCTTAGCATTGATATTTCAACCCCTTTTCAGTTGAATGCAGACCATTACTGTATTATTATTATTATTATTATTATTATTTCTTGTTTTGAAACTTTCTATTTGCTAGAGACGTGCTGAAGGGCTTAGATGTGCCCATCTGGTAGACTTCTGGTGCATGAATCACCCAAAATGGGCTCATTCGTATCAACGATTTGAATCACCGAACATTGGGACCACTTGTACAACTTGAAAGCATGAGCATAAACAGCCATGGAGAAGCTGCATCTCCAACACCCTGATCCATAGCTCAAGTGGTAGACTGAGTGAAAGATACCTTGTTTCAACACTGGGGTCTTGGTATCGATCCCTAGTGGGGGTGGCTAACAGTGAAGTGTGTGTGAACTGACGGTGGGGTGTACTAACAAGCTTTAAAAAAAAAAAAAAGAGCTCCATCTCCTACTCTTCCCCAACCTCACTCCATGAAAACATTTCTGAAAATCTCGCAGCAATTTTTATAGGGAAAGGATTATATTTGCAAAAGGACATCTAACTGACCCGAAGTTGGTATGCTAGGGGTATGTTATGATGATTTTCTGAACTCAGGTTTAATGGGATGAAAGTAACTATGGGTGTTTCCTGATCCCAACACTTCTTCTTATGGGGCTTGTGGTAACTTACTCCTATACTATTGTTTGTGGAAGTTTCCTAGCATTGCTCTCCCTTGTTGCTCGCATTTATGCCTCACCAAATGGTGATCCAGATTGTTCGTCTGTAGGTCAAACCATGGTAGGTCATGGGGCAAAAATCCCATCGTTTTAGATCTTGGTTTTTGAGTGTGAATGAATGCATGTTTTGGTGTGGAAACTTGTTGCTTTCTCGACCCTGCCCCACAAAACACACACACACACACACACACACACACACACACACACACCACACACACACTTGGGATTGGACTAATTAAAACCATGAATTGTTGATCTCCACCGACACAAAGGATGGTAAGACACAACTGTCAATGCTTCAACACCTCTGTACGCATGGTGAGGATATCTGTGCAGTGAGATCTTTCCCATGTCACCCATCCACTGTCCTGCAGGCCCACTAGATGAAAAGTCTGAATCACCACGTTTTGGGGCACATGGGGCGTGCAACAATGGAGAACAAATGGTGAGGTGGTCTTGTTTCTGTTAGTAGTAAGTTCTAATTATAACTGATCCCACTTGCAGACTGTATTTGCATTCAAGGCATCGAAGCCAACATCATTTGTGCTGCGGGTGGTTCTTTTATTCTTTGTGACAGCATTTGGAGTGTATATTTGCTTTGTGAGTCTAAAGCAGACGACTGTACAGATAAAACACAAGAGCATACTTCCAATTATTGAAAAGGCAAAAGTGCATTGTGATATGCTTAACATCCCGCCGAAGGAGGTGCTCTATTTGCATTTTCCGCGTCCCAAAACTTATAGCAGGTAATTTGTTTATCCTTATAGTTACCTCGTCTATTCACTTTTGTATATATATTTGCAATCTAACTTGTCGATTTTCTTTGAACAGGGGTGAGTGCGCATGCACTCCTGTCCGCTTCTTTGTGATTTTATCCATGCAAAGATCCGGAAGCGGGTGGTTTGAAACCTTGCTAAACAGTCACCCCAACATCAGTTCAAATGGGGAAATCTTTTCTGTTAGAGAAAGGAAAACCAACATTTCAACGATCTTAGCAACATTAGATACCGTCTACAGCTTAGACTGGTTTAGTAGTGCGGCAAAAAACGAATGTGTAGCTGCGGTTGGATTTAAGTGGATGCTCAACCAGGTGAGATGTCTTTTATCATCTCTGTTCTTACATTACATCCCATACCTATACATGTACTGATGTACAAACTGTACTTGCATGATCCGTGTAACCAGGTTCTGCTCCCACCTTGTATCATGCTTCAGACTCAAGCCCATGCTCCTCTCTTCTTACCATTTATGCTTGCTAACATTTTGAAGCAGATGCTTCACCCCCCTACGTTTGTATTTGTTGCCTCTTAGCTTCAAGCTTTGTGCAACTATTGTTCAAGTGCTTGCGTGTGTGCATGCATGTGTGCATGTGTGTTATTTGAGAAATGCTCCAGTGCTCGTAGAGCACCATTAGTTATAGTGCTCATTGTTGGATCAGTTCACTTGGAAAGTCCAAGCGATTGAAGTGTTTGTGCTTGCATGCATGTGTATCAGTTACTTGGAATGCCTGATCAATTGATCTGAGCTGTGTGTTAAGTCCAGAATACATTATAGGCTACTATGCAAACATAGCACTGATTGGATGATCCAATCCATCCTTGATTTCACCTTAGTTTCTGCTGCCATCCTTTTTCCAAGCCATGGATGGGATGGTAACAATTGCCTAACTGAAGTGATTCTTTAAAATAATAATCAAACCATTTGTGCCCCAACAAATAGATGGATCAAATTGTTTTTCGTATCCATTGTGTAAATGATCTTAACCATCCATACTAAAGACCATTAGTCAAGTGCTTAATATTTACCGGATCAGTGTGACGTTTGCATGGTAGCCAATGAAATGTGCATCAAACCTAATGAACAGTCTAAATCAATGGATTGGACTCTCTAAGTGTCCCAATGCAACTAGGAGCGCTATTAAGTTACAAGGCTGTGAGCATAATGGATCCTCTCTCTCCCTCTCTCTACACACAAATACACAAACTTGTACGTTCTTATGCATTGAAACATGGTTGTTTGGAATAAGAACTCGGTAGGTGAACAAACTAATTTGCCTAATATTTGTTGTTCAGTTGTCAATATTTTTCTCAATAAGAAGAGAACCATATTAAACAATTGAGTGGAAGAGAGATGGATAGATGAAAAACGTACATATGAAAGATATTCTAGAAGGAGAAAAGGCTCTTACTTCTGTTTGGTTTCTCAGTGCTGTGGAAATACTGAAATCTGAACCAAACAGGTGGTGAGAATCACTGAAACACGCCTCAGAAAAAAAAAGAAGAGAGAACAACCAACGCAATAGTTTGCATGTGGTGAGATGAAGTATCAAAAGAACCCAACCAACGACAAATAAGGTGAAAAGACAGGAGATAAATAAGAGAAGTCTTACCTGGGGCATAAGTACAAAAAATAATTCTTTCCACCCAAGTAACTATTCAATGAACTACTCTCTACTCTCTTTTCTTTTCTCACAATTTACAGACACACACACACACACACACACTCTCTCTCTCTCTCTCTCTCTCTCTCTCTCTCTCTCTCTCAATATATATATATATATATATATATATATATATATTATATATATATATATAAAATCTACACATGGTTTTTATAGATCTGGAGATAGCATAAGATAGAGTACCTAGGGAGGTTATGTGGTGGCGATGAGGGGGAAAGGGGTCCTAGGAGCATACGTAGACATCATTAAAGACATGTAAGGGTGCCATGTTTGTACAAAGTGAAAATGACACGTGGGGAAACCATTGAGTTTCCAATATCAATGGTCTTCATCAGGGGTAGGCACTTTTCCTTACTTTTTTGCACTTTTTATAAGAAATGATAGCTTGCGAAATTGTTTTGGCCTATTCCGGGCCATGTGTAGTTGATCAGATGTGGTAGAGTTTGTGTTTCTTCATGAGGGCTTGAGAATCTCTGCAAAGTCTTTTTCCAGGCTGCTGGTTGAATGAGATTCTAGAAATGTGATTAACTGGTTCTCTTTGTTGGGCCGGGGCTGTGAGGATTTCCTTTGTCATCTGGACATTAGAGCTTTTTGCACGGCACCTAATAGGGCTGAAAGTCGGGTGGGTTGGTGCTCAACCCTAGCCCAACCCAAGGTTCCTATACCCCAACCCAACCCAACCCAACCCAACACAACCCAACCTCGGGTTGGAAATTCTCAACCCAAGCCCAACCCAAGCGGGCTCGGTCGGGTTGATCGGGTTGGTCGGGTGGATACATGCTAATATTTTCATTATTACATTAGTCTATTATATTTCAATACTTGTCTTATTTTTTGTACCTATGATTTAATTAATAATATATGTAGTTATTTATCATAAAGAACTTCATTTTTTTCTATACAAACAAGTAAAATATAGGACAACTACTCCTTTAAAAGTCATGTTGTGTAGCACGCAATTTATTTGGAAGAGAGAAATCCAGCATATATTGGTAGCTTGAGTCATCGCAAATGGCATGGACCAATGAGACCCGACAGCACTGTAATTTCATGTGCCTTCAACACAGACAATCCACACCAGCTCTATTTCTTCGTTGATGATTGATGGAGAAAGGGTATTTGACAAGGAGTGAATTTGTGATTCCATTGTCAACTACTATTCAAATTTGCTCTTGGATGATGGTGTGTCTCGTCCAAGCATAGATGATCTTACTTTTAATATCCTATCTCAAGAGGATGCCAATCATTTGGAAAGTCCTGTTCATCTCAAGGAAACTGAATATGCTGTTAGTGACCTTGGCGGGGATAAGGCCTCTGGGATTAATTTGGCATCTGTACAATGAGATTCTCAGTTCTCATCAATTGATCTCCTTTCGGTTTCTTTAGAGCTTCTTGTGGCCTCCAGCCAGGAGATCCCTTTTTATTCGTCATTGTCTCTGAGGCTTTTAGCCGCATCCCTCGAGAGGTCAGGAGGTTGGCCTCTACGGGGGTTTCTGGGTAGAGAAATTTTCAGATCCTATTAACCACCATTTGCAGATGATACCCTTATTTTTTTATGAAGCTAATGAATCTATGGTTAACCTTATGTGTATGACTTTTTGTTGGTTCGAAGTGGTTTTATGTCTTAAAGTGAATATGTCCAAAATTGAATTCTTTGGAATCAACCTCCTGAGGTATGAAACCTCTCGTTTGGCTAAGTTATTTGGGTGTGGAGTGGGTTCCCTCCCAACTATGTACCTTAGTCTCTCTCTGTGTGTGGTGAAGTCTCCCCTCTTCCTTTGGGATAATATTCTTGAACATATGGAAAAGAAGCTTTCCCCTTGGAAAAGCAAGCTTCTATCGTTGGGTGGTAGGATAAATTTGATTAAGGCGTCTTTGTCTAATTTATCCATTTATAATATGTCGCTTTTCCACTACCTAAATTATGTTATTCTTCGCATTGATAAACTCTGTAGGAAGTTTTTTTAGCAAGGAGGATCCTCTCATTGTAAATTTCCTCGCCTAAATTGAAACGAGGTATACTCGTCTTTCTCGGAATGAGCAGGCATTAAGAGATTGGATTTGGTTACCAAGGCTTTGCTCGGTAAATGGGTTTGGAGATTCAATAGTGAGGAGAACAATCTCTGAAGATTGCTAGCTGTGGCTAAATATGGGGTTGATCACACTATGAGATGGATCAAATCTTTGACTCTCTATCGCTCCTCCATTTGGAGAAGGTTTGGCAGAGTTGCTCCTAGAATTTTAAATGACTTCAGATTCAATCTGGGTAATGTGGAATCCATTACGTTTTGGGCTGATAAATGGTGTGGGGATCCCCCCCCCCCCAGTCAGGACTTCCCGTCTCTTGTTGGTCTTTGCCCTGATATTAGTATCTGTGAGCATGCTTTTTGGGTGAGGGTGTGAACAATGTTTTGATTCCCCCATTTAGGTGCAATCTGTGAGATTCCGAAATCGAGGACCTTACTGCTCTTCTTTCTCGTTTGCAGGGATTTGTCCCTTCTACCTTTTTGGAAGATTCCTTGTTTTGGAGCTTAACAACTTAGGGAGCTTTCTCGGTGTGGTTGTTGTATAAGGATCTAGCTTCTCCCTCTTCCCTAGCTTTAGGCAGTCCCTCAGCCCAAGTTTGGTTCTATGGGGCTCCCCCTAAAGTTGTGGTGTTTGCTTGGCTTGCCATCAAGAATCATATTTTAATAGTGGATAACCTTTACAAGAGAGGAATGCCCTTTACTGATGTTTGTTTGCTATGCTTCTAAGATGCCGAATCTGTGGATCATTTGTTCTATCACTGTCTTTTTGCATGGAACATTTGGTCTAGCTTGTTAGATTGTGTGGGTGTTTCCTAGGTTATGCCCTCATCCATTGAAGATCTTTTCCGCACTTGGCACGAGGAAGAAGGTGGAAGGCTTGGAAGGAAAAGATGGAGACCGAGCATGCTTGCAGTCCTTTGGGCATTCTGGTTTGAAAGAAACAATCAGGTCTTTAGGAATTATCAGGTTGCTTCGGTCGGGGTTTTTAGTAAGAGTTTTGAGTTTGTTTAGAGCTTGGGCCCCCTAGTGTAGGTTTTTTGGGGTTCCAGCCTTGGGGCTGGCTTGTTGTACTTAGTTTTCAGTTTTGTTTTTGTTTTGCGTTTTTTCTTTGCTGGGTTCTATTTTCTTTTGTTGTGTTTTCTAGCTTTGCCTAATAAATTCATTCACCTTTCTAAAAAAAAAAAAAACACCAATCTTCATCACCAATTCACCATACATGTATTTGCCAAGTAGGAACATCCTTTCTTAGAACTTCTAAGAAGAGCATCTCTCTTGGTGGGCATTGTTGTCATTTGCATTCATAGCATGTTTAATCCTAAATGTGCAAGAGTATGTTGATGTGTAACTATAGTGCAGTACAATTTTATTTTATTTTTGTTTTGTTTTGTTTTGTTTTATTTTGTTTTGATGTGTTTGTGTTATTATGGTGCAAATTTATATTTGGGTTCAAAGTGGTGACCCTTGATCAACAAAGATGGTTGGATAGGAGGAATCCATGGTGGATTGTAGATGACCCCAAAGAACTATGATTAGATAATCATAGACATAAATCGGGGCATGCAAAATGGATTTTAGGAGTAAAAAATGGTCTTACCTTCCATTTTGCATGCCCTTATTTGGATTGTTGTGATAATCCAATCAAGGCGATATCGGGGCCATGAGCATTCCACATTGGAGCCTCGTATACAATTTTCATGGAGATCATAAGTGGGCGCACTTGGGCTCACAAAATTCACACCGTAATATGGCATGGACGATCCATACCGGATCATAGTGCAGTTCATATAATTTCTCATCTTGAACTGGATGAATGATGTTCACTGTTCAGTGGTTTTTGTGCCCAATTGTGCTTATCAATATCCCTCATAATTTATAATGTATAATAGATGCCATATTTCCTTGTTATGTCCTGCTTGATCTGTTCTTCCGATCTTTCTATAACTTTTTTACTTTCTCAATCTTTTACAGGCTGTCATGGATTATCACAGGGAAATAGCCAATTATTTCAATTGGAAAGGCATTTCTGTTATATTTCTGTTTCGTAGAAATCTTATGCGAAGGCTTGTCTCCGTGCTGGCGAATGCTTATGATAGAAATGCGAAGCAGCTCAATGGCACCCACAAGTCTCATGTGCATTCAAAAGAAGAGGTCTCTCTCTCTCTCTCTCTCTCTCTCTCTCTCTCTCTCTCTCTCTCTCTCTCTCTCTCTCTCTCTCTCTCTCTTTGTGATTACGGCATATGTGTGGCCCTCCAAAGCAACCAGATTGTATTGGATGATGTTTTTGTGATGGGCGTATTGCACTCTGCATTTTGGACTTTCAGTTTCTCGTATAAGAAAGCTTCCAGTTTGAAAAGGCAAAGATGGATGAAAATACACTTTAACATTTAAAAATTTTCATTTTAAAAGTTTTATCAAATCTTGTTGTTATGTTTAAAAGCTTTTCATCCTTCTATTTAATGATGTACAAGTGAATTGCACCTTCTGTGTTTACAAAAAGTCAGGGCTAGTTTGGTCACTACTCATACATGCAAGCTGAATTCCCACCACCAAACTGCAACCTTTTTTTTTTTTCCGAAGGATAATAGATGTTTGTTAAAAAGCTGCTCAGCGACTGCTAAGACAGCAAATAATTACAAGGAGTAAGTCAGGGAACATAAAAGATCTACCCGAAAATAGGAAAATGTTTTACACCATCAGATCCTGCAGCCCATTCCATTACATCCCTTTTAATTTTCCACACAACTTCCTTCCAGGGCCTTGATTTGTTAGAAAAACAGTGGGTGTTGCGTTCACCCCAAATATTAAGAATAAATGCCAAACTGCAGCCTGTTAGATTTGGGAAAAGGCAAAATGCTTGTATTGGCTTATCCTTTGAGAGAATGACTGACATATTTTTATTTTTGAGGAATAACTCTAAATTTTTTTGAAAAGAAATGAAAGAGAAACAAAAAACATGACAATTACTATTTCAGGAGTCACCAATGCAAAGAACTGCCAAGACACTCTCCTTTGGAGCACATCTGAGATATCATTACAGTCTGCACGATTTTTTGTTTTGTTTTTGATAATGAGAATGTTACTAAAATCATGAAAGCAGCACACTGAGATGACGAGATGTCATCTGGTTGCAAGAGTGTTGAGTGTGACTGGTCTACAACAATCCTTAGATTGGCATGTGCCACTAGCCCATTCATTTTGACCTTCTCCTGCAATGAACATAATAGTCCTCCCTTTGTGATTCTATATTACAGAACACATTATTTCGATTCTTCCATATCAGCCACAACCCTGCTAGCAAAGCAAGGTGCCACAATGCTCGTTTGTTCATTCCCAAACAAATACCCTTCGCAAGCATCTCCGAAAGAGGAAATGAAACCCGCAGCATTCATCTTTCTTTCTTTCTCTTAATTATAAAATGGGGGCCTGAAAATATTTTTACGGAAAATGTTATTTGTTGTCAAATGTCATGGGGATATTTGGTCTATTTTTCAATTTACTTGGGGGATATGAGTTATGCGAAGGTGAAATGCACCAAATTATCCCTGCGATTCATCAAAATGATCTCCATGTCCACTTCCTTTTATTATAGTTGTAAGATACGCTCATAACTTACAGTTTTGTACTTAATAAGACCCACCCGACTCAGACTGATTTATAACTACCCCAAAAAAATCTCTCGTGCCTATGGCGTGAACCAGTGAAAAGCATAATCAGGCACACAAGAACCTTTCTGATTCATGTTGATCAAGAATGATTTATAGTCAACAGTGTGACTTGGTTCTGTGCTGTGCATATCTTCGTGTCAAGGACTATATAATTTATCCAGTAAAACCAGAAAACAAAAACTCTATCTGAGTTCTTGAACTCAAAAAATCTGAACACGCATACTTTTCAAACTTGAAAAATATGCTTATCAACTGAGTTTTGATTCAACTGGGACACAGGCCCTTGTCCGATTAGCAGTTTGAACTATGAGCTTTTGAATGTTGATCTGAACTTAAAAAATGGACCGTTTGGGGGGAGAGGAATAGGCGGTGCTTTGAAAATAGATCCAAATCTGAAAGTTTGGTAATTAGGAAGTTACTTCTTGGGTGGTAGATTGGGCTTCAGGTTTAAGGATCCAGATGCTTGTGTTCTTCTTGCCATTTTGGGCCTGTAGTTTTTGTTTTTTCTTGTTTGCTTTGTATTCTTTCCTGTCTTTTTTTTTTTTTTGAAGCGGCTATTCAATAAAATTGTTACCTTTCAAAAAAAATAAAAAAATAAAAAATCTAAACTTAAAAAATAACATTCATGGTTTCCTGTCTGTTGACCTGGATTATCGAATTTATGCTTATGAATCTGCATGCACGTTGGCTTATCATCTTTAATCATCCATTGCAGGCAGAGGTACTGGCACAATTCAAGCCCGTAATCAACACCGCTGTCTTGATACCCAACCTCAACCATGTCGAGCAGATGATGGCAGATTCCTTGCAGTACTTCAACAGCACCCGCCATGTAATCTTGTACTATGAGGACATTGTTAACACCCCAAGGTATAAAAAAAAAAAAAAAAAAAAAGCTTGCTGCTAAGGCTACATGCACTTGCCTACGTACTTGTCATCCAGGGGCATGTTCCAACTTTTGCCACATGTCCCAGATCCATGTGGCTTGTCAGGTGCGCCCTACTGTAGGGATGCCATGGCCAAAAGATCAGGCTGGTCCACTAATCAGGTGGGCCCAAGCATGTATTGAATGTGGGAATTGGCAATTTTTTGAACCATCCATAATTAGCATACATCTGCGGCCTACCTGATGCACTTTGGCCAGGGAATCTACAGTGGGGTGGGCCTGCGTGATAAGTGGTGTGGATCTCATGAGGGGATGCACGCAAAGTCAACATAACTCCGAAAAAACAGTACTTGCTTTTATCTATTTTTCCTCAATATTAATTTTTTTTTCATACACTAGCAGACATTATCTGATGTTCAAGAATTTCTGAGAGTTCCTGTAAGAAGATTAAGGAGCCGCCAGGTGAAGATTCACACCAGACCACTTTCAGATCATGTCGCAAACTGGGAAGATGTCTACAAGACGCTGAATGGGACACAATACGAGCATCTTCTCCATCATGTGGATTACATCCCCTGATGTGAATTGTAAGTGCTTTCAGAGCTTCTCACTAGTGTGTAGATGGAACCAACTAAAACAGTTGATGGGTTATGGCTAAAGTTGCAGCATTTTTTTGAGTTCTTCCTTTCACAATGTGGATAGAAGAGGCTTAGGTTGGGTGTGGCCCACCATGTAGATGGCTTGGCCTGAAAATTGGGACACTCCGTTTCGTCACACAGGACACATGTATGCTGAATGCTGACGGTTGGCATTTTTCTAAACCAACAACTGTCTTCATACATTCATGGACCACCTGAAGTGGTGATTCGTGGTCCCCATCATCCAAACATCAGGGCCACTTGATGCACAGCCCAGATTGGCTGGGTAGAGGTATTTGGTCCTAGCTTTAGGCCTGCCTGCAATTTGCAATGCATGGGGAGAAACACGATCTCCCTTACAACCTAGAAGACTGGGCAAAACATAATCTAGCCACAATAGTAACAAAATCAGGTGCCATTGGCATTTGGCAGGCCCTCGTGTGCTGCCCTGACATTTTCCATTGGCGGATGCAACCATTGCAGTATAAAACCCGAGGGTTCAAGTTCATTAGCTCAAATTGAACACTAGTATATTGATACCGAGTTTTCTACAAGTGGTGCTTAGTCATGGATCCAGGCCATTGGTCGTCCAGTGGACCTACCGTTGATGGACCATGCCCCCAAAAACCCGCAGATTGGAAGATCACCATCACCAATCATGGGCCTCTTCTCAGTTGTGTGGACGATTCCTGCCATCTCTCTCTCTCTCTCTCTCTCTGATTGGTTGATGTATGTCTGAACTGTCTATTTGCAGGCCAGAATTGAATGGTTAAGATTGTTCTATTGAGAAGATTTTTGAGCCATGACCCATCCCTGGTGAGGCATAGCAGAACGATGGTCGAGATCACTGAACCACTGCTTCACTTATACCAACAGAAAACTGAGTTTACAGTACATACGGATGACTTGGTAATCCAGCCTGTGATACAGATATACATGAACTGATGTGAGGAGAGGCCTCATTCTACAAACAGACCCATGATAACGACAGTTTGGATCCCTGAACCATGGACCACCACCTGTACTGACTGAAAACCTGGATTTGTATTATACCCTCGTCAATGGAATGAATATTATCTATGCAAAATGCGAAGCGGGAATTGTTAACATTTACGAGTGGGAAGTTTGGGAAGATACTAGCCATTCAATATTTTTGGCCTTTTACCTGATGCATGCAGACTGTTTTAGTGTCTTTCTTTAGCTGTCTAAAGGCCATGGTTTACCCCCACTGAAGGTTTCTAATGCATAGTCCTTGCACGGTGGGTGCTCATCAGATCAACTGCCTGAATCATTGAATTATTCATTTTAAATTTAATCTCATATGACTCAGCGATGTAGCCATTCCAGACCAAAATGAAACGGCCACCATTTCGATACTGGACTGATGTGGGGTGAGTTGTGCAGGTTTTGGTCCCTGGGGAGAGTTGCAGCCCCATTTGTATAGATTGGGGTTGAGGACTCTAATTCTTGAAATGTTTAATGCATTTTGGTTCATTGATTCATTTTCATAAGCTGTTGCTTATGCTTGCAGACATTACTACGAAGTTAGGATTCTGTGGCGTTTGGGAGAAAGAACACAAAAATTCTCCAGGAAGAGGTTGGAAGATTTTGTAAAATAAAATACTAATAAAATTTTCTCTGAGTATTACTGGATGATTAGTCATTTTTCTTCAACATTACTCAATGATTAGTGGATTATTCACTCTTGAATCATGAATGATTTGTGAATTATTAGGTCGTTGATGTCCTCTTCATATTGGCCTGCTAAATTGAAGGGTTGTAATAATTTACCCTGGTAAATCACTGCGGTCTTCATAATAAAATCCACACTAACAGGTCTGGATCATTGGACATATATATGGTAATGAATAAGGAGTGGCTGGGCCCTTTAATTCTTCGTTCGAACCCACCTCCATTGACCATGCCATCTAACTGTAGGCCCTTTTGAGTGTGTTCATGTGTGCTGTAAATGTTTCTACTGGGCCACCATTTCTTCATCAAGGCCTGCAACGGTGCTAGCCATCTGCTGCAGATTACAATGAGAGCGCTCATTGGATAATTTGCCGAGAACAGACGGATACAAAAAGGAACTCATTCGGTTTTGGAACGAGTTTTACAATGATTTACTATAGACCCGACCTTCCATCCACTATTTTTTTTCTCGACCCGAATAAAACCTACCTTACCAATCTAGACTCATACCCATACGGACGAACCAATAAAGACAATAATATCCTTACTTTTTCAGCTGCTTTTACCTAAAAACTAGGGGTATTTTTGTTCAAAACCTTCTTTCCGTACATGAAAAATCTACTTTCGTGACATAAGTTTTCGGCTGTTCAAGAAAGAAAAAAAAAAAAACGCATAAAAGGTAAGCGTCTACAGTGCTAATTTTTTCCAGTTTGATGGAATAGGGTGTCAATTGACTGGCCCCAACCATTAGATCAAGATGGGTCCAAAATCTCAGCCTCGATTAGTAACCGGCCGAGCTTGAACAATCGAGTTGGGCTGTGCTGGGCCAAGTCCATAGCATGGCAATAGGGTGGATTGCCTAATTTCCACTAGCGGTTAACCTTTTCATGTGATTTGAAGATTTGGGGTTAGATTTTTTTTAAAAAAATTATAAATGTAATTTGAAGATTTGGTGGAACTTATGGATAAGCCAAACATAATTTCTTGATTTCCTCTTGTAAAAAAAAGAGGCACAATTAAAATTGTCTGAAAGGGGGATGTTTACAATTTCATAGAATAAAATAACCTTCGGCGCCCCATGTAGAAATGCAAAATTGGCCTATATTGTTTTGACCACCTAAAAGCAACTAAAAAAAGGAGAGCCCTGCACATGCTTTTGTGGCACACGTTTGAGATTCGGGCTGTCCATTAGGTGGGCCTCACGTGCATGTCACTTTAGCTAGAACCAGACAATTCCAATGCTAGAAAAAGTAAAGGGAATTTTAGAAATAGAAGAATGTAGAAAATAATTTTTCTGGCCTTGAGTCTTGCAGAAGGGTTTCCTTTACTCTAAGACATTAATTGCCCGCTATGCATTTGAATTGTAGATTATGTCCATGTTTTAAGTATCTGATGAAAGCATCACCAAATAAAATTGAAGTCACATGAGTATCCAAATGCTATGCATTGCCACATAAAATGCCAATGCACTCATAAGCTTCCCCACATAAACTGCCATGTGGTAGGCATGATGGACATGTGGGCCGAGTCGCACATATTTAAAGGCATAAAAGACATTTTTTTTTTTATACTAAAAATAGAGTAACATAACTATTATGATAACTACTTGTTTGGCAGCATGGTTTTGGGGGATTTGCTGGGATTTTTATTTTTTTTTTGAAAGGTTTGGTAGATAACAATTGGAGGGATTTGGGTTTGAAAGGAACTCAAATCTTCCAAAAGAGCTCCTTTTGCACTCCCATTAAGAAGCTATGATTTCAAATCCATGCTGCTAAACAAGCCCTAGTTGTGATAAAGATCAAAAAATTTTAATTACTATTAATTTTTATTTATTTATTTATTTTATTTTTGCACAAGTGATCTATCTTGCAAATTGGAAAATGCTAAAGTCCCCACCTTCATCCAGATGTTATCAACATCAGGAAAAACTTTAAATGGCGTATGGCGTGTTAGATAACCAATTTGGACAGTCCATTAGTTCATAGCATGGTGCAAAATCACTTTGAATGATGACCCTAACCATTTGATCAATAGAATGAAAAATGGACAACTGAGATTGAATATGATCAGAGAAGTAAAATAGTCCAATCATCTTGAAATGTCCACTTAATAGGATTGCTTATGGTTCCAAAGAAAACACTAACCATCCGTTCTATGGCTCATAACAAATGGACCATTGTAACAAAATAGCCCACATTAGATTAAAGTGATTTGTGCACCATGACTTGCCCCTAGTTGTATTAATCTATCAATGATCGGCTGCACCATGTCAACTAAAAGCTCTCGGAACGTCACATAAGTCCTGTGAACCTGGGGATGCTGACAGACGCCTAAAAATGAGTTCATCTCATATTAGTTAACAGTAACAATTTATTAGAGATTGTGCTTTTTAATGCATAATGAGTTCATGTTGACAATAATCATATAATAGAGATCAAGATCCTTGTTACTAAAAAGAAATAAACTCTTTTTCAGGCGGCTATCAAAAAATTAATTTATTTTTCAAAGTTGACAGTCAGCTCGTCCAAGAATTCACGCTTCATGTCTTATACACCATCTGTCATAGTTTTTAACCATCTATTTTTTAACCTTATAGCTAGCCCATCTTTTTGGTGGACCTACCAAATTATTAAGAGAGTACATATATAGTGGGTTTGGCTGATCTCATACATGCATCATGTAAGATTAGCATGCCGAAGAAAAAACTGAAAGAGCAAAATAAGAAAAAGAAAAACATTGGAAGACACATGACCCAACATTTCCATGTTTTGTAAGATGTTCTCATATTAGTTAACAATCGCAATTTATTAGAGATTGTGATTTCTAATGTATAATGAGTTCATGCATGTTAACAATAATCATGTATTAGAGATCAAGATTCCTATTAAACTAAACTGAAATAATTTTTTTTCAAAAAATTAATTTATTTTTCAAAATTGACATTCAACTCCTTCGATAATCCACACTTCATGTTTCATACACCATCCGTCATAGTTTTTAACCACATATTTTTTTAACCTTATAGCCCATCTTTTAGGTGAACCCACCAAATTATTAAGAGAGCACATGTTTAGTGGGTCTGGCTGATCTCATACATGCATGATGTAGGATAATTAGCATGCCAAAGAAAAAACTGAAAGAGCAAAATAAGAAAAGGAAAAAAATTGGTAGACACATGACCCACGTTTCCATGTTTGCTAAGATGTTCTCATGTTAGTTAACAGTAACAATTTATCAAAAATTGTGATTTCTAATGCATAATGAGTTCATGTTAACAATAATCATGTATTAGAGATCAAGATCCTTATTAAACTAAAGTGAAATAAATTCTTTTTCAGGCGGCTGTCGAGAAATTAATTTATTTTTCAAAATTGACATTCAACTCGTCCCATAATCTGCGCTTCATGTTTTATACACCATCTGTCATAGTTTTTAACCACCTATTTTTTTAAAACCTTATAGCCCATCTTTTAGGTGGACCCACCAAATTATTAAGAGAGCACATGTATAGTGGGTTTGGCTGATTTCATACATGCATCATGTAGGATTAGCATGTCGAAGAAAAAATAAAATACCAAAATAAGAAAAAGAAAAAAAGATGGAAGGCGCATGACCCACGTTTCCATGTTTACTAAGATGTAAGAAACTAAGGTAGGCTTCTCTCTACCATCCAATGGAGAGGAATGACTAATAGAAAAGGACTCTGCTCATGTCCATACAAACTAATTAGGCTATGGGGCACTTGAAAAAAACTCTATAATAGATGGAATGGGTGTTTTAAAGCCATGAAATATTACTAAAAAAAAATAAAAAATTAAAGCTTCTTTTTATGAAATGGACCCAAACACGCAACACCCATTATATGATCCTAACCATATCCATTAATGTATAAAATATTAGAGCAATTAGCTTTGCAGAAGTTTGCTTAGCTTAAATTAATTGGCAGTTATGTCCATAGTATGTTATCCCACATAAGCATTACTAAAGAAAGTCAAATAAGTATATATCCAAATGCCACATAAAATGCCACAAGATGCACCCACAAGCATCCCCACATAATGCCACATAAGCTGCCTTGTGTAAGGCATGATGGACCGTGGGCCCTATGGCACATAATTAAAGGCCTAAAAAATACTTTTTGACTGAAAATTGAGTAACGTAACGATTTTGATAACTACTTGTTTGGTAGCAAGGAATTGGAGGGATTTTTTAAGTTAGGAACTGAAGGAATTTGGGTTCGAAAGGAATCCAAACCCTTCGAAAGAGCTCCTTTTGAACTCTTAATGAAAAGTTACGGCTTCAAATCCAGTCAATCATGTATAGATTAAAATCCGCCTGATTCCACAGGATTTCAAATCCCTTCTGCTTAACTAGCCCCTACTGTGATAAAAATCAAACATTTTCTTTATATATAAAAGCAATCTATTTTTTAAAGTGGAAATACTAGACCCCACCTTCATCTCGACATTAACAACATTAAGAAAAAAATTAAATGGGATATGGTGCATTAGATAACTGATTCGGACAGTCCATTAATTTATACCATTGTTGCGCAGCATGCCAACAACACAGTAAACCGAGATCCAATCTCACATCTCACCCACAAACGATAAACAAGAAGAAATATAAACTAGAGACAGATCAAAGCAATCCAAACAAACCACAAGACAAGATATACGTGAAAAAACTCCAAACTAGGGTAAAAGACCCCGGATGCAAACTTCCACTATGAAGAATAACGAAGATTACAAGGTAATATACTAACCTCTCCATTGGAAATATAGAGAAAACCATTTGCCCACACCTTAGAATAACTCTCTAATATTCACTTTAACCCTAGAATAGCCCTAGGGACACTTATTTATAGTTTAGGCAACTTTCCTTTCGCACCCTTGCGAAAGGCGACTCAAAAATCCGCGGTCTATATCAAATTTGGAAACGAATCTTCGTAACTACGACTGGTCGAGCAGATTGCACGACCGGTCGAGAGGACCCCATGACTGGTCGTGCTAGGGCCACGACTGATCGAGCACCTCAGAACCTAAAATTGATGTTCGCTGGACTTTGAGTCGAGCCAGTCCACGACTGGTCACGATTGGTCGAGTGGGCTCCACGACCGGTCGAGCAGGGGCTACAACCGGTCGTGCGCGGCCTCAGATGTGGCTCCACTTCTCAACAATCTCCCACTTGGAGACGAATCGCCGTAAACCTTTATCTTCTTCATCCGGAGTGCACCACCTCCCCGTCTTCAAGCCTGAAGACCAATCAAAGCTGAACAGATATTCAGCTTCTCCCGTGTGACCGCCTTGGTCAGCATATCCGCAGGATTCTCACTTGTATGAATCTTCTCTAGAGCAATCTATCCATCTTTCAGTAACGAACATATGAAGTGATATCTGATGACAATATGTTTGGTCCTTGAATGAAAGACTGAATTCTTAGCCAAGTGTATTGCACTCTGACTGTCACTGTATAGCTTGTAATCTGCTTGCTTTTTACCCAACTCCTCCATAAAACCTTGCATCCACACTATCTCCTTATACGCTTCTGTAGCCACAACATATTCTGCTTTCGTCGTACTGATAGATACTATCTTCTGTAACTGAGAGACCCAACTGACTGCAGTACTACCTAAAGTAAAGACATAACCTGTAGTGCTTCTTCTGCTGTCGATATCTCATGTCAAATCTGAATCCACATTGCCTTGTAGCTTGATTTTCAATCCACCATAACACAGCCCTACATCTTAGTACCTACTAAGTATTTAAGGATCCACTTCACAGCTTCCCAATATTCTTTCCCGAGGTTGTTCATGAACCTGCTAACAACTCCCACTGCTTGAGCAATGTCTGGCCTCGTGCTCACCATATCATACATGAGACTCCCAATAGCTGACATGTAAGGGACTTTAGCCATGTAGTCTTGTTCCTCCTGCGTCTTTGCACCTTACTCTTTAGATAGTTTGAAGTGGTTGGCTAATGGAGTACTAACCGGCTTAGCACCTCCTATATTGAATCGATCAAGTACCTTAGCTATGTACTCTGCCTGTGACAAAATCAGTTTCTTGTTTTCCTTGTCACGCTTTATCATCATACCTAGGATTTATTTTGAGGCTCCCAAATTTTTCATGGCAAATTCTCTAGACAGTTGTCTTTTGAGATCTGAGATGTCCTTCATGCTTGAACCGGCAACAAGCATGTCATCAACGTACAGAAGAAGGATGATGTATGACGTATCAAACTTCTTTAAATAGCAACAGTGGTCAGCATGACAACTCCTGTAACCGTTTCCTGACATGAAACTGTCGAATTTCTTGTACCATTGCCTCGGGGCTTGCTTCAGGCCATATAGACTCTTCTTTAATCTGCACACCTTGTTCTCCTTTCCCGGTGCCACGTATCTTGTCGGCTGATGCATATATATCTCTTCTTCAAGGTCCCCATGAAGAAAGGCTGTATTAACATTTATCTGCTCTAAATGTAAGTCCTCTGTAGCCACTATACTCGAAACCATGCGAATCGTAGACATTTTTACCACAAGTGAAAATATTTCAGTGAAATCAATACCTACCTTTTGTTGAAACCCTTTCACAACCAATCTGACCTTGTACCATTTCGAACCATCGTGCTCCTCCTTTAGTCTGTAAACCCACTTATTATGAAGAGCTTTCTTACCCTTGGGTATAGTGACTAGCTATCACGCCCCAAACTCGGAAAATGGGCTCACAAAATTTTCGATCGCTAAATCCGGTACCGACAGCCTCCATAGTACCCCATTCTCGGCTCCTAGCGCCCATACGCTAGATTCCGATCTTAGGATCATACAAAGAGGATTTTCAGTATGAAATTGTTTTTATAATGGAACATAACCACAAGAACAACCAAGTCACAAAACAACGTCACAACATATCCACTATATCAAAAAATTTAAGTACAATGCGTATGAAAGAGAAATATAATATAATGAAAGTAACAGAAACTCCAAAAGCTCGGCTGCACGCTCTAAGCTCAACGCTGTTGCAACCCAACGCCACCTGCATGCATCCATCATGCATAAGCTTATAGAAAGCTTAGAGGGTGGTGACAGTGTGGGTAAGACGAGTGTCAAGTATACAATATCAGAGTAATGCGAAAATATACGGTAAGTCCATGAATGCTATCAGTTATACTAAAGCTATGTGATACAAGACATGAATGCTATCGGCTATATCAAGGCCATGCAATGCGAGGCCTATGTAGCCAAATGTCATATGCGAGATGCAAAACAAGCGTGCCAGTACTCATCAAGTACACATATCAGTACAGTTCCTCTTTGGATATAACCAGGGTCTAGTACACTTCACACTGACTACCTCATCCCTAGCTGCACAGCCAAGCGAGCAGAATAAACCTCACTATCCGCCTGACTAGTAGTCTGCTAATACTTACCCGACTCGTCGATAACGGACTCATTTGCGAGCTGGTTAAACTCAGCCTAGCTTATAGCCCCCTCACTCGTGCGAATAAGGCCACACCCCCTTCTAATCGACCACGACACAGTGGGAAACGGGGCCTACTGGTATTCGGCACTCGGGCGCTCATGTATCCACTCGGTTTAGACATTAGAGTAACTCTTGGTACAAAAAAGGTTCTGAGATTTTCACCAAAGGACATTCTAAGTGCCCACAATGCTAGAATTAATATTTTCGATATCCGATACGACCATCCACGATGTGCCTGTGGAGGCCACGACCCCGATGTCGCTAGGGCGTGCAGTGAATCACGACACACAATGTGAAATGCATAAGTCACACCATCAGTCATGCAACAATCTCGCGCGTACCACGTGCTCATGTGGGGCACTCCGTCTCATAAGGGTCCTATAAATGTCTCAGCCCAACGACTTATGCTATGATCAAACATTCCTCATATCAAGTATACATATGATGCGTATGCGCATGAATCATAGAAGTGTACTAAGCATGTTATAAAGTAATGAACTATCTTTACACCGAAGATGGGCCTAGACGGCCTACACATAACCAGTATGGGCCTATCAATGGACCCAAGGGAGAGTCATAATGCGGACATTTAAGCAACATTATTATAATGTGGACGCCAAACTGACATTGCTCCCAAGGCATGGCCCGCCATAAAACATCATTACACTGAATGAAGAGTGGGGCCCACCATAATGAGGGAATGACACATTGCAATGGACCCTAAGGGCATCCCGTTGGGCCTCGACCCATGGGCCTTGGATACATCAAATGGGCCGCATCATATGGGCCTTATATAAATCAAGTGGGCCACATCAATGGGCCTTATGTACATTATAATGGGCCATAACCCCTGGGCCTTGAAATACATCACGATGGACCTCACAACATGGGCCTTACATTCACATCGAGGTGGGCCTCAACAATGGCCTCATACGCATCAAGGTGGGCCTCAACAATGGGCCATAAATATGACAAGATGAGCCTAATCACTTGGGCCTTATATATATACCAAGGTGGGGTCCACTTGAATTATAGATCTGTCTTATTTTTAGTCTCAAGCTTGCAAAATGAGCTTTCAAAATGGTTGGACAGTTTGGATGCAACACAAGCATCATGGTGGGTGCCATAAAGGCCCACCATCATGTATACATTATATAATATGATATAAAATGATATATATAATATATACAATATAATACACACACACACACATGGTGGGGTCTATATATATATATATATATATATATATATATATATATATATATATATATATATATATATATATACACAGGTGCATCCCACACGTGGGGTGGGTCCCATATAGATGGACGACATGGATGAAACATATACCACATGGTGGGGTCCCCCTGCCATCCAACAGCCAGCTAAAATGGCTAGACGGCATATAAAACACATACATTTTGGTGGGATCCACTAGCCGTCCAGCAGCTAGACGACATTGATAAAACACATACATCTAGGTGGGTTCCACCGTCCACACATATATCATTGTGGGTCCCACGTGAGGCCCACCATAATGTTTATAAGCCATCCAATCCGCTCATAAGGTCACGCAAACCTGAATGAAGAGTAAAACCAAATTTCATATTGATTTAAAACTTCTGTGAACCCAAAAATGGGTTTAAATAGCAGACGGTTCAACCCCACTGTTTCCTAGGATGTGGGCCACTTGAGCTTTGGATGTGACTGATTTTTGGAGGGCAGCCTACTGCCCTAAGGGCCTACAAAATGGACGGTGTGGATATACAAAACACACATCATGGTGGGGTCGGGTTTGTTGTCGTCCGCCCGCCTACATGCCGCAGGCGTTGTCTGCGCCTCTGGCAGCAGCAGCGTCTGCTGCATATTTGTTTTTTTTTTTTTTTTTAATCGCGAAATCTCGCTGTTTTTCATGTGTGGGACCCGCATCGGAAGAATCCATCTCACCCAATGGATTCTATAGTCCAAAATCAATCCAACAAGCCCAATATTGGGCATCTTTCGGCATGTAGAAAAGTTAAGGTGAATTTAAACGGTGAAAAGCACTGTTTTCTAGCTATGGCCCACCAGATACTCGGATCAGCTTCATTTTTCAGCTCAATGGGTAAAATGATCTGGAGAATGGAATGGACGGTGTGGATTAACAACATGCATCAAAGTGGGGTCTACACAAGTGGCCCACCCCAAATGCATTACAACAAGCTAATATTTGTGTTTTCCGTTCAATTGTCCAGCGTCAAGGTGGGGTCTACACAGGGACGCTGGACAGTTGTGCATTTCAAGTGGGCTGCACACGTGGGCCACCAAATGATGGGTGGTGTGGATACAACGCTTATAAAGTGGGCCCCACCTATAGATGACTTGGATAAAAATATATGCCTTATGGTGTGGTCCATCCAGGCGGGCCAAACGGCCACATCATCATACCAAAAAATATGAAAGAGAGAGGGAGAGAGAGAGAGAGAGAAACAGAGACACGTGATGATGGAGGGACCCCGGCACTATGGGCCCTCCCTTATATGATCTATAACATACATCAAGTGGGTCCCATTTCAAATGGGCCCACCGATCAAAATCAACGGTGAAGATCCTTTCTCCACCGAAATAGGAGGTCTAGATGACCCCTTTTCAAGCTAGAAGATAAACATCATGATAGGGTCCATGGAGAATGGCCCCATCATGGAATGATCATGAAGATCAAGGTGGGCCATCGGCCACATCTTATAGTCTAAAGTGAGATCCATACCATTGATCTGTAGGCCTTACTTGACCCATCATAAAAACATGAAAACTAGCCTATAGAAGCATCCACCGTTCGATCTTCTTGGTCCGTTGGAAAGCCGACCTCCTTGTGTCCCACTTTGATGGTGGAAGATGAGAAATGAACGGTTAGGATAGAGGATTTTGTAAGAGGAAGGTGGGCCACACAAATCACTTTTCTCTCTTAGAAAGGCTTGGACGTGCACTTCTTTGGTGCTTGGAAAATGTGTGAAGAGAAATGAGAGAGAGATGGGATGTAAGGAGAGAGTGATGGATGTGAGTGATGGGTGAGGTGATGTTGTACTTGACATGTATGGGTGTGTAAGAGAGAGGGTGAGAAAGAGTTGACTTGGTGGTTGCTCGACTTGGGGAGAAAGAAAGCATTGATTGATTGATGGGACATGATGTAGAGATTCTCTTGGGATTGTAACCGCGTGACGTTTCTTCGAAATAAACGCCGGCCCACATCTCTCGGCCCGGGTATTAGATCGGTATGCAAGACGCGGCGTTGGAACTGTGGCGACGGTGCGGTCGCAATGATACAAGTCTCGAATTAAACCCACTTAAATCTACAGGGTACGACTTAGGGTCGAGCGCAAACGTTGATTATACGTCGCAGGTTGCTGGACTTCGACGGGAAGGATCTCGGGAGTCGACGAAACAGTACGGATTAGGATACGGGTCTTACACTAGCTCCCATGTACGATTAAACTCAAGAGAGTCAATCTCATCATCCATGGTCTGCTCCCACTTAACCCGCGTATCTGACTGTAATGCCTCTTCAAAACATTTTGGTTCACCATTATCTGTCAGCAGTAAATAATGTAAGGAGGGTAAGTATCGAACCATGGGTCTCCTCTCCCAAGTAGACCTCCTCACAACCGGTGTCTGCTGTTCTGCCTCATAATGCTTCTATGCATGATCATCATGTGACACTGTAACACCCGTGTCCGATAATTCTTCCAACTCTACGAATTCTTTCTTATCGGCCTTAGTTTCTTGCACACTGTCCTTATGCATCACTTTTTCATTGAAGAATATGTCCTTACTTCTGATGATTTTCCTGTTTTCTACATCCCAAAATCTGTAGCCAAAATCATGCTGACCGTAGCTTATAAACGTGCACTTCCTGAACTTCGCATCCAGCTTATTTCTGTGCTTTGCATCAATGTGAACATATGAAGTGCAACCGAACACTTTGAAATGTGCAAAGTTTACTTCTTTCCTAGTCCACATTTCTTCTTGTAGCCCACCATCCAATGGTGCTGAGGGACTTCTATTAATGAGATATGTGGCAGTATTCACAGCGTCTGCCCAAAAGATCTTGGGCAACCCTACATGTAACCTCATGCTCCTGGCGCGCTCAAGGATGGTCCTGTTAATGCGCTCAGCCACACCATTCTGTTGCGGTGTCCCTGGAATCATTTTCTGATGTTTAATTCCATTTGCTGCATAATACTCCTCAAATCTCTTATCACAGTATTCTCCCCCATTATCAGATCTGAGATATTTTACTTTTTACCTGTCTCGTTTTCTACCATAACTTTTCACTTCTTAAATACATCAAATACAACAGATTTATGTTTTAAGAAATAGACCCACAGTTTTTTACTAGCATCATCAATAAAGGAAACAAAATAATGTGAGCCACCAAGAGATAATACTTGTGTCGGTCCCCACACATCAGTGTGTACGAGCTCCAACAAATGTGTCTTTGGAGCGCGTCCCATATTCTTGAAGCTTACCCTCTTCTACTTGTCATACACGCAGTCATCGCAGAATTCTAAGTCAATAAACTTCAGCCCTGGTAGCTTTCCTTTTGACAATAACACTTTCATCCCTTTTCTCACTCATATGTCCCAACCTCTGATGCCATAACTGCCCATTCACTCCAGTTGATGCGACTGTAAGTAAACTATACAATCCTAAAGTCACGTACAAAGTACCTTCCTTCTTGTCTCGAGATATCACCAAGGCATCTTTTGTGATCTTCTAGGAATCATTGGTGAATGTTGTTACATAACCGGTATCGACCAACTATCCCACTGAGATCAAGTTACGTTTCAAACTCAGTACATGTCTGACATCTTTTAATTTCAAAGTCGTTCTGTCTTTCTGATTTACATGAACATCCTCCTTTCTAACAATACTGCACGGCTCATCATCACCCAGGTAGACTCTCCCGAAGTCACCTGATACATAATTACGCAGAACTTTCTTACATGAAGTGGCATGAAACGAAGCACCCGAGTCTATAACCCAAGACTCATTCCTCGCATTAAGAGACAAGATCAATGCCTCTGTGTCACTCTCCTCAGATAGATTTACTGAATCCTTTCCGCCTTGAGAGCTTCCTTCTTATTTCTTGAGCGCCCTTCAATCACGTTTCATGTGCCCCTTCTTGCCGCAATGCCAACACCCGTCTTTGTCTTTCGGTCCCTTGGACTTCTTCCTCGACTTAGAATGCCCGTGTTTATTGCCTCCTTTGTTCAGCGATCTTCCTCTTCCTTCAACGTTTAGAGCATTCCCTGAATTCCCTGAAACTCCTGATGTATTTCTTCTAGATTCTTCGCTGAGAATTAGACTAGCCATCATCAAATTTTAACTTTGTCGACCCTGAGGAATTGCTCACGGCAATCACCAAACCATCCAACTGTCTGGCAAACTGGATAAGAACAATAACGCCCTGACCTCATCCTAAAAAATAATGCCAACGGATTCCAACTGGCTCATGACTGTATTGAACTCGTTTAGATGTTCAGCCACGCTCCCACCATCTGACATCTTCATGTTGAATAGCTATTTCATAAGATGAACCTTGTTGGACGCTGAGGGTTTTTCATACATGGTGGCTAAGGCTTCCATTAATTCTTTTGTAGTTTTCATCTTGGATATGTTGAAGGCGACGCTCTTAGACAAAGAGAGTCGGATCGTTCCTAAAGCATTCCTATTCAGTAAAAACTATTCATCATTTGTCATCTTTTCTGGTTTCTTCTCTTTTCCTCCTAGATAAATATAGAGGTCCTTTTGATACAGATAATCCTCCATCTGCATCTTCCAGAAGGCAAAGTTTGAACCATCAAACTTCTCAATTCTGATTTTTCCTTCTTCCGTCATCGCTTCTAATAGAACTAAACCAATAACTTTGATACCAGCAGTAAACCGAGATCCAATCTCAAGTCTCACCCACAAACGATAAACAAGAAGAAATATAAAGAACTAAACAGATCAAAGACAATCAAAACCACAAGATAAGATTATGGAAAAACAACCCCAAACGTAGGTGAATAAAAAACCACGGATGCAAACTTCCACTATGAAGAAAAACGAAGATTATAAGGTAATATACTAACCTCTCCCTTGAAAATAAAGAAAAAACCCTTTGCCCACACCTTAGAATAACTCCCCAATATTCACCTTAACCCTATAATAGCCCTACGGACACCTATTTATATTTTAGGCAACTTCCCTTTCGCATCCTTGTGAAATGTGACTCAAAAATCCGCAGTCCGTATCAAATTCAGAAACGAATTTGCGTAACCACGACCGGTGGAGAGGACCTCACGACCGGTCGTGCCAGGGCCATGACCGGTTGAGCACCTCGGAACCAAAAATTGATGCTCACTGGACTTTAAGTCAAGTCAGTCCACGACTGGTCACGACTAGTCGAGTGGGCTGCACGACCGGTCTAGCAGGGGCCACGACCAGTAGTGCGCAACCCCAGATGTGGCTCCACTTCTCAACAACCATGAAGTAAAAATCACGTTGAACGATGATCCTTACCATTTGACCAATAGAATGAAAAATGGACAATCAAGATTGAACATGAGTAGAGAAGCAAAATAGGTCCAATCATCTTGATATTACCTACTAAATAAGATTGCTTTTATTTCCAAAGCAAACAATAACCATCCCATCTATAGCTTGTAATATAATATCCCACATTGGATCAAAATGATGATTTGTGCACCATGACTTGTCCCTAGTTGTATTAATCGATCAATGACCCGCCATTGCAGAACGTCAACTAAAAAGCTCTTGGAAACGTCACTAAAGTCCCGTGAAGGCAGGGATGCTACAATTATCCCTTTTTGCCAGATGACTCAAAAAGAGCTCATCTCCTATCAGTGGTAATATTGTATTAAATATTCTAATATATAATGAGTTCATGTTAACAATAATCATGTATTAAAGATTAAAATCGTTAATATATAGTCACTGTTAACTAAAATGAGATGAACTCTTTTTCAGGCGTCAACCAAAAAGTTAATTTATTTTGAATTATTTTTTTTCAAAATTAATGTTGACTCATTTAAAGATCCACACTTGTATGTTTATAAATACCATCTGTTGTAGTTTTTAACCATACTTTTTTTTTTTTTTTCCTTCTAAACCATATAGTTCATCTTTTAAGTGGACCCACCAAATTATTAAGAAAGCACATATAGTGGGTCTGGCTGATCTCACAAATGCGCCATGTAGGATTACCATGCTCAGCTGATCTCACAAATGCGCTGTGTAGGATTAGCATGCCGAAGAAAGTGAAAGACCAAAATAAGAAAAAAAGAAAAAAAAAAAGGAAGACACATGACCAACGTTTCCATGTTTACTTAGAAGTAAGAAACTAAGTTAGGTTTCTCTCTAACATCCAATGGAGAGGAATGGCTAATAGAAAAGGGCTTTGCTCATGTCCATGCAAATTAATTAGGCTATGGGGCATTTAAAAAAAAAAGCTCTATAATAGGTGGAATGGGTGTTTCTAAGCCATGGAATATTACTAAAGAAATGAAAGTTTCTTTTGATGAAATGGACCCAAACACGCAACAACAATCATATGATCCTTAACCATATTGATCAATCTATATATAAAATATTAGAGCGATTAGGTTTGTAGAAGTTTGGTTAGCTCAAATTAGCTAGCAATCATGTTCATAGCTTGACTATCCGTACAAGCATTACCAAATAAAGTCACCCAATTATCTGAATGCCACATGATGGACCCATAAGCATTCCCACATAATGCCACATCAGCTGCCATGTGGTAGGCATGATGGACATGCGGGCGTGTCGCGCATAATCAAAGTCGTAAAAAACACTTTCTGAGTGAAAATCGAATAACATAACGCTTATGATAACTACCCATTTAACATCATGGAATCAGAGAGATTTGTAGGGATTTGCTGCTTTTTTGTGCGTTTGGTAGCTAGGAATTAGAGGGATTTAAGTTTGAGACGAATCCGAATCCCCTAAAAGAGCTCCTTTTGAACTTCAATTGAAAAGTTATGATTTCAAATCTAGTCAATCCTGACTAAAATTCACCCGATTCCACGGATTTCTAATCCATGTTGCTTAACAAGCCCTAGTTGTAATAAAAATCAAACATTTGGATAGTCCATTAAATCATATGGTGCATTAGATAATTGATTTGGACAGTCCATTAGTTCATGCCATGGTGCAAAAATCACATTGAACAACAATCCTAATCATTTGATCAATAGAATGAAAAATGGACAACCAAGATTAAATACAAGTAGAGATGTAAAATAGGTCGAATCATATTGCAATTGCCTACTAAATAAGATTGCTTATAGTTCCAAAGGAGACACTAACCATTCAATCTATGGCTTGTAACAAATGGACCATTGTAACAAAATACACCACATTGGATCAAAATGATTTGTGCACCATGACTTGACCATAGTTGTATTAATTGATCAGTGATCAATCGCCGGTTGCAGCATTGCGACTAAAAGCCCTTGAAACATCACTAAAAGTCCCTTGAAGGCAGGGATGCTAGCCATTGTCCCTTTTCAGCATACGCCTAAAAAGAGCTCCTCTGGTATCAGTTAATAGTAATAATGTATTAGATATTGTGATCTCTAATACATAATGAGTTCATGTTAACAATAATCATATATTAGAGATTTTCTGTTAACTAAAATGAGATGAACTTTTTTCAGGCGACTACCAAAAAATTAAATTATTTTGAGAAAAACCCTATCAAAATTAATGTTGATTTGTTCGAGGATCCGCACTCGTATATTTATATATACCATCGACGTAGTTTTTACCCATCCATTTTCTTTTAACCTTATATTACATCTTTTAAGTGGGCCCACCAAATTATTAAGAGAGCACGATCGTATAGTGGGTCCGCCTGATCTCGCCAATGCGCCATGTTGGATTAGCATACTGAAGAAAGCGAAAGCCCAAAATAAGTAAGAGAAAAAGAAAAAGAAAATTAGTAGGCACATGACCAACGTTTCCATGGTTACTAAGTTATAAGAAACTAAGTTGAGTCTCTCTAACATCCAATGGAGAAGAATGGCTAATACAAAAGGCTTTGCTTATGTCCATATAAAAATACTTAGATTATGAGGCACTAATAAAAGTTCTATGATACATGGAGTGAATGTTTTTAAGCCATGAAATATTACTAAAGAAATGAAAGCTTCTTTTAATGAGACAGACCCAAGCACAAACACACAACAACAATCATATGATCCTAATCATATCCATTAATGTATAAAATATAAGAGCAATTAGCTTTATACAAGTTCGCTTAGCTCACATTAGCTGGCAACGCGGCCCATCTACATACCCCCACATGAGCCGGCACGTTGCATGGGTACAAGTCCAAGTATTAAAAATTAAACCGATTGACTCATTGTGTGGGCGACATGTGAAAAAATACACGACCGTGAATAGAAATGCTCAGTATGTAGCTTCTTTTTGGGCCAGAGCATCTACACAGTGGGACCCACTTAATGGATGGTTTAGATCATTTGCTTGCATGTGATGATGGCACATTTGTACATGTGTGACTTAAGCGCATGTTGGCTTAGCAAAGCTCTAGCTATGTTAAAGAACGTTTATGGGGATTAATCAGACATCACTAAAGAGAGATTTTATTTATTTAAAAGATAAAATCTCATGCTTCTGTAAAAGCAAAAGAAAATATGTGGCATCCACTTATATAGATGCGTAAGAACCTTATATCTTGCATGATTATTATTGTGTGCGCACAGATTAAGATATTTATGGTGGGCCTTTAAAAATAAGGGCGCACTTAGATTCTCATCCTTCACCGTCCAATGGCCGGTGGTGATCCAACCATGACGTCAAAATCCCATTTTAGAATGTATGTTGGGATTTGTACAGACCATCTTGGGTTTGGTGTTTGGTTTCTTGGATTTGAGAAATCCATGGAAACCAAATTCATTGATTGGATGTCATGAATTAATAAGAATTCTTAATCCTAGAAATCCATGGATTTGGGTACAAGATTTTCCTCTAAGATACTTGTTATTTGTCAAATCCATAAAAACAAAAAATCAACATCTCTTTCTACCTCACTCACATGTGAGTGAGATCCAAGCCATCAAAAAAGGTAGGATTGCCATGAGCCGCCCTTGTACAAAAATCAGGTTATTCCACTCATTAGGTTCGATGTAAAAAGCTGTGGACATTTTATTTATTATTTTATTTATTTATTTATTTTTTAACACACACGCACACACCCCACACACTCACGCGGGTGGAATTTCACCACCTATCGGTACTCGAACCCTTGACCGGGAGTTGAAACTCCTGAGAGTCTACCACCCGAGCAAGAGTAAGGACCCAAATAATAATAATAATAATAATAATAATAATAATAATAATAATAATAATAATAATAATAATAATAATAATAATAATAATAATAATAATAATGTTGGTCGTCTGTTTCATAAGGCTGATTTTTATAAAAATGTTGAAAAGTCAATGATTAACTTGGTAGAAATATTTGGAAAAGCTAGTGATTTAACTTTTTGAAAAGGAATTAATTCACTCATTTTGTGAAAAATAATGTAATCATGGTATACCATTTTAACAAAATTTTTATAATATAAATAATAGAAAATGCCGCATTCATATAAATTAATTTCATTTCCAACCATTTCCAGCTTCCAAAACAGCACTAGTGTCCCTACTTTAGAGATGTGTGGTCCACCTAATGAATGAGGATGCTTGATTTTTAGGTGGTCATGTTTACTATTAGCCCCACCTAATGAATGGCTTAGATCCTGCACAAGTGTGCAACGATGACGTGTGTTATAAATCTCCACCGCATGGCACACCAATTCATCAGCTATTCTTGTACTTGGCCTATATGATGGATGGCTCGAGGCCCGTAATGGATATTTGAGAGGTGAAATTTATGGATTTATAGCCTGATTATCAAATACCATAAATACATTTGAGAGGGATAATTCTCATTTGTGACTTGATTACCAAACAAAAGATTTCTGGACACACATTTGAAATTTCCAGGCTATTCCATGGAAATGTCATGATTGTTGGTTTTTCATAATGGCTGCGACTTATACACGGTAGACATGATTTTAAGATAATCAAGGACGTCCAGATCGTTGTTTAATTTGAGATACAATAGCAAGCATATGATTTCCTTTTGTTTATTTGAGACACTCATTATTGTACTCTTAATGATGTAGGGAGGGATGTGATGAGGTCGGTCACCGTCTTCTTCAGGAGATAACTGATGGGGATTTTTCTCCTCATTGCTGGGTTCGATGAAATCGAACCAATTTCGATATCATCGATAATTGTCAGATTTTTCATCACTGGTCGTTGGACAATTTTTTGGTCATGTCGATATCATCGATGGACTTTATATGATATCGAAGGCTGTCATCGAGAGACCTTCGATGACATCGATAATTGTTGGATTTTTCACCCCTGGTCGCTGGATAGTTTTTGGTCCTGTTTCGATATCATCGAAGGACCGTCGATGATATCGAAGGTTGTCATCGAGAGACCTTTGATATATATCATCGAAGAGTTCCGCGGATGCAATTGCGGAAACGCAGATTTTGTTTCCTATTTTGATTCTACCTCTTTCTATTCTTATATAAATGGGTGTATGCGGAATTTGGGAGTATTCTAGGGTATTTTAAGGTTTCCTAAAGGTTTTCTAGGAAGGCTTAGGACTATCAAAGGTTTTGTGCAAGGCCCCCAACAAAGTGGTATCAAAGCTAAGTTCATTGAACAGGTAGGATCTGTTTTGAATTATGGAAGGTGGCTCATCAAGGATGATCAACCTCAATGGTTCTAACTGGACCATATGGAAGGCTAAGAAGGAAGACTTGCTTGATTGCAAGGACCTATATTCTTCAATTTTAGGCATATCAAAAAAATCCAAAGATATGTCTGATGATGATTGGAAGAAGATGGACTAGAAGGTGGTGGGGTTTATTAGACAATGGTTGGACGATTCCGTATTTCATTATGTGTCTACAGAGACCTCAGCCGCTAGCCTATGACTGAAATTAAAAGGGCTGTATGAGAGGAAGACAGCCGGTAATAAGAATTTTCTGATAAGGCGACTTGTGAATCTCAAGTTCAAGGATGGTGGTTCTGTGGCCGAGCACATGAATGAGGTCAACAATATAGTGAACCATCTCTCCGCTATGAATGAATTGTAGGCTTTGCTATTGCTTAGTTCATTGCCTGACAGTTGGGAGACATTGGTGGTGTCTCTAAGTAACTCCGCGCCAGACGGAAAGATATCCATGGAACAGGTTACTAGCTGTCTCTTCAATGAGGAGACAATGAGGAAGTCTCAGAGGTCTACTCAGCAAGAGGTCCTTGTGACACAGGAATGAGGGAGAGGAAAGAACAGGATGGGTGGGAAGGCCCGAGATAAATCAAGAGGCAAGTCGGATAACAGAAAGGATGTTGATTGCTGGAATTATGGCAAGAAGGGTCACTAAAAGCATGAATGTCATGGTAAGAAGAACGACAAGAAAGGAAAAGGAAAGGGGAAGGAAAATAAATCAGATTATACTGCGGTTGCTTCAGATAGCGACGTTGTAGTTATTCTTTCAGTAGATCATGATTTATATCTCATGGCTACGAGTCAGGACACCGACTAAGTGATAGACTCGGGAGCGTCGTTTTATCAACTCCATGTAGAGATTTCTTCACAAGCTACAAGTCAGGTGACTATGGGACCGTGAAGATGGGTAATTCTGGCGTATCGAAGATCGTAGGGGTCAGTGATATTTGTGTGAAGACCGATGTGGACTGCACATTGGTTCTCAGGGATGTGAGGCATATCCCAAACCTTCGCCTCAACTTGATGTCGACGGGTAGGCTGGATTATATGGTTATAAAATTCAGTTTGCTGGTGGGCGCTGGAAGCTCATGATCAAGGGTTCGTTGATCACAGCTAGAGGAAAGAGGTGTTGCACCCTTTACAAGGTAAGTGTCAGTGTGTGCAAGGGTGGGTTGATTGCAGCGGAAGATTTACTATTGACATGTGGCACAGGCATCTAGGCCACATGAGTGAAAAAGGGTTTCAGCTACTAGCGAGGAAGCGGCTCCTTCCAGACGTGACATGTCACACCCAAAACTCGAAAAACGGGCTCACAGAATTCTTGATCGCCGAATCTGGTGCTGACAGCCTCCTTAGTACCCCATTCTCGGCTCCCAGCGCCCATACACGCCAGATTCCGATCCTGCGATCCTACAAGGAGGATTTTCAGTATGATTTTTTTTTTTGTAATGGCGCATAAGCACAAGCATAACCAAGTCACAAAATAACATCACCATATATCCACTATATCAAAAACTTTAAGTACAATGCTGAAAGAAAAATACATATGTCAAAAATCAAGACTCCAGAAGACTGCTGCATGCTCCGAGCTCAATGCTGCTGCAACTTAACGCCACCTACATGCATCTATCGTGCATAAGCTTATAGAAAACTTAGAGGGTGGTGAAAGTGTGTGTAAGGTGAGTGTCAAGTATGCCATAAAGCCCATAAATCATACATCATCAGAATAAACATAAATACTAACATGATCATGAATCATACGATATCAGAGTAAGCGGAAATATACTGGTAAGTCCATGAGTGCTATCAGCCGTACCAAGGCTATGCGATGCAAAACATAATAAGACAATAACAGATGCTGAGGATGCAATGCAATATACAAATCCTGACGAGCCACGAATACCATCAACCTCATCTAGGCCATATAAGTGCAAAAACATAGTAACCCAAAAATGCTAAGTATTGCGGATGCAATGTGATATGTAGTGCAAATGAAATGACCATGCTGAAATGTGAAGTCGGGATGATAGTACGAAGTATCACAGGCTATGGGGTCCATCACAAGGGACCTCTATCTAAACCAGTCTCATACCTAAATTTGGATAGTCAGACACAATGTGGTAAACTCCGAATCTCAGGTCAGTCACGCACCCAACCGAAATCTTGGCCATGCGATGGTACACGTAACAAATAGTTACGCACCACCAGCCCGAGTGGATAGTGAATGAATGAATGAATGGATATGCAATTCTTGCTCAATAAGTCCGTATATCAGTATGGTTGTTCTCTGGAGAAATCACCGGGGTCTATTACACTCGACACCGACTGCCTCCTCCTTAGCTGCACAGCCCAGCGAGCTGAATAGACCTCACTATCCGCCTAACCAGTAGTCTGTCAAACCTACCGGCTCGTCGATAGCGAACCCATTTATGAGCTGGTCATACTCAGCTTAGCTTATAACCCCCTCACTCAGGCGGATAAGGCCACACCCCCTCTCAACCGACCACGACATAGTGGGAGATGCGGCCTACTGGTATTCGGCACTCGGGCGCTCATGTTCCACTCGGTCTAGACGTTGGGGCTACTCCTGACCTCGGAGGTTCTGGGATTTTCACCCAAAGACATCCTAAGTGCCCATAGTGTTAGAACCAAATATTTTCGGTATCCCTTCTAGCCATCTACGATGTGCCTGTGGAGGTCACGACCCTGATGTCGCTAGGGTGTACAATGATCAAGTCACACATATGTGAAATGCATGAGTCACACTATCCACTCATGCAGCAATCCTGCACGTATTGCGCGATAATGTGGGGTAGTCCGTCTCATAAGGAGTCCCATAAATGGTCTGCCCAATGGTGTATGCTATGATCAAACATTCCTCATATCAGGCATACATATGATGCGTATGAATCATGAAGTTATACTAAGCATGTTATATGGTGATGAACTATCCTCACAACGAAGATGGGCCTTAATGGCTTATGCACAACAAGTATAGGCCTATCAATGAGCCCTAGGGAGAGTTATAATGCAGACATTTAACTAACATTATTCTTACAATGTGGACGTCAAACCAACATTGCTCCCAAGGCATGGCCCGCCATAACTGTCATTACATAACCCATGGTGGAATCACACAATGCAATAGACCTTGTATACATCCTATTGGGCCCCGACCCATGAGCCTTAAATACATCAAATGGGCCTCAACCCACGGGCCCTAATACATCACAATGGGCCTCAACCCATGGGCCCCAAATACATCACAATGGGCCTCAACCCATGGGCCCTACATTTATATCAAGGTGGGCCTCAACAACGGGCCATAAATATGACAAGATGGGCCTAATCACTTGGGCCTTATATATATACCAAGGTGGGCCTCAATGGATGACCACAAATAAATCAACATGGGCCTCGTACACATACCAAGGTGGGCCTCAATGGACGACCACAAATAAATCAAAATGGACCTTGTACATGTACCAAGGTGGGCCTCAATGGACGGCCACAAATAAATCCAAAGTGGGCCTCGTACATGTACCAAGGTGGGCCTCAATGGATGGCCACAAATAAAATCAACATGGGCCTCGTACACATACCAAGGTGGGCCTCAATGGACGGCCACAAATAAATCCAAAATGGGCCTCGTACACATACCAAGGTCAGCCTCAATGGACGGCCACAAATAAATCAAAATGGGCCTTATACATGTACTAAGGTGGGCCTCAATGGACGGCCACAAATAAATCAAAATGGGCCTCGTACATGTACCAAGGTGGGCCTCAATGGACGGCTACAAATAAATCAAAATGGGCCTCGTACATGTACCAAAGTGGGCCTCAATGGACGGCCACAAATAAATCAAAATGGGCCTCGTACATGTACCAAGGTGGGGTCTACTTGAACTATAGATCTGTCTTTTTTTTTTTTTTCTTTTTTTGAACTCAAGCTTTAAAATGAGTTTTCAAAATGGTTGGACAGATTGGATGCAACACATGCATCATGGTGGGGGTCCACATGAACCATGGATCTGACTCATTCTTTAGCCCATGCCATAAAATGAGCTTTTAAAATGGGTGGACGGTTTAGATGCAGCACATGCATCATGGTGGGTCCCACCATTTAGGTGTGGATAAAACACATAAATCATGATGGTTCCCACCGTCCACAACTGTGGACGATGAGAATAAAACACATACATCTCTATAGGCTCCACCGTCCACTGCTGTGGACGGTGTGCGTAAAACACATACATCATTGTGGGTCCCACGTGGGGCCCACCATAATGCTTATTTGCAATCTAACCCGTTGGTAAGGTCACACGGACCTGGGTGAAAAGGAAAAACAAATTTCATCTTGATCCAAAACTTCTGTGGCCCAAAAAAAAGGTTTCAAAGGCAGCCGTTCAATCTCACTGTTTCCTGTGATGTGGGCCACCGGAGCTTCGTATATGGCTGATTTTCAGGGACGCCCCATATACGAAGGGGACCCATCAAATGCTCGGTGTTGATGTTTAACACAAACATGGTGGGGCCCACGTGGGGGACCCTTGGTCCCGTCCGCCCGTTGCACGCGCAGCAAGAGGACGCATTTGTGAGATCAGCAAGAGGATGCATTTGTAAATCACATCTTCACACACAAAACAAATGAAAAAGAGAGGGAGAGAGAGAAAGACATACGGGTGATGGAGGGACCCCGGCACTATGGACCCTCCATTGCATGATTTACAACGTATATCAAGTGGGTCCCATTTCATATGGGCCCACCTATCAAAATCAACGGTGGAGATCCATTCTTCACAAAAAATGAAGGGTCTAGATGACCCTATTTATGTAAGAAAGATAAACATCAAGATGGGGTCCATGGAGAATGGTCCCATCATGGAATGATCATGAGATTCAAGGTGGGCCGTCGGCCACATCTAGGGTCCAAAGTGAGATCCATACCATTGATCGGTAGGCCTCACTTGGCCCATCATACAAACATGGAAACTAGCTTATAGAAGCACTCACTGTTCGATCTTCTTGGTCTGATGGAAAGCCGATCTCCTTGTGTCTCACTTTGACGGAAGATGATGAGAGATGAATGGCTAGGATGAAAGATTTTGGGGTGGGAAGTGGGCCACACAACACTCTTTCTCTCACCTTAGAAATGCATGGACGTCTACATTTTTTTCTCTCTTGGTGTTGCTTGGAAAAAGTGTAGAGAAAGAGAGAGAGAAGGGATGGTTGTAAGAGAGGTGATGTGTGTAAGTGATGGAGTGATGGGAAGTGAATAATGTGTGATGGGTGTGTACTTGACATGTATGGGTGTGTAAGAGAGAGGGTGAGAGAGAGTTGACTTTGGGGTTGCTTGACTTGGGGAGAAAGAAAGCATTAATTGATTGATTTGAGTGATTGATTGATGGGACATGTTGTAGATATTTTCTTGGGATTGCAAATACGCAGTGTTTTCTTCGAAATAAACGTCGGTCCACATCTCCCTGCCAGGGTATCGGATCAGTATGCAAGACGCGGCGTTGGAACCGCAGCGACAGTGCGGTCGCAATGGTACAAGTCTCGGATTAAGCCGACTCAATTCTACAGGATACGACTTAGGGTCGCACGCAAACATTGATTATATGTCGCAGGTTGCTAGAATTCACCGGGAAGGATCACGGGAGTCAACGGAACAGTACAGACTAAGATACGGGTCTTATATGACAGGTACACCTCTCAAAACCTGCATTGATTGTTTATCAGGGAAACAGCATAGAGTTTCATTCGTTAAAACTGATTCTCATGTTAATAAAGTGCATGCATTAGATTTGGTTTATTCTGACGTTTGTGGTCCTATGAGGACAAAAATCTTAGGTGGGGCATTGTATTTTGTCACTTTTATAGATGATGCATCTAGGAGGGTTTGAGTTTATGCTTTGAAATCTAAGGACGATGTCTTTGGTGTGTTTAAATTGTTTCATGCTATGGTCGAGAGAGAGAGAGGTAGATCATTGAAGTGCATCCGCACTGACAATGGTGGTGAATACATTGACGACTTTCATGAGTATTATAAGTCCCTGGGTATACGGCATGAACAGACGGTTCCCAAGACCCCCCAGCATAATGGTGTGGCTGAGCGAATGAATCGCACCATTGTAGAGAGAATCAAATATATGTTATCCCATGCGAAGTTGCCCAAGATGTTCTGGGAAGAAGCAATGCACACGGCGGTGTATTTGATAAACAGGTCTCCATTAGCCCCGTTGAATGGAGAAGTACCTGAGAATGTGTGGACTGGACAGGATCCATCGTACAGTCATCTCAGGGTGTTTAGATGCAGGACATCTGTTCATGTACCAAAGGACGAGAGGTCCAAGCTCGATATGAAGATCAGGCAATGTGTGTTCTTGGGATACGGTGATGAAAAGTTCAGTTACAGATTGTGGGATCCAATCGAGAAAAAGCTCGTCAGGAACAAAGATGTGATTTTCTTTGAAGATCAGTGTATAGAAGACATTGGTAAGCAAGAGAAGAACCAGCCTAGTTTAGATGAGCTAGAGGACATGGATCCGATTACTCATTTCGTGGTGCCTGATGACGGGGGAGTACAACAAGGTGCAGAGGACGAGGGAGTTCCTTCAGAAGATGGACCAGGGGAGCAGCCCCCACTTGATCTACCTGTTGAGCCACAGGTGATGAGGTCATCTAGGGACAGACAACCGTCCAAGAGGTACTCACCGCATGAGTACATTATGCTGATTGATGAAGAAGAGACAAAAGATTATTTTGAGGCCCTATCCGATGAGGATAAGGGGGAGTGGTTGAAAGCTATGCAAGAGGAGATGAAATCCTTGCATAAGAACCACACATACGACATGGTGAAACTGCCTAAGGGCAAGAAAGCCCTAAGCAACAAGTGGGTGTTCAAAAAGAAGATTGAGCAGAAGAATTCATAGACGAGGTTCAAGGCCAGACTTGTGGTGAAAAGGTTTGGTCAGAGGAAAGGCATAACTTTGAGGAGATATTCTCACCAGTGGTGAAGATGACATCCATACAGGCGTTGCTTGGGTTGGCGGCTAGCATAAATCTGGAGATAGAGCAGTTAGATGTTAAAACTGCATTTCTCCATGGTGACCTGGAAGAAGAGATCTACATGCACCAACCAGAAGGGTTCGAAGTAAAGGACAAGGAGCATATGCTGTGTAAGCTGAAGAAGAGCTTGTATGGGATGAAACAAGTTCCACGACAATGGTACAAGAAGTTCGACTCGTTCATATTACTGCATGGGTATGACAGAACAGAGTTAGACAACTGTGTGTTCACGTGCAAGTTCTCAGATAATGATTTCTTAGTTATGCTGTTATATGTTGATGACATGCTCATCTTAGGAAAAGACATCAAGAAGATCGACAAGCTGAAACAGGAGTTGGGGAAGTCGTTTGCGATGAAAGACTTGGGCCCGGCTAAACAGATCCTAGGAATGGAGATAACCCGTAATAGAAGCAGTAGGAAGCTTTGGCTCTCACAAGAGCGGTATATTGAGAAAGTCCTGGATGGTCACTTGAGATTGAGTGACAGGCAGTGTCCCAAGACGAAGGCAGAGGTGGAAGAGATGCAGAAGATACCCTACGTGTTAGCAGTAGGAAGTTTGATGTATGCTATGGTGTGTACACGCCCAGACATATCATATGCGGTTGGTGTTGTCAGCCGGTATCTTGCCAATCCTGGCAAAGAGCATTGGAAGCGGTGAAGTGGATATTGTGGTATCTAAGAGGCTCATCTGGGTTGAGCCTATGCTATGGTGATGGAAAACCTGTGTTAGAGGGCTACACAGATGCAGATATGACAGGTGACATAGACTCCAGGAGTCTACATCGGGGTTCATGTTCACGTTTGCAGGGGGAGCGGTTTCTTAGCAGAGCAAGCTACAGAAGGTTGTAACATTGTCGACGACAGAGGCCGAGTACATTGCAGTCACAGAGGCATGTAAAGAGATGCTTTGGATGAATAGGTTCCTACAGGAACTTAGCCTGAAGCAAGAGCAGCACGTGGTCTATTGCGATAGCCAAAGTGTTATACACTTGAGTAAGAATCCAAGTCAGCACTCCAAGTCGAAGCACATAGAGATTCGGTATCACTGGATCAGGGATACTTTGGAATAGAAGGTGTTATAGCTTAAGAAGGTCCACACGGACGATAATGGGTCAGACATGATGACCAAGGCTTTGCTCAAGGGCAAGTTTGAAGTTTGTAGAAACCGGGCTGGCTTGAAGAAGGTGGATTCCTCGATATCATCGATAATTGACGGATTTTTCACCGTTGGTCGCTGGACAGTTTTTTGGTCTTGTCGATATCATCGATGGACTTTAGATGATATCGAAGGCTTTCATCGAGAGACCTTCGATGACATCGATAATTGTTGAATTTTTCACCCCTGGTCGCTGGACAGTTTTTGGTCCTGTTTCGATATCATCGAAAGACCATCGATGATATTGAAGGCTGTCATCGAGAGACCTTCGATATCATCGAAGAGTTCTGCAGATGCGATGGCGGAAATGCAGATTTTGCCGATTTTGTTTCCTATTTTGATTCTACCTATTTCTATTCTTATATAAAGGGGTGTATGCGGGATTAGGGAGTATTCCAGGGTATTCTAAGGATTCCTAAAGGTTTTCTAGGAAGGCTTAGGGCTATTAAAGGTTTTGTGCAAGGCCCCCAACAATAACTACTTCGAACTATGGAGTTCTTTGGACTCTTCACAGAGCTTCCTCAAAATGCACAAGGTATAAAAGCATAAATAATTCTTCATCAATTCGAAATATCTTGATTTATGATTTTTTTTTTTAAATGAAATTACAATTCTTTAAATAAGGAACTCAAATCTATGATGGAGTTTTAGACTTAGACTCCAATTCAAACACCCTAAATACGTGAATTACAATAAATAGTAAAGTCATTATTTATAGACCGCTTCTATTCTTACTAGACTTCACTATTTTAGGCCAAAAATAGTAAGTGTCCAATTTAGCTCAACTGCATCATTCTCCTAATTTTTCTAATCCATTTTCATATGCACGACTCTGGTAACTCATAGGATAAAAAGTTATACTCAAACTAAAACTTAGTATTTATAGTAAAAATGAAAATAAATGAGACTTTTAACCACTGATTTAATCGAATCTCGCAAATCCGGCATGGGCAACCCAGCGTAGAAGGGTCGGTTGGCTTAAGTAGATTCTCCTACTCCAAAATCAAATATTATATATTAAAAAACTTATCCCAATTTGTGAGATACAACTGATTTAAGGTTCCAACAATCTGGATTGTTTCCACCTCCGATCGAGCTTTCTCTGATCCATCTTTGCCATGAAAATGTCGGTGATCCACTCTACATCACTTAAACATCCATTTTATACAATTAAGTGCTCAAGATTGCTTAATCAGTACAGTTTTCTATCTATGCTTAATCCACAATGTGGCCCACAATTTGGATGGCTGGATTTTCTTACATGTTTGTGTGTACGGTGTGCAAGTCATAACCATTTTCAAAATGGTTTTGAACCACTGGACCAGTCACTTTTCCACTCATCAAAGTGGACCCGGACTCGGACTCGTCCAACCCGGACTCAGTCAGACCCAATCCGATGCCACACAACAAGCAAACTTGACTCTACCGAGTCAGACTCGTTCACGGAAGTCATGACTCAACTCGATACTGGGAGAGTCGGTCCTGAGTCGACAGTCTTTTAACCATGGTTAGGCTGAATGATTCTATCCATCCAATCCTTAGCTTATAAAATGGTCCATTAACATAATTCAGGGGAAAATAAGTCCACTCGATAATGACCGTCCATGTTTCATGGCCATCATAAATCAGTCATGTTTCTATCCATGCATTGGATAAAAAGAAGGGTAAAGGAAGACCATAAACTATTGTCTGGAAGGAGACCCCAATGAATGTGATGGATGGACATGATGTGTGGGCATGGACCTAATAGATAGTCCAGATTGATTGGTTGGACTGTCCATGTCTCACCATACAGACAGCACTAGATCATTTTTAGAGAGTACATGCAATTTGACAATGAGGATACGTGTCATGCCACGTGTACAGGAAATTGGAGCCATTGGAGAGGTAGACCATGGTGCTGGTTTTTCGTTGTTTTTTCAATTTTATCATGTGATAAGTGTGAGTGTACTAGAATGAAATTTGCTGCCCAATATAAACTAAACAATTATAACCCCAAGTGTCGGGATAGACATATAAGTAATATATAATTGAAATTAAATGAGATCAACTGCGTATTCAGCCACATGCACAATGTATAAATAGGATCAGATGAGATTAACCATATATTCAACGGCATGGTATGTAAATAGGGTCAAGGGATATTCAGATAGTAGAGTTCGTCCTATCATGATGAGATGTACTTTTACCTTTAGTACAAAAGTACTTTTTAATATAGATAAAAGGTCAAAAAAAGGATTTTTACAGTTGGCCGCCACTGTGAAAACACAAATATCAGCTTGATCCAAAACTCATGTAGCCCTTAAGAATTTTTCGACGTAGACGTTCGATTCACACTTTTTCCTGTGGATTGGTCCATTTGAGTTTTGTATATGGTTCATCTTTGGATTTAAGCACTAAAATTATCTAGTAAAATGGATGGACAGAGTGGATAAAATACATATATCACGGTGGACCCTACAGAGTTTACTCAATAACTTTCGCGCTTCCCCCCTGAGCATGGGTGTATGATTGGTGGTGGGGTCCCCAGATTTTAAGACTCGGCAGTTCGGACTTACTCATTCGGTAATGAGTCGAGTCACCACTCAGCTGAGTTGGGAGTGACTCGGTCGCTTTCTATATATTCAGTTCTGACTCATGGTGCTGTGTCACTCAAATTAGCTTCAGGGCCTAAAATTTAGCTTGACCCAAAAGTCTGGTGGGCCACACCACAGGGAATAACGTAGGAAGAGATACCCACCCTTAATTCTCAGCAAGGCTCACCTGATTTGTAGAACAACCTGATTTTTTTCTTGTCCCTTCATCAAGTGCAGATGAAGGATCTAGAAAGCAGATTGCTAGTATCTCTGTAAGCTACTAGATGGATGTGTCTTATCCATATCGTCCATCTGTTTTTTCAGATCATTTTAGAGTGGGAGTCCAAAATTGAAACATATCCAAAGCTCAAGTGGTGCACATCAGAGAAAACAGTGGGGATAATGACATCCACCGTTGAAACCTTCCTGGGGCCACTGCGATGTTTGCTTGTCATCCATCCTTTTCATATGGTCACACAGAAATACATAAAGACAAAACACAAAATATCAGTTTGTTTCAAACTTTCCTTGGCCCCCGGGAAGCTTTGAATGGTGGCCGTTCAATTTACACTGTTTCGTGTGGTGTGGTCCACTTGAAAAATGCCATGATCATTGATTTTCTAAATGGCCGTTGTGAATGATTTCAAGATAATCAAGACTGCCCAAATGGCCGTTTAAATTCAGATATAATAGCAATCATATGATTTCCTTTTGTTAATTTGAGCCACTCACTATTGTACTCTCAGCCATCCATTTGATACAATTAAATGGTCAGGATTGCTTGATCAGTAAAGTTTTCATTGTGCTCAATTCACAATATGGCCCACAATTTGGATGACTAGATTATCGGCCATCTTTGCTTGTACAGTGTAGCGGATTAGGTGTGGGCCGGCCTAACCCAAGGGGGCTTGTACAGTGTAGCGGATTAGGTGTGGGCCGGCCTAACCCAAGGGGCTCACCTTGATGTATGCATGTATTCTAAATCCATGCCATCCATCTGTAGAGTTGTACACGAGTTCTAAATCCATGCCATCCATCTGTAGAGTTGTACACGAGTCGAACCGGGTCAAGCTTAGTACAGCTTGGCTCGGCTCGGCCGGTAGCTAACCCTAGCTTGAACTTGGATAGGCTTGTGCAAAGTGCATCTCTACGGTTACATTGCCCACGCCCTCGCACTGAGTCCATGTGTACACGCAAGTCCTGATACTCCACGGATCAAAGCAAATAATAATGTACTCTGCAGTAGATATATAAAAACATTTTTTTTTCTCCTCTCCTTTCAGACACCAAGCTATCGCCTAAACACAAAAAACCGAAGTTTTTTTTTTTTTTACACCCACATCCATAACTCAACGGGCAGACTGAGGAAGATACCTTGTTTCAATACTAGAGGTCTAACCCGAGTTTTCAAATAAACTATTTTTTACAACACACACCACAAGTCAACCTGACTCGCCAAGTCCGTCCTGAGTCGCGAGTCTTTTAACCATGGTATAGGCTGCATGATTCTAACCATCTAATCATTTAGCCTATGGTTCGTTACGATAGTATAGGGAAAATAAGTTTAATCAACAATGACCGTCCATGTGCCATCATAAATCGGTCATGCTTCTAATGAATCACTTTCCATCCAAGCTTTGGATAAAAAGATGGGTCGAGTAACAACATAAACTTTTGGGTGGATAGAGACATCCAGTCAGTGTAATGGACGGACATGATGTGGTGATGGATTTGATAGACAGTCCAAATTGATTGGTTGCACTCTTCATATCTCCCCATACAAACTAGGAACATTGGATCACTTCTATAATGATGAGGATAGGTGTCATGCCACGTGTAGGGGGGATTGGAACCATTGGAGAGGTAGGCCCTGTTGTATTATGTTTTAAAATAAATATTAAAAATTTTAGTTTTTAATTTTCGGTTTTCCTCCACATTTAAAAAGTTTTAATACTTTTTGAATTGTGGATTTTATCCCACATTGAATTTGATAAAGAAAACTATCTTGTATATAAGATAGTCTTTTTACCTTGAGCTTGAGCCCCTTTCAAGGAGCATATGAATTTGGTTTTGTGGAAAGCTATGCCAATATCTCTAATTTATACCCTTGACCACGCGTGTGTGCGCTCTATGTGTAGGTCCTGTTGAGTTTATACCCACCATTTTTATTCCAGGAAACTAATAAGAGAAAAGAAATGTTGTGCCTTACTCCTAGCGAGATAGTGAGGGCATTGACGGCAAACTTCCCAACAGGATCCATGAGTGTGAGATCCAGGCCATTCATTGGGTCGGGTATACTATGATCCTTTTTAGATAAAAAGGTTGGTTCGGTCCATTCATTAGGTGGGCTACATGTGTGTGTTGAATAATGACAGATAATCGTTTTTTTCCTAACTGCCCCTTATACTAGTATGGCTCACTTGGTGAGTGGATGGTCAAGATGTAGGACATACGTGCCATGTTGGCACGTGTGCTGTGAAGTCTCATTGGAGCGAGCGACTATACTAAAAGGTGACATTCTCGAAGACTATACACCTAAATTAGTTGCCGACTAAGCAATATTTGCCAAAATCAAACAAAACCGTCCAATCAATGGACCCTCTCTTGGATGGACGGTAGCCCATAATAGTGCCAAAAAAAAAAACCATTTTAATGATAATTAAGGGAAAAATAAGTCCAATCAACAACGACCGTCCATGTTTCGTGGCCATCATAAATCAGTGATGTTTCTAAAGAATCACTTTCCATCCACACGTTAGATGATAAGATGGGCAAAGGAACATCAGAAACTTTTGGTGGAAAGAGACATCCAGTAAGTGTAATGGATGGACGTGATGCAGGGGATGGAACGGATGAACAGTCCAGATTGACTGGTTGGACTCTACATATCTCTCCAGAAAAACTAAGAGCATTGGATCATTGCTAGAAAGTACAATACGTTAGATAATGAGGACGCGTGTCATGCCATGTACAGGAAATCGGAGCCACTCGAGAGGTAGGCCCCACCATTTATATACCAAGGGAACCAATCATTGAAGAGAAATGCAGTACACTTACCAACAGGACCATGAGTGTGAGATCCAGGCCGTTTATCGGGTTGGGCATGCTGTGATCGTATCTTAGGTAAAAATTTGGGTGGTCCATTTATTAGGTGGGCCACATGTGCGTGTTGAATAGTGAAAGATGATCATTTTGTCTAGCTGCCCATTATTCTCATACAAGTGGGCCATACTTGCTGAGTGGACAACCTCATGGATGGTCAGGATCTAGGATATATGTGCTATGTTGTCACATGTGCTGTGATGTCCCATTTCCATTTCAAGCGAGCATGTGACGTTCTCACAAACTATACACCTAAAGTTGGCGACTGAGTAATATTGACCGTCCAATTAGATGCATATCAAACACAACCGTCCAATTGATGGACCCTCTCCTGGATGGACGGTAGCCAAAGTAGTGCCGATAAACCATGTTAATCATCTGATCAACGGGAGACATTTTTGACCGCTGAGCAAGTAATGGGGATCGAATGAATGACGTGCACGTGCTCAAATTGCAGGCAGCTTATAGTCGAGTGGGTCACCATCAGGTGGGCCCCACATGGGACAAAATTTAGACCGTTGAATTGATTAGGTGGGCCACAAGCAAGAAACCAATGGATACCCATGCAGGCAAGGGGAAGTATGTGATCCTTGATGGAACTCTAGTTGATCTGGATCCTCCATTTTCATGAGTGGAGCCCCTGATTTAATGATCCAGACCGTTGATCTGGGAGGCTTTGCAATAGATGGCCTTGCTCCAAAATTCACCGGATTGGCAGAAATCAATCCCGTAATTGATAGGGTGGAAATAGATGGTTGATAAGGAAATACACCAATGGCTCACATTCAAGAGAAAGGAGACTAAAGATTGGATGGCTCAGATCTTCCAATCTGGTAAACTTTTTGAGGGCGTGGACCATTGTTGGTATGATGGGCCTCATCATGGATAGGAGTTCCCCAAACACCCTCCTAATTGCACAATGCCTAACACCTAACCAATAACTTGCATATGCCTTGAGACTTGGATTTCAAGCCTCGAACAATACAACAGAATATGAAGCCTTGTTGCTCGGTCTCTGACTGGCAGCCAACATAGGTGTGATCCATCTCACTGTATTCAACGACTCGCAGTTGATCGTCAATCAGGTCACTAACATGTATCAAACACGTAAAGAGCAACTAAAAGCATACATGAAGAAGGCTAAAGAATTGATCGATGATTTTCAACTTTGTATCGTCACTCAGATCCCTCGAACAGAAAATGCTAAGGCCGACCTATTGGTGAAACTTGCCTCTACCGACAAAAATGATATACCCAGGTCCGTTCCGATCGAGTATGTCACTAAGCCAAGCATCGACGACCTGCTTAGCTTAGTTGTACATTTAATCGACTCAGAACCTATTTGGCTCGACCCAATTGTCCAACATCTCGGTAGTGGAAAATTGCCCGAGGATCGTGTCGAGGCCCGGCGATTGAAGATCCGAGCCTCTCGTTACACCATACTTAACAGGGTGTTATACAAAAAAGGATTCTTTGCTACGCTGCCTAAATTCTGATGAGACTGATTATGTGCTGCGGGAGATCCACGAAGGGATTTGTGAAAATCACTCGGGAGGACGATCATTAGCACATAAAGTCTTACGACAAGGACATTAATAGCCGACCATTCAGCACGACGCGTGAAAGCTCATCAAAAGTTGTGACAAATGTCAACGATTCCCGACCGTTCCGAAACATTTAACTCCCCGAAAATCTAACCCATATGGCCGGTCCTTGGCCATTCGCACAGTGGGGAATCGACATCATCGGACCATTTCCTTTAGGGAAAGGTCAGACTAAGTTCGCCGTCGTTGCGGTGGATTACTTCACAAAGTGGGCCGAAGCCAAACCATTGGCTAGGATAACTAAACAAAAGATCACCGACTTTGTTTGGAAAAACATTATCTGTCGATTTGGGATACCTCAGACCATTATCACCGACAACGGGAAGCAATTCGACAATAGGCAATACCGAGAGATGTGTGACAATCTTGGAATAAGAAATGTTTACTCGTCCCCCATCATCCTTAGACGAATGGACAGGTCGAGGCAGTCAATAAGATTATCAAACATCATCTCCGAACCAAACTCGACCGAGCTAAGGGAGCATGGGCCGAGGAACTTCCTAAAATTCTATGGGCATATCGAACTACTGCTCGAACAGCCACGGGGGAGACTCCATTGTCCCTTGTGTATGGCTTGGAAGTCGTCACTCCGGTAGAGATCGGACTACCTTCGGCTCGGATTAGCTCGTTTAGTGAGCAAGACAATGAAGAGCTCCTGGCTCTCAGACTTGATCTCTTAGAAGAACAAAGAGAAAGAGCTCAACTGTGAATGATGGCTCGGCAACGACGAGTAGCCCGGTTCTACAATGCCCGAGTCAAGGTTAGGCGCTTCCGAGTGGGAGACATGGTCCTTTGAAAAACGTTCCTAAATACTAAGGAGGTTGGTGCAGACACATTAGGACCCAATTGGAAAAGACCCTATGTTATCTCGAGCACCATCCGACCTGGAACATATCGGTTAGAAGATTTAACCGAGCAATTACTTCCTTATCCTTGGAATGCCGAGCATCTAAAAATCTATTATCCTTACACTAAGGAGCTTAGTGCTTATGAGTGGGAGACATGGTCCTTCGAAAAACGTTTCCAAACACTAAGGAGGTTGGTGCAGGTACATTAGGACCCAATTGGGAAGGACCCTATGTTATCTCGAGCACCATCCGACCCAGAACATATCGGTTAGAAGATTTAACCGGACAATTACTTCCTTATCCTTGGAATGCCGAGCATCTAAAAATTTATTATCCCTAGGTTGGACGTTGAACAATTGAAGAGATCAAATAAAGAATAAAAAACATGTAAGCTGAGTCAAATGAATAAGAAAACTGAGTATATTCATTCATCAGTTAGTGTTTTACATCAGATTACATCAGTTCCTATTTTAAAATTACATTGATGGGATAGCAAAGATAAAGACAAAAAGAGTCGGTCATGACACACGATACCTTCTCTCGGTTGTAGATGCTCTCGGGCCCTGTAACACCCCGTGTTTTTAGGACCCGAGTACACGACCCGTTTCCTAAAAACTCGAGTGTTAACCTTAAAGGATGGTCAAATTCAACTATACATTTTTTTTTCATTTGTTCAGAGTAAACAGATGAGCGTAGAATGGACAAATTATGCGTAATGGAAAATTTTATTTACATTTGAAATATACAAGAAGCTGCCCATAATGACTTATACAAACCAATGCTCTCATTCTCACAATTACAAAATGAAATAATGTTACATTGAAATAAAGTAAATTACAACACTCTTGGGATGTGAAATCCTTTAGCAACCCTATGAACAACATCAGCTTGTTCTGCACCTGCATCAACTATTACGGTTTGATAGCGTCAATGGCTATCGCAGTGAGGAGCACCCTCCAAGATTGCACACTCATCATTCATAATTAATATAGAACACCAATCATAAATTTAGATATATTAAACAAAGTAATTTATAATCATGGGTATGTCTATAAATATTAAGTCAACCAACACAATCTCATGATAAGCAAGATATAATAGCAGTCACAATGCAAGGAAACATGTTCAGATAACCAAACAACAAAAATACGATTTTCTATTGTGCCCGAAATCATATTGTACGTAAACTCCGCAAGATGGCTAAAAAATCGATAAGCGAACTTCGGCTCCACCCGGAAATCATGGTATAAGTAGAATTCGCAAGGCGAATAAAAAATCACCCCTTAAACCCCCACTTCACCCAGGAATCATGTCGTATGTGAACTCCGCAAGATGGCTAGAAAATCGCAAATCGAACTTCGGCTCCACCTAAAAATTAGGGTACGACTGACACCGCAGATGAAGAGATAATCAACATACAAACCGTAGACCACCCGAAAATCATGTCGTACGTGAACTCCACAAGATGACTAAAAAATCGCTAAGCGAAATTCGGCTCCACCCGGAAATCATGGTACGACTGAACTCCGCAAGATGGCTAGGAAACAACAGGGTATGCGAACATACCCAACAAGCCACAAAATGGCGCTATTAAACCATCAAAGCCATGAGGGCAAATATGCGATCCAAGCCTCATGGGTGACGTGTGGTCCAAGCCACATAGGCAAATATGTGATTCAAGCCATGTAAGACAAATGTGGACCGCAGGATCATAAGTCCAAGGTAAGTTTCATTCAATTCATCATTCAAGCACCAGTGGTAGCATATAAATAAATTAATACATGTACAATGAAGGATAACATGTTATCATCGAACCATTCACGCATGTTATAATTTAAAAGAAACATTTATCGTCCAACACATGAATTATCTATAGAACAAGTTAGCATATTCGAATGTAATGTAAGTAACTCAGTTAAAGGAATCATGTCATCATCTATATCTAGATTGATAAAATCAAGTGGGAAGCTCAAAGGGTAAGTCCTCACCTTATGTTTGAACCGCCTACACCATCGCTAAGAAATGCGTGCTTCCTTGGAATCAATTCCTACCATCAATTGCGAAGTTGTACCATTAGACTCAAGCTTACACACTATTCAGGGTTAGGGTCTTAACCTAGCGGTTGGATTACCCAGGTCTAGGGTTTTGTGTAGGGCTTAGGGTTTTCACTATAGGGTTTAGTCCTAGGAGTAGAACTAGGACATATGAGCAGCCTAAATATAGTATAATAATAATATGGTTAGTTATACTTCAACGACAATGATATAACTAATAATTGTGGACATGGTAATAATTGATATTATAATCGTAATAAATGGTATAACCTATTATTAAAGATAATATTACCAAGTGATGGATGCAATGCTAATATCATCAATGGTAGATCCATCCATGATAACTAATATTAGCGTAGCATGTTAATAGTAATCATCCTGATTGATAATTAATAATAGAATTACAATTGATAATAACAACAACACTAATTAAGACAGTGTAGTATTTATTTATATTTCTTAACAACGATATTAATAGCAAAGGTAAATGAAAATTCAGATTGATGAAAAGAGGTGGAAATCCTCACCTAGCTGACTCGGTTCGAGTCGAGTTGACTCGACTCAACACACCACCCAAACCATTTTCTCTATCTTCTCCCTTTTCCTCTTCTCTCTCTCTCTCTCTCTCTCTCTCTCTCTCTCTCTCTCTCTCTCTCTCTCTTCTTCCCTTCATGCTGGAATGCCCAGCAATGGCGTGGACAGAACGAACCCGGACTGGGTCCAATCCAAACTTCCCAGCCGAACTCGGTTTTGGCCGAGTTAACTCGGCAGCCAACAAAACTTTCTCTCCCTCTTTCTCCTTCTCATTTTCATTTTTCCTTCCTTCTTCTTTCTCTTTTCCTGTTACAACCAGTAGCTCCTCCCTATAACTCGACCGAGTCGAGCTGGAGCAGCAATGATTAGTAGCTGTACTGAGTCGCAACGACGACTCGGTTTGGGCTGAGTTGAGGCTGCACACCCGCACGCTCTCCCATTCCTTTCCTGTTTCTTCTTTCTCTCTCACTTCTCCTCTTCCTTTCTCTTTTCATTCTCCTCCCCTCCTGCTACTGAAAACGCCCAGCAGAGGCTGGCAAGACCGGTCTGAGTGGGTGCGGTGCAACAGCCGCACCACCTCATTCCCTTCTTCTTTCTTCCTCTCTTTTCTCTCCTACTTCTCTCTCTCTCTCTCTCTCTCTCTCTCTTTTCTTTCTGTTTTTACTCCACCCGCCTTGATTCAACGTTCCAGAGGGCCTAACCGAACCCGGGCTCGGCTTAGACTCGGACTGAGTCAGCGTAGTCAGGTGGAGAAGACGGGTCAGCCGTTAATGGCAGATCCAGATCCGATGATCCTTCCTTCGATCAACGTCGTAGGATCGACTTATCTTGATCCCAACATGCTTACCAACCACTGGTTTCGAAGCTTCAAACTTGTGTGGCTGGTGGGTTTGAGTTTTGGAAGGGGCGGCTGAGTTTTCCTTGAAGGATCGTGAGCAACCAATAGAATCGAATGTTGTTCGATCCTCCTCCATTTTAAGTTGCCCTAAGCTCTCCCAGCACCGTCGAATGAGCAGTGAATGGCCAGGATCTAATATTGATGTCAGGCTTTTTGAAACAACTTAGCAAAACAGTGGGGTTGGCGTCGGTTTTATGCAGAAAACCCTGCTTCACGCGAACAGTGAGTGAACGGTCAGGATTTCTTCATTTTGAACGGTCTAGATGAGCCCCCGGCTGGCTCACGTGGGTCGCTTGCGTGGAAAGGGGAAAAAGCATATTTCTTTTTATTTTAGGAAATGTGGTTGTAAACAGCTCTCTTGCACCTGCGTTTGTGGACGCACGATCGTGATTCAACGAGGGGTCTGAACGTGGTTCTAGTAGGTCTCTATCTACCTACAAGATGGGTGGATTAGATCAGGGAGATGTCCTTCGATGGTGGGCCACAACGGTGAGAACGGGCGTCCGTTTTAAACCTTCGCTGCAGCGAGAAAGGAAGGAGAATTTCTCCTTTTTCGAACGAGCGTGGGTCAGCGCTCGTCTGACTGTAACAAAGGGTCGGTGCATTGTGGGTGCACGCGTATGGTATACACACGCCACACCAAAGTGGGGTCCGAAGGTTTAAAACGGCCCAAAATAGGAAGATAGCATATTTTGTAGTCCGATCTGCACCGTTCGCTTGTTTTGTCAGCCCAAAATAGGGCCCATCCCAACGAATGAGGCAGATCCTATCCTCAGGTGGGCCATATAGGATGACCAATGGCTCTTGAGTGCCAATTTTAGCCAATCCAACAATGATCTACGGTCCAATCCCGCCATCAGGGCCATCCATCCAACTGGTGGGCCTCATCTGACAGTCGGTCAGATCATGTTTGTCCTCCAACATTCCTAGGCTAATTTTGGATACACCTAGACCGATGGTCCTCAAGTCCAATGAGTTTACAGTTGCTTACAAAATCACTAAATCGGGTTTGTGACCCTAAATAAGGTCCTCATGGTAACACTCGAGTACTAAAAAGTACGGGGTGTTACAGGCCCGCCTTGAAGCTTGATGTGCTTGAAGTGCTTGACACCCAAAATAAAGTTCTAAGGTTCATCAGGAGCCAACTAAGGATGTGGCTCGGACTCAGCTGCTGCCGCCACTAGGAGCAACCTCTGGCGCCGCCTCAGGAGCAGCCTTAGAAGCAACCTCGATACTAGTCGCAACATTAGCAGACCCAGCTGCCTTGGCCTCCGGACCTTCGGACCTAGAGACACCTTTGTCAAATCCTGAGAGGTCGAGGTCGGGGAAAGATTGCTTCATCAGTTCGATACATTTGATGTACCCGTCCTGATACAAACTATCCCACTCCTCCAGATACTCTCGGGACACAAAGAAGTCCTTTACGGCCTGGACCTTGGCTTGCTCGATGGCAGCCTTAGTCTCAGTTCTGAGCCAAGACAACTTCTCTTCCGAAGAAGATAGGACCTCACAACTCACCCGACTCTTCTCCTAGGCCTCTTGCAATTGCGAGGCCAGACGAGCACCCTTGGCCCTAGATTCATCGAGGGCCTTCCTGGTAAGCCCCAAGTCGCCGATTATTATGTTGATCCGAGTCACGGTAGCTTCAAGTTATGCTTCCGCCTCTGCCGCCCGCTTCTGAGCATCGGCCAACTCCGAGATAGCCTTGAGCAGACAAGGAGCGAACTGCAAAAAGAAGACATATTCAGATTAAAGGCTCGAGCAAATCGACAGGAAAAGCCCGAAGTTCAAGTTTTACCTCGAGGAGTATTTTCGCCGCGTGACAGAGAGTCCGTCTCGGGGGAGCTTCGAAGAGGGCAACGAACTTTTTTTCGCTTCTATGGGAAATGGTCGAGGGGACCATGTCCGACACGGTCCGTTGGAAGAAAGACGCCTCTTGTTGAGTCGTCTCCCCTCATGAGGGCTCCCCCCTCCTCTGCTCCTCCCTCTGCTCCAGAACCTTCTAGGTAATAGGTCCTGGTTCAGGAGCCGCCTGAGACTCGGGAGGCCGCGTCCACTACTTCCGCCTCTTCTTCTAGGTCGGGGATTATTACGGTCGGAATGGCCGAGGCGGCTTGCCCCTTAGCCTTCGAGACTGTCTTCGGCTTCTTCGGAGGCCGAGTCTCTGACCTCGGAGGGGCCTTCATCTTGGAAGGCAGACGGAGGACGAACCTTGCCTCAGCCATCTCTGCATTGAAAGCAAGACGAGTCAAATGAAATTTGAAAGAAATGCAACTAGATGGCCAGAAGTTACCTGTTAAAGCTGAGTCCAAACCCGAGTCAAGAAGACGTTCCGACCGGAGAAGTATCTTCTAAGACCGCTCCTCCGGACTTAACGCCTTCAGATCCTTGATCTGAGTTAAAGCACCGGCTTCGAGTTTCGGCCTTCGCACGGGGACATCTGCGAAACACATTCAGTCAGACTCACAGACACAACAGTGCGAGGAGATAGAGGAAAAAGCGCATGCCGAGTCACCTGCTTGGGAGAACACCCGAGGAACGCGAGGTTCGATGAGTCCTGACTCGGCAGTCTCCCAGCGGCCAGATGCCCAGAACCATCTATCTCTCTAATGCTTGTTGGAGGTAGGAGGGTCGGTTATCAAAGGTCCATCCTTGTTCCGCCAAGCACACAAAAAGTACCAGTCGGGCTACTGCGAATTCGGTCGTACTTGATACAGATGCGGAAACTTGTTGATAGTCAATGGGGGCTGCTCCGTCTCAGCCCACAACACCGAGCATCTGAACAAGTTTTTCCCATCATTCAGAACTATCTGCCCAGGCGCTATCTGGATTCGGGAAAGAAAATTCTGAGCAATGCCTTGGAGGGACAGGCACAAGCCGCATTGTAAAGCGACTTGAAAAATTGCGACCATCCCAGCAGGAGGACGGTCGGGTAACTCACTCGACAGGGGAAGGCGAAGGATGACGGAGTCCAGGACATGGTACCCGCCCCTAATCCTATCCAAATCTGCCTCGATTAAAACCGAGGGAACCAGACCCTTCTTTTCATCTCCAGCCTCCCCTCCCTCGGCCGTCAACTCAATGATCTTCGCCGATCTCCGGGTGGAAATCGACTCAACGGCCTTGCCGATCTCCGGGTGGAGACCGACTCACTGGCCCAATCGACCTCCTTATTCTCTTCCTCCGTTTCCTCCCCAGGAGGATTAGGTCTGCCCGGGGCAGTCGCCAATGACACCCCTCCGCGAGAGGGACCCACAAATGCAGGGTGCTCTGCTGAAGACCCAACTGCCCTTTCTGAATACTGAAAGGCCTCATTGGCACCTATGGCCATCTCCGCCAGCAGCGAGGGAGATTCTAAAACATCCAGAAATGTCTTACTTCGCCCTCGTCACCGGAAGCTCCCTCCTAGGGGCTCTGGGAACCATGTATTGCCATTGAAACTAGAAATAAAAGGGAGGGAGAGAGTTTGAAACTCACCAGAGATAGCAAGAAGAGCCGGAAAGAGGCGAACGTGGAAACGAAAATCAGAGAGGAAGGACGAAAATGGAGGAAAGCGTGAGAAGAGTGAAAACGAAAATGAGAGGAGAAGAAGGCGCGCGAAAATGGGAGAGAAGCGCCCTTCTCCTCCTTTTAGAGCCCTGCCACGTGGCAATGGCATTTAAGGAGTCGAATCGACGGCCGCTTCGGCTCCCCTGCCCGACGTGTGGTGCATGCCGACTGACGTAGACGTCCCCCCCGCTACGCATCCGAAGCTCATAAGCTGAAAAGACGCTCCGACGGTTTCTCGCTCATGGGCCTCGATTAACGAACCGACGCATGCTCTGGACGACGCGTGATTCCTACAAGCATTAAATGCTCTATGACAACGTCAGCCTCAGTTCAAGCCGACCCAAAAAATTCTTTACTCCTCAGCGTCAATATGCTTAACGCAAGGAGTTAGGAGGCTTACTATTGGGGAAAAAATAGTATACGTCCGAAGGCTCGGCTATGGAATGGACTAACTCTACTGACATTGCTTAGGATTCCGAGGCATTAAGCATGACCGAGGTAAAAAGCAAGATGCCTAAAGGAGAGACTTAGCACGTAGTTTAGATTGCAAGGAATCAATCCAGACCGAGATTAATAAAGTCATGAGCCACAAGGCAAAGTACGTGAGATGTATAAAGTTGACTCGGTAAACGAGGCAGCGACATCCTAAGAAGCCGATTAAGGCCCAAAACTCAGAAGAAGCACCCGACCGACCGTGAAACCGACCCATATTGGGTCTGTTATAGAGTCGGCTATAGGATTAAGAGAGAGTATCGACTACGGGTCGGTTCCCTCTCATCCGACAAAAGGCAAATTGTTGTCATCCTTGCAACTAGCCGAGACTCACTCACTATTAGAGTTAGTTAGAACCGAGCCAAGCAAGGAAAAGACAATGTAAATGAAAACACTATCCTGAAAATCTTGTGAAAGGATTCCCGATCCCGGAGATCTCGGGATCGGGTAGAATCCAGAAACGGATTAAAATCAAATCTCTGACATATTAGGAGAAGAATCCCTACATGACGGGACCCTCCCATTCTTATAAATACAGGAAATCTCTACACTGAAAGGTACGCAGAAAACTTTCCTAAAAGATCCTTCTTATACAGTCCTATCACGGGCTTTAGCATCAGATGGCCCCCAGCTCTAGCCAAGGTCTCCTTTGTTTTCTTCTTGTGCAGGTGGTAGGATGGAGGGATCAGACACATCAGTTTTTTGCATCAACAAATTGCATGAAAGAATGCCTATCAAACAAAACCATCCAATCCGTGGGCCATCTCTTGGATGGACGGCAACCCAAAATCATGCCGATTAAATCATGTTAATCATCTGATCAACGGGAGATATTTTTTGACCGTTGAGCATTACCTTTAATCAAAATGAAGGTATTGATAAGCCACCGTCCATGCAATAGATACTTTCCAAGTCCCGTACCTATCAAATGAGTGCAACATTCAGTCTATCCAATAGGAATTGGCCTAACCATGACGACCGCATTATGCAAAAATCAATCCCATCCACCCATCAGGTGGGCCTCTCTGTAAGCTATATTAAACTGTGGGGCCCACTATAGATGTATGTGGCTTATCCATCTTGTCCATTTGCTTTTTCAAATCATTTTAGAGTAGGAGCCCAAAATTGAAGCATATCCAAAGCTCAAGTGGTGCACATCACAGGAGACAGTGGGGATAATGACATCCACCGTTGAAACCTTCCTGGGGCCACTGCGATGTTTGCTTGTCATCCATCCTTTTCATATGGTCACACAGAAATACATAAAGACAAAACAAAAAATATCGGTTTGTTTCAAAATTTCTTTGATCCCAAAATATCAGCTTGATCCAAAATTTCCTTGGCCCCCGGGAAGCTTTGAATGGTGGCCGTTCAATTTACACTGTTTCGTGTGGTGTGGTCTACTTGAAAAATGTCATGATCATTGATTTTCTAAATGGCCGCTGTGAATGATTTCAAGATAATCAAGACTGCCCAAATGGTTAAATTCAGATATAATAGCAATCATATGATTTCCTTTTGTTAATTTGAGCCACTCACTATTGTACTCTCAGCCATCCATTTGATACAATTAAATGGTCAGAATTGCTTGATCAGTAAAGTTTTCATTGTGTTCAATTCACAATATGGCCCACAATTTGGATGACTAGATTGTCGTCCATCTTTACTTGTACAGTGTAGCGGATTAGGTGTGGGCCGGCCTAACCCAAGGGACTCACCTTGATGTATGCATGTATGCTAAATCCATGCCATCCATATGTAGAGTTGTACACGAGTCGAACCGAGTCGAGCTTAGTACAGCTCGGCTCGGCCCGTAGCTAACCCTAGCATGAACTCGGATAGGCTTGTACAAAGTGCATCTCTACAGCTACACTGCCCACGTCCTTGCACTGAGTCTGTGCGCACACGCAAGTCCCGATACTCCACGGATCAAAGCAAATAATAACGTACTCCGCAGTAGGTATACAAAAACATTTATATTCTCCTCTCCTTTCGAATACTAGACCATCGCCTAAACACAAAAAACTCGTTTTTTACACCTAGATCCATAACTCAACTGGAAGACTGACTGAAGATACCTCGTTTCAACACTTGAGGTCTTGGTATCGATCCCTAGTAGGGGTGGCTAACATGGAGTGTGTGTACAAACATAGGTGTGTACTAACAAGCTAACCCCATAAAAAACAAAAAAAAAAAAAAACTCAAGTTTTCAAACAAACTTTTTAAATATATATATATATATATATATATATATATTTTAAATCAATATTTTTTATAACACACACCACAAGTCAATCTGACTCTGCCGAGTCTAACTCGACAAGTCGGTCCTGAGTAGCGAGTCTTTTAACCATGTTATAGGCTGCATGATTCTAACCATCCAATCATTTAGCCTATGGTTCGTTAAGATAGTATAGGGAAAATAAGTCTAATCAACAACGACCGTCCATGTGCCATCATAAATCGGTCATGCTTCTGATGAATCACTTTCCATCCACGCTTTGGATAAAAAGATAGGTCGAGTAACATCATAAACTTTCGGGGGGATAGAGACATCCAGTCAGTGTAATGGACGGACATGATGTGGTGATGGATCCAATAGACAGTCCAGATTGATTGGTTGCACTCTTCATATCTCCCCATACAAACTAGGAACATTGGATCATTTCTATAAAGTACAGTATGATCAATGATGAGGATACGGTCATGCCATGTGTACGGGAGATTGGAGCCACTGGAGAGGTAGGCCCCACCAGTTTTATAACCAATGGGAGAAAAGAAATTAATGATGTGCACTTACTCCTGGCGAGATATATAGAGAGGCTATTGACGACAAACTTACCAACAGGGTCCATGAATGTGAGGTCCAGGCCATTCATTGGGTTGGGTATACTATGATCGTTTTTAGATAAAAAAGGGTTCAGTTGGTCCATTCATTAGGTGGGCCACATGTGTGTGTTGAATAGTGACAGATGATCATTTTTCCTAGCTGCCCCTTATACTAGTATGGCTCACTTGGTGAGTGGATGGTCAGGATCTAGGACATACGTGCCAACATGGCACGTGTGCTGTGAAGTCTCATTGGAGCGAGCGACTATACTAAAAGGTGACATTCTCACAAACCATACACCTAAAGTTGCCGACTAAGCAATATTTGCCATCCAATTAGATTCCTATCAAACAAAACCGTCCAATCAATGGACCCTCTCCTTGATGGACGATAGCCCAAAATAGTGCCAACAAAAAAGCCATTTTAATGATAATTAAGGGGAAAATAAGTCCAATCAACAACGACCGTCCATGTTTCGTGGCCATCATAAATCAGTCATGTTTCTAAAGAATCACTTTCCATCCACACGTTGGATGTCTCGCGATGGACGTTAATTCCAGTAAGACGGACATACATTATTTTATAGTTTTGGAACTAGTGGCCCACCAACGAACGGTTTAGAACTCGTTCGGGAAATTGGGGCATTTCTGGAATGAATTAGGTATTGAGATTTCTCGTGGGCAATGATTTGGGTTTGGATTAACTATGTTCATAGTGTGACCTATTTATAACTAGTGAAAGTGCAAATTTGGTCATGATTACTCTAAACCGTCGGTTTTAGACTAAAAGAGTAACGGGGTTGATTTAGTCTATTAGTCAAGATCCGGGCCTTATCTGACTCGGCCTCGGTTAGATCTTTAATTTAGTCATGATCGTCATGATTAGTTAGCGGTGAGTCGGTTAGATTTGGGTCTTATGTGAGTAAATCATGGGGCTACACGTGATGTTCAAGTGATCGAGCGGTTTCATTGGCTTCCTACAGTTGATTAATCGGACTTGTGCGGTTCTTTACTGGAACCACTCCTGTATAAACTAACATTGAGTGCTAATGGTCATTAAGTGATATTATAAGTTAATAAATAAAAAAATTTTCAAGAATTTTTGGAAATCCTGGACGTTACAATCTACCCCCCTTAAAAACAATTTCGTCCCCAAAATTGCCTAAGGGTAATAAGTAAAGATATTATCATTTCATTTGTTTAAGTTTTGTTGATTTCGGGTTTATATACGTTTCAGGGTATATAATAAATACACTAGCCTAACTCATTGTGATCTACCCCCCTTAAAAGTTTTCACCTTTGAGATTTGAAAACGAATGTCAAAATCATTATTATCGCACTATGTGTTTGACAATAAAGTTTACCTAAGGTATATTATGTTCTTCATGATCAAGCTAATACGGAAAAACGGTTGTGGTAGGCTCAAATCTGATACGTCGATTATCCACCTGACCAGGGCAGATAACTCGTTGTATCCCTTCTTAATCCTGATGGATCCTGGTCTTCTACTCGGTCAAAGCAATGAGTCTGTTGGTAGTCGCTCAGGATTGAGAATTAGGTCAAGCCGCGAATACTTCGCAAGTGTATAGTCCTGTAATTTCATAGTCTGATCAACCTAAATGCTTAGGAAAATCATGCATCATTAAAAAGTTAAAATTTCTTATTCATAAAGTTGTCATTCAAGTCTTGTACAAAGAGAGTTCTCGTCTTAATTAATGTCTTAATTAGTGATTAATAAATCTTCCACTATGCCTATGGTCAAACAATTATCCTAAAAATGTTTCCAATGAACTAAGATTGTACCTTTATGTTATCGTCTCGATCCTATGGCTACTGAGTTATGAACAAACCGTGCTTGGGTTTCGTTAATTTCGAGAAAGAATAAAGAACCGAAAGTTCTAGGATATTTCAAAAGTTAGAAGGGATGGTGACCCTAGAAAGGCCGCGGGAATGGAAAAATGAAGAACATCATCTCCTCAATGTGATATGAACCTTGATTTCATAAGAAAATAAGAAAACTTACAATATTTTAGTGAAGACTACATCGAATATGAACTTAGAAAACATTAAACAATCAAACTCTACCCTATTCAAAAGTCGTAGTTCATCCATACTAGAAACTATTTGAAGTAGAAAAATATACTAAAAATAATCTAGTTTAATCATACAAGACGATTTTTATCATGGTTAGAAGAAATTTCTAAAAAGAAACGAAATACTAAAACTCCAATATGAAAAAAAATACTCTTGATTCATTAGCAACTTTTAGTTATAGAAACTTTTGGTTTCAATACATCTCTTGTTCATAGGAAAATAAGTCTAATAAACACTGACCGTCCATTGTGCCATCATAAATCAGTCATGCTTCTGATGAATCACTTTCCATCCACGCATTGGATAAAAAGATAGGTCTAGTAACATCATAAACTTTTGGGTGGATAGAGACATCCAGTCAGTGTAATGGACGGACATGATTTGGTGATGGATCCGATAGACAGTCCAGATTGACTGGCTGCACTCTTCATATCTCCCCACACAAACTAAGAACATTAGATCATTTCTATAAAGTACAATATGTTCAACGACGAGGATACGTGTCATGCCACGTGTACGGAAGATTGGAGCCACTGGAGAGGTAGCCCCACCATTTTTATACCAACGGAACTAATCGGAGAAAAGGAATGATGTGCACTTACTCTTAGCGAGATAGAGAGGGTATTGACGGCACACTTACCAACAGGACCCATGAGTGTGAGATCCAGGCCATTCATTTGGTCGGGTATACTATGATCGTTTTTAGATAAAAAGGGTTGGGTCGGTCCATTCATTAGGTGGGCCACATGTGTGTGTTGAGTAGTGACAGATGATCATTTTTCCTAGCTGCCCGTTATACTAGTATGGCTCACTTGGTGAGCTGATGGTCAGGATCCAGGACATACGTGCCATGTTGGCACGTGTGCTGTGAAGTCTCATTGGAGCGAGCGAGTATGCTAAAAGGTGACATTCTCAAACCATACACCTAAAGTTGCTGACTAAGCAATATTTGCCATCCAATTAGATTCCTATCAAACAAAACCGTCCAATCAATGGACCCTCTCTTGGATGGACGGTAGCCCATAATAGTGCCCCAAAAAAAACCATTTTAATGATAATTAAGGGAAAAATAAGTCCAATCAACAACGACCGTCCATGTTTCGTGGCCATCATAAATCAGTGATGTTTCTAAAGAATCACTTTCCATCCTCACGTTGGATGATAAGATGAGCAAAGGAACATCAGAAACTTTTGGTGGAAAGAGACATCCAGTCAATGTATTGGACGGATCATGATGTGGGGGATGCAACGGATGAACAGTCTTAGACTGAGTGGTTGGACTCATGGTATTAGATGGGATTGGGTGGGATGGAATTGCATTTGGTCCCAAGAATGGAAAAGCTCCGAATTAGGTTAGATGGAATTGCATAGGGTCCCGTGCCAATTCTATTCAATGTTAGTAAGTTGTGTACGTCCCACCATGATATGTGGGCTATATCCACACCGTCCACTCATTTTTCGAGATCATTCTAGAGCATGGGCCAAAAGGTGGATGTAAAGTTCAAGTGGACCCACCATAGAAAGCAGCGGGGATTGAATACCTACCGTTGAAAACTTCTTCAGGGCCACATAAGCTTTTTAATCTGCCTCATTTTTAGGCTCATGCCATAAAATGGGGTGAGAAAACAAATGAACGGTTTGGATATAACACATATATGTTATTCTCAATAATTTCAAATGATGGTAGGTATATCCATTCAATGTACTACCGTATTACAAACATAAACAAGGAATCAAGCTTATCCCATAGTATTAGGGAAACGGATTCGCTACTCCTCTGGCTGGTGGCCGGTGCTCTATGGACCCCACCATGATGTATATGTTTCATCAATGTCGTTCATATATTTTTCTAGATCATTTTATGGTATTACACAAAAAATGAGATATATCTCAATCTCAAGTGGACCGCAATATAGGAAACAGTGTTGAATGAACGTCAACCATTAAAAACCTTTCGGGGCCCATAAAAGTATTGTATCAAGCTGATCTTTGTTTTTTCCCTTCACTTGGGTCTTTATGACTTAATCAACAGATTGGATGTCAAATAAAAAGTACAGTGGGCCTTAGTAGGATTTAAATGATGGATACCCAATCACTATTGTTTTCCTGTGGTGTGGTCCACCTGAGATTTATATCCCTCTCATTTTTGAGATAAAACCCTGAAATAATCTTTAAAATTGGTTGAACAGAATGGATGAAATACATACATCATTGTGGGGCCCATAGATCACCGACCACCAGCGACGGGGTTGGTGTCAGGGGGTAGTCAATCCGTTCCGTGGTATTAGGGTACAATTATAATAATTATGTTTTTTTGAATCCCATCCCACCTAATCCTTCCCACTGCCATGCGCCAAACATACGTTAGAGGCCATTTTGGAAGGGATTGATTGGTATTAGGGTGAATGACATGGATTTCAAGGTAATAACGGTGTTGTCAGTGGATTGTCTTAAGATGCATGGGATTGCTATACCCCAGTATGGCTACATCGAGTCTGTTTGGCACGCCCGGCCAATCCCCGGATTAAACCTTCCCATGCCTAATCCCTTCCTATGCCTTCCAATCCCTCAAACCAAACAAGTCAAAGGCAAATTTGAACGGATTAGAGTGGATTGGATGAGATTTAAAGGTAATGATGGTGTCGTCGGTGAATTGTCTTGAAATCTATGGGATTGCTATATCGCGGGATCAGATCACCCAGTCTGTTTGGCATGCCCGAGCAATCCCTGGATTTAACTTCCAATCCCTTCCGATGCCATCCAAGCCCTTCCAATCCGCCCGGCCAAACGGGCCCTAGATAATGAGGACGCGTGTCATGCCATATACAGGAGATCGAAGCCACATGGAGAGGTAGGCCCTACCACATGGAGAGGTAGGCCCTACCCGAGTTATGCATCAGGTGGGCCCCACATGGGACAGAATTCAGACCGTTGAATTGATTAGGTGGGCCACAAGCAAGAAACCAATGGATACCCATACAGGCAATGGGAACTATATGATCCTTGATGGAACTCTAGTTTATTTGGGTCCTCCATTTTCATGAGTGGAGCCCCTGATTTAATGATCCAGACCGTTGATCTGGGAGGCTTTGCAATAGATGGCCTTGCTCCAAAATTCACCGGATTGGCAGAAATCAATCCCTTAATTGATAGGGTGGAAATAGATGCTTGATAAGGAAATACACCAATGGCTCACATTCAAGAGAAAGGAGACTAAAGATTGGATGGTTCAGATCTTCCAATCTGCTAAACTTTTTGAGGGCGTGGACCATTGTTGGTATGATGGGCCTCATCATGGATGGGAATTCCTAAAACACCCTCCTAATTGAACAATGCCTAACACCTAACCAATAACTTGCATATAGAAGGTTAAGAATAATATACATCAACCGTCCATGTTGGAGGTGAAAAATACCATGCTATAGAGATGTACGAGCTTCCAATTTAGCAGATTTTTCGGACATGGTCTATCAATATCGAAATCTATCTGATCAATGGTGTGGATCATCTGTGGGTAAGGTATGGCTCACATATCCATAGTCAATACTAGAGTGTATTCATGTAAAACCGTCGCACGTAACTTGTTGGGAGATAAGTCACCATCCACACGTACCTATCAAATAAGTGCAACATCCACTCCGTTGAAACAGTGGGGATAATGACATCCACCGTTGAAACCTCTCTAGGGCCCAGTGATGTTGATTTGTCATCCAACTAACACAAATATCATCTTGATTCAAAATTTCTTGGGCTTTGAACGGTAGCCGTTCAATTCACACCGTTTCTTTTGGTGTGATCCACTTGATAATGCCATGATCATTGATTTTCAAAATGGCCACCGTGCATGATTTCAAGATAATCAAGACCGTCCAAATTAATCACTTTTTAATTTGAGATATAATAGCAATCATATGATTTCCTTTTGTTAATTTTAGTCACTCACTATAGTACTCTCAACCATCCATTTGATAGAATTATATGGTCAGGATTGCTTGATCAGTAAAGTTTTCAAGCTATGCTCAATCCACAATGTGGCCCACAATTTGGATGGCTTGGATTGTCGTACATGTTTCCCTGTATGGTGTACAAGTCATCGTCATTTTGAAAAAGGTGCTGAAGGCAGCATGATTTTAAGCATCCAACCTTATCTTATGGTCCATTGAGATAATTCAGGGAAAGTAAGTCCAATCAACAACGACCGTCCATGTTTCGTGGCCATCATAAATCAGTCATGCCTTTAAAGAATCACTTTCCATCCACGCGTTGGATAAAAAGATAGGCAAACATCAAAAACTTTGGGTGGACAGAGACATCCAGTCAGTATAATGGACGGACATGATGTGGGGGATGGATCCGATGGACAGTCCAAATTGACTGCTTGAATTCTCCATATCTTCCCATACAAACTAGGAGCATTGGATCATTTCCAAAAAAGTACAATATTATCTTCCATAATGAGGATACGTGTCATGCCACGTGTAAAGAAAATTTGATCCATTGGGGAGGTGGGCCCCACCATTTAATGGACCAAAGGAGCCAACAGAGGAGAAATGTTGCGTAATTACTCGTTCTAGTGAGATGGAGAGGGGATTCACAACACACTTACCAACAGGGCATACGAGTGTGAGATCCAGGCCATTAATTAGGTGGGGTACCCTGTGATCATGCCTTATATGATAAATTGGGTCGGTCGTTGATTAGGCAAACCACGTGTATGCCTTAAATAGTGACAGATGGTCGTTTTGTCTATCTAGAGGTGTACACGAGTCAAGCTAGTCAAGCTGTTCACCCAGATCGAACTCAGCTCGGCTCATTTCGGTCAACAATTTGGGCTAGTTCGAGCCGAGTTCGAGCCAAGATGGCTTATGCAGTATTTTCACAAACACATGGACTACACCTTTAAAATTACATTGTATGTAAAATGACAACGGCAGCTATGCAAGTATTTCATCAAACACCTTTTAGGCACAATGTAGGCAACATCAAAATAATAATAATTTAAAAAAATGTATTTGTTTTGTATACACATCTTCCCTGCCAGCAGCCGACACTTCATTAAGTCATTTCGTCAAGCACTTGGTGAACAACATCAATATCAAAGTAAATGGGTTACCGGGCTGGTTCGGTCTGAGCTCAATTCAAACTGGGGTTCAATCCGACATGAGTTGAGCTCAGCCAAGCTCCAACCTGGCTCAAAATTTTTTCGAGCTAAAAAATTCAGTTCAATTTGGCTCGAATTTAATTTCGAACCGAGTCAAATTGAACATTTTCGAGGCGAGTCTAGCGAGCTAACCGATCTAAATCAGTTCGTGGACAGCCCTATGTCTATCTGCCCATTTTCTGATTCAAGTATGACCCACTTGCTAAGTGTACCAGTCCGAATTTTGTGCCAGAGAATTCTCACTCTGGGCCCAAACCTTATGGATGGTCAGGATCTAGGACCAATGTGCCATGTTGGCACGTGCGCTGTGAAGTCCCATTTCCATTTCAAGCAAGCGAGTATACTAAAAGGTAACATTCTCACAAACTATACGCCTAAAGTTACTGACTAAGCAATATTTATCATCCAATTACATACGCATTAAAACAAAATCGTCCAACCGGTGGGCCCTCTCTTGGATGGACGGTAGGCCAAAATCGTGCCGACAAAATAATGTTAGTCACATGATCAACGTGCGAAATTTCTGACCGCAAAGAAATTCCTTTTTTCAAAAGGAGTGTATTGATTGCAAGTCATCCATCAAAAATCTCTAACAACGTGTACGTCAACAAATTGCGGCTGAGATGATCTAGGAGGACAAGAAACGAGCTTTGCTATGCCCACATGCACCACCGTACGTGTAGATGATCTCGCCCATGTGGGTCACCTAAGTTATGTATCATATGAAATTCAGGCCATTGAATATTGAATGTAAGACTCTATCAGGTGGGCTGCATATGATCATTGATTTAGGTCTAATTATTAGATTATTCAAATTGAGTGATTCAACAGTCTCCACTATAATTGTGATCATCACATATGGTGGAGGACGGAATGCTTGAATTGCGGCCCTTGTATAAAGTTATTACGTCGAATATGAAACTTATAGTATGAGACGCTTAGAGAAAATAAGCATGATGGAAGGGCATGTTTGAGAGCCTGGAACTAAAACCCCTTGGATTCAGAACCCTTAGATTTGAAATCCTCTTGTTGTGTTTGGCACCCTAGATTGGGAATAACTTTAAACCAAAAGTAGTTATTCATAACATATTTTCAAGGGTTTGAATTTAATTACTAAATTAACTTTAATATCTTCAATTAGTGAACTTATGTAATTTTGACACAATGGTTGTAATAAGCCCGCTGAAATATATACTTTGCTAAAAAAATAATGAAATTCCAAGTCTCAAATGGGTCACAAGTAAAAGATTATGTCCGAGTGACTAACCAATGATTTTTAACTATTGATTTACATGGACAATGTTTGGACGGTGCTAATCATTATAATAAAGTAATTATAGTGATGCAATTGATAATATAATTATTTGAGGATATCATTAGTGGACCATGTGTCCAGTAAATTAAAAGTCTACTGATACACATGTTACACATGCAATTATGGGAATGATTTTAGATGTAATCCAACATCTCACCTTGAATTTCAAACACCTTGATTGAGGGGATTTGAAATCCCGAGTTACTTTATGGTGCCAAACATGGAATTTGAAATCCCCTCAAATCCCCCGAATCCAAGGTGCCAAGCTACTCTTGCTCGGGTGGTAAACTCTCAGGAGTTTCAACTGCCGATCAAGGGTTTAAGTGCCCATAGGTAGTGAAATTCCACTAGCATGAGTGTGTGGGGGAGTGTGTGCGTGTGTTAAAAAAATATATATAAAAAAAAAAATGCCAAGTTACCCTAAGTTTCTATTTCCCTCTTTATTTATTTATTTATTTATTTTTATTTTTATTTTTGTATATACATATCTTGCTACTCTATTCCATATAAGAGAGAAAAACCTAATCCCATGCAATAGGCTCAACTTATGATATGTTGTATATCCACTCCATCCATCCGTTTTTTTATCTCATTTTAGTAGACGGTCTAAACATTTACCATATCCAAATCTCAGGTGGACCACACCACAAGATACAGTGATGATTGAAGCTTACCATTAAAAACTTCCCGGGGACCTCTATAAGTAGATCCGTATCATTTACTTGACATCTAAACCCTTGATAAGGTTAACTAAAACTGGATGAAAAGAATATACAAATATTAGCTTGATCCAAAAGTTTCATGGCCTCCAAAAAAAGCTTTTAATGGACATTCACCACTTATTTCAATAGTGTGGTACACCAGAGATTTGGATCTACTTAACGTCTGGGATGACATCCTTAAATAAGCTGAAACAACGTATGGACGGCTTGGATATGAATTTTTTTATTATTAAAGTGGTCCCCACACGGTAAGCATAACACCCACTAAGCTTTTACCTGCATAACACAGCTAATTCGCTCCCCCTCCGACAACACGGACTAACTTATAGCTTCTCTCGCCTTTAGTACGGACAAGTGGGCCAATGGAACAGTGATCCAGCCTTTTGGTTTGATGGGCCTAATGATGGAGTACTTGCAAATAGACGGTTAGGAATAAAATACATCAACGGTCCACATTGGTGGGGAGACCAAGCTTTAGACATGTACCAACTTCCAGTCAGTGGACTTGTTGGGGCATGGTCTATCAACAACAAAACCCATCTGATCAATGGCCGATTTTTGGGGCATGGTCTATCAACACCAAAATCTCATCTTATCAATGGTCTGGATCATCTGTGGGTAGGGTAGGACCCACATGTCGATACTCAACGCTACAGTAGCATGCAATTCCCATGACTCGAAATTCACGTAAAGTGGCCACATGTAACCAATCCAGCGGATAATTTCCAAGTTCCAAACCATCAAGTGATCGTGACATCCACTCCATCCAATAGGTTGGCCCAACCATGAGGACTACATCGTGAAAAAATCAACTCCATCCACTCATCAGTTGGGCCACTCAATTGTAATAATGTATATCCACTGATAAATAAAAGATACAAGTGTGGTCCACCTGAAGAGTGGATGGGGCTGATTTTTGAACGATGTGATCCTGATGGTGGGCCAACCTATTGGACGGTGTGGATGTCCCATGCACATTATAGGTTGGAACTTGGAAGTTCTCGTCGAACCTGTTGGATGTGAGCATTTCTCATTTCTGAGTACCCAATGAGCATGGGTGCATGATTGGTAATGCGGTACCAACCTTTTAAGACTCGGCGATTCGGACTGACTCGTGTCACGACTCAGCTGAGTCGGGAGTGACTCAGATATTTTCTATTTTTCAGTTCTGATTCGTGGTGTCCAACCGTCCATCTGATAGGGCCTAAAATTCAATTTGATCCAAAGCCGTGGAGAGGGTACAGCATAGCGAACAATGTGAGAAGGGACAACCACACTCTTGTTCTCACCAGGGCCCACCTGATTTTTGTCTTGACTCTTCATGGAGTGTGAATAAAAGGTATGGACGGTCAGGATTCCAGATATACAACATGTTGAACCTCATGCAAGTCAAATGTACATGTCCCCTCTCAAGTTGTTGAAAAACTCTTATTAAATGTGCCACATATGATCATCGGATTAGATCTGACCATTGAATTATTCAGATTAAGTGATTTAGTTGACCCTATTATAATTGTGATTACTGTAAATAGGTTTGGGATGGGACGCTTGAAACGTAGTCTCTATATATAGTTATTAAGCCGGATATGAAAACCTCCCATGTGGAGACTCTAGAGAAGAGAAGTGTGATAGATAAACTTCTCTATCCTTCTTTTATATAAATACATATTTTGGTTTCTCACCAACATAGGAAAGAAAACACTAGTCCCATTGAAAGTTCTTGTAGAGGTGTGAGGTGTGGAAGACCTAGCATCTCTCGACTATGACGTGACTTCGGAGATGTCTTCCTAATTAGGTACGACTTTGTGAGTGTTATATTGAATCATCATAATTGATGAATGGATAATCCATCAATTCTGCAATAAAGAAATAACAATTGTCGTGTTCCGTGCCCCACTTGAGTTTTCCACTTGGGTTGATATTTATGCCCTGCGGTAATGTGGGCCCACTCATCGATGTATGTGGTCGGAGGATGCGGTGAATACACCACGGGGACCCCACTTCTGCCCCCCCACCCATTATAAAAGTTCTCCCTTCATGGAACCTGTTTTAGTACGTGAAGTAAAAGAAATACCAAAGAAGGTTTTGCATGGTGGCATTGGTCTCATAGCATCATAAAGACACATTTGCATAAACAAAAGATGGCTACTTTAAGTCATGAATTGATTGAAATCGATGGACCATTTCATTCATGCCCTTCTTTATTCATCACCTTTGACCGTTGATTGCTCCATATCGCTGGGTCGGGCCAATTGAACCGTCTCATCGTGCACACGTATGATCTACACTATAATAAGCAATGTCGATTGAGAATTGCCAATGGTGGTATGGCTTTAAGAGAAAAGTGCAGGCATTTTTTAGGATAAGCGTACATTAAAGGGAGAAAAAGATGTAAAGCTCACTGATAGAGTGGGCCACTTGATTGAACATAAAGATCCATGTTCAAGGGTGTTGAATCTTTGACCCAAATTGGATTTTTGGCTTTTGACCATCTTACATCATGGATTCAATCATAGAGACTTTATTGAGGAAAAATGGGTATTAATGAGAGGGATTATATGATCATTGGCTCTTTGTTTTGTACAAGTGGGGCCACAGTTTGGTAATTACAGACCGTTGATCTGATGTATCCATCTGTGGATGGGCTATGATCCAAGAAAAAAAAAAAATCATAAACTTGAATCATCAATCCATCCAATCTTTGGCCCGTTTCCAGCGAATGTGGACCGTTCTATTTAACCATCTATTTGTAGGCCGCCGATCAAATGGTTAGGAATGTCCAATGATCTTTTGTTCCTTCATACATTAGTATAGGGACAATCAGATCAAAGGTCTGGATTAAAAACAATGGGCCCTACATAGAGAAATTGGAATCTCATGGACATACATATGGTTCCATGTTAAGGAGGATGGGGAGAAACAACAAAGCTAATGTGAGGGATGACAGCTAGGGCCTTCCTTGTGGAGTCTTTCTCGACAAAAAGCTGTGATGGCTTGAGAGGAGTGTGGGTGGGAAAGAAAAGATCACTTTAGGTTTTTGGATGGTTGGAAGACAACAAACAAACATGCAAAGGAATTGAATATTATATGTGAAGTGAAGAGAGATTTGTAACCGTAGTTTTGAAAGTGGCCCTAAAAGAGGACGAAAAGACCCCATTTTTCTTTGACCAAAGTCTCCACAATTATTTGCATGAAAAAAATAAGATTACCCAAAAAATTTATTTTTCTTAAGAGCAACTTTGATACTCTGGAGGATTTTGGTGGTTGATATACAGGCCTTGAGAAATTCTATATTTGGCATACGTGTAACTAAAATAAACCATCTAGATTGTGGGTCTCAATTTTTATGGCTTGTAAACTGCAGACACTGATCTGATTTCCTAATTGGTTGATTGATGAGTATTTAATGGATGGTTAAGATGAAAAGCAGTGATCGGTCCGAATTCAATGAATAAAACCATTGATCAGAGGTTAGGATCAGTCAATTATATAATCTTTTCATGAGATAAATATTTTGGGTTCTATAAATTATAGATTATTTAAAATGTGTGCCATGTGTAGAGCCTGTGTATCAACCTTCACACTCTACCAGAGTATCAAATAGCTTACCTAATATTTATAAATTTATAATTGCAATACAAAAGTAGTTTAAACAAATGCGTGGTGTGTATGAGTGCATGCAAGACAAAAGCAAAAACCATGAAAAAGAGAATGCATGATTGCATGCAAAAATCGAAGACGAACCGTTGCCCCCTCAACGACAACTCCATGCATGCACGTGTCTTGTTGCAAGATTCACAAACCTCAATATGCGACTGTATAGCTTTGCTTTATGCAAACATGTATTTGATATATGATAATGAAGTCTTGAAATGTTGTTTTTATTATTTTTATTATTTTAATTAATCAAATAAGAAGTTGGAAGAAAAATAAGTATCACACCATTGAATGGGATGCTAATGTCAGCTTAGTAAGTATTTTTAGACTCATCCAACAAGTAAAATCCTAACCGTTCATTTATAGTTTTGAATTCTAGAAATATGAGATTATCAAACACGAAAGGTTATAGGGTTAATTAATTAAAAGATAAAATTTTGAAAAACACTTTAAATTTCACTGCATTCATAAAAATTCAAGAAAAGCTGTCCAACATGATCATAAAGTCTTTCTGTGATTTGAGATTTGTTTAAGAATACAGCTGGTCCAGTCAGTGAGCCATACAGTAGAGAACAATGGACAACAGCCCGAAAGCCGAAAGGAATGTTACGATGGTTTTAAGTCTTGGATTCGATAGGACCCAATCTGACCCAATACCAGGAGTCGCCCCTTGAGTCATCCTTGACTTAGATGAGTCGGGGCAGTTAGCCCGGCTTTACTCAGGGCTGAACAAGTCTATTCAAGTCCTCAAATAAAAGAACCATGTGTAGCCGAAGTTACCAAAGTAAAAGAACCATGGATGTTATGTGTGGTTTTAGAGATTCTTTTATTGTGTTTTATTTATTTATATCTTGAGGGTAAGCTATGGTGAAAATATCATGTCGAACAGATAATCCAAACCATTTTTATCAGTAGAAATGGATAGTCAAGATTGATGGAAGAAACCCAATTAGTTCTAACCATGATCTCTAGACATCCATACGATATGTCCCACCATGAATTGCTTATGATTCCATAGAAGTACTTTGGTTTGATGATGCTAACCATCTGATCTATGACTTATAAAAGATAAAATCTTCGAGACTTAGGCATACTGGGAGAGATGATAGGGAAGACATTACTCAGAAATTACAATTAATTTAAATTGAACCGTCCATAATCTTTGCATGTTATTTTGAATGAAAATTGAGCTTTTCTATATTAGATTAGTGGACATTAATTGTCCAATTCATAATGGAAAACACCCAGTAGTCTTATTTCAACAAACAAGTATCAATAAATTAGAGGTTAAGATCTTTGAAATAATCTGAATCATGGAATATAAACTTGGTGACAAATAGATTTGCAATTTAGGTAGTTTAATTTGAGTTAATGTATGTCACTTGTTCGAAGTGCTTGCGCATCAAGTGTCATGTGCAGCTAGAATATCAAATAATTCCTCCATGTAAAAAATTAGCATTTATGAAAGGGTCAACCTCATTCAATTGACATGATTTTTTGTTTCAACCATGACTTGCCCCTAATGGTAAAAATAAATGAACGGTCGGGGTTGATGATTCGCTGTGCCATGTGTGACTTAAACCCTTCATGATGGGTAGTTAGATGATGGTGGGATCCAATTTGACCCAGTAAACAAAGTCCAAACAAACAAAGAACTTTTTTGTTGTGCATATGTAACGTCTCGAAAATCGGCACCCGAGTACATAGACTCCGGTCCTAAGTTCTCAAGAGTTAACTTAATAAAATGCAAATGTGTCCTCATTCAAATTCAAATTCATTTTACACACAGATAATCAAAGTTGCGCAATTCAACTTAGCGGAACCGAAGCGAAGTATGGATAGTAAAAACCCATAAATGTAGGGCTAAGAATAAAAAATATGATTCCAATAGTGATGATCGTCGAAAATGAGGATTACACAAAACACAACAAACATGTGTCAAAATTTACACATAAAGCACGCCCGATTACGGACTCTAACATATACATGCACAAAACTAAAATAAAAGCAAGGTCTTCCATCTTCGCCTGACGCTCCCAAGGCATCACGGTGAAAGTGCAAGCTGACCCAAGTCTACCCGCCAGCGGTCTTAATAGAACCTGCATCAACAACATTTCCTGGTTGGTAGTTTAAAACACTATCCTAGGTGGGAGTGAGTAACTAACTTAGTGGTTCCATCAGTTCTACGTTACACATGCATTTGACTCAATCAACGCAATTAATGATAAACAATCAATCAATCAATTCCTAAATACCCTTGTTAAATTCACAATTGTGATTATGAAATGATGCATGTGCCTTACAATCTAACACTCCCTCACAAGCGACTTCAACGCCCATTTGTGAAATGTCAAAACTCTCTCTCAAGCGACTCCAATGCCAAATTGCAATCTATCCTAGAGTATGCATGATTAGCCAAGTAATTATTAATTCCAATTCATACAGCCGATTGGTAAAGCTAAAATACCGACGTTATATAACGAGTCCTTATCCGAATTAGGTGGCTCGCTGCGGCACGTAGTGACTCTTCACCAGTGTCCTTTGATTTGAATTTAGGTATCACCCGTTTATCTCACAAATCAATGATTTCAAAGGTAAGTCATGATACCCAAATGTATGAGGATAAACTCGGTATGAGTCGTCACTTGTTGAGGGTCAAATATTGCATATTAGACCCCAATTATTACTCGATTTTGCAAGTATGATACTGTTTAACGGTCTATTTTAATTGTGTTTGTGATGCAGGGTGTACTTAGGAACCTGGACTGAAAAAGGGTACTAAAAGCGTGGATTTGATGCTCATAAATCACCAAGGCAAGGGACGGACTCCAGGGGACTGTGATCAAAGAATTTACACACCCGAGATTCGAGGAGATCTAGTTTGTCACATTAAAAAGGCCTGAAATTCATCCAGAATGCAAGATCGTAGGGTTCTCACCATCCGTTTGGCTTGAAACTTCATATACGGCCTGAGGACCATAAATTAACTGTACATGTCAAATTTCAGCCGCTAGATCCCTGTAGAAGTGGCCCAACGGATAAATCAGCCCATAAACTATTGATTCTCGGCCCACCTGATCTCCGGATATGCTTCAATTATGGCCTCAAACCCTTATACTAGATGGGAAAGTAGATTAGTGGAATAGATTTCTCAAAACTTTAAGGTGGGCCCCATTTTATGTGGATGGTGCACACTGAAGGTGTACACTTGCAGTGTACCGGACTAGCCAAAGTCTGTCAGAGTGCGTTGACCCGACATTGGTTCCAATTCAAACTTCTGTTGCGTAATCTCCAAACAAAGACCCGTGGGTGAATCCTGATGGGCCACCATTCTGGATCAAACGTTCAATCTGGACCGTCCATTTGTTCTTAAAGGGCAAACCGACCGTACACATGAAGTTTTTCCGAACCCATGCTCGGACACGCAGGAAAACCTCAATCAAACGCAGGTCGGACGGTAGAATAGGAACTCTGGTGGGCCACACCGAATCTGATCCAAATCTGACCATGTCCGAATAGTTTTCCGATTTGAATCCAATGGATGGACTGGATATCACTGCTGACATCAATCATGGGCCCCACCAACGTCACAACGCAAGAGGCTGCGCGAGCTCTGTTTCGTAAACAAACGTGCAACAATATTTGTGGCCCACTGTCTCTGATCGTTTCGACAATCTAGACCGTTCATCTGAAAGCCTTGCAAAAACCGTCCGTAGGGACGTTTTTTTTTTTACAAAAATGGGACACACCTGTGTGCAAATACTGGGCCCAACGCAGCTCGGTTACATTATTTTTCTGCTACGAAAGGAGTTACGCACGCTGTTGTGCGCATTCTCCACCGCCTCTCCACGCACCGACTCCAGCTTTACATGCAACCACTGAAGAGTTGAACACGACAAGTAAATTTAATTTTATTTATTACAAATACTTGTACACAACAAGGGTATACTTTACAACACTCACAAACTATCACTCTTGAATGACAACTCACACACACAAGGAAAAACTCTTTTGAGCTCTTAATACTTAGATACCTTGCTTTCACTCTTGAACTCACTCCTTTTTGTTGTTGATGTGTACATAATGAGGCTCTTCCCATATTTATAGAGAACCATGGAAGATTCTAGAATCAATATAATTCTAAAGAGTTTTAGAAGCTTCTAAATATATCCTATAAGGTTCTATTATATTTCGAAACATTCTAAGAGAATCCGGAAGGTTCTAGCATAGTCCGGAATGTTCTAGCATAATCCGGAACATTCCAGAAGAGTAAAGAAAACTCCATCAAACTCTAGAAGTTTCCGGAAGATTCTAGAGAATTCTAGAATTTTTCAGAAATGTCTGGAAGTTTCCGAAAGACTCTGGAATATTCAAGAGAGGTGGTGATGACATTTAACACTCCCCCTCAGCACCAACTCTCACAATTCTGCCTTGGTCACCATGCCAAGTTACTTTCTGAATTCAGTGAACTTAATATTGCTAAGTCCTTTCGTGAGTATGTCTGCAACTTGGTCGTCGGTCTTCACATGACTCATCTCGATTTCTCCTTGAAGTACCTTCTCTCTCACAAAGTGATAGTGTACCTCAACATGCTTAGTCCTAGTATGAAACACTGGATTCTCAGCCAAGCAGATTGCTGATCGATTATCGCAGCGCAATATCATTGGATAATCATCTGGTTGATGAAGATCCCTCATTAACTGTATAAGCCATGTGCTTTCTTGTGCCGCCATTGTCATTGCTTTGTATTCAGCCTCCGTGGTTGATAAAGATATTGTAGGTTGTCTCTTGCTACACCAAGAGATTGCTCCTGAGCCAAGGTTGAATATATATTCAGTAGTTGATCATCATGTGTCATGATCACCACCATAGTCAGCATCGCAGTACCCAACTATCTTGTATGCTCCACCTTTCTTGTATAATAGACCAAGGTCTACTGTACCCTTCACATACCTCAATATTCGACGTACTGCTTCAAGATGTGGCTTCTTTGGTGTTTGCATGAACCAGCTAACTATACCAACTGTGTATGCTATATCCGGCCGCGATAATGTAAGGTAGATTAGACTACCAACTATTTGTTGGTACATATTTGCATCTTCCAAGTCTTTTCCTTCTTCCGAACATAGCCTGGCATTAGCCTCCATAGGTGTGGCAATTGGCTTGCATTCGAGCATCCCATATTTCTTTAATAGGTCTTTAGCGTACTTCTGCTGACAGAGGAATATACCTTTGTTGCTTCGGTCAATCTCCAGCCCAAGAAAATGCTTCAGTTCTCCAAGTTCCTTCATTTGGAATCACACGGACAAGTTCTCTCTTGTCCTTTCAATCTCACCGTCATCATCTCCAGTGATGATCAAGTCATCCATGTACACTAGTACTATTGCTAGTTTACCTTCTTGGATTTTTACAAAGAGACTGGAGTCTACAGGTGTCACCAAGAACCCGCTTTGCACTAAGAATTCCCCTATCTTGTCGTACCATGCCCTCGGTGCTTGTTTAAGCCCATACAAGGCCTTCTTTAGTTTGCAGACATAATCTTGATGCCTTTTACTCAGGAAACCACTTGGCTGCTCCATGTAGATATCTCGACCAATTTCTCTATGTAGAAAGGCATTCTTTACATCCATCTGCCATAGTTTTCAAGATTTGCTCGCTGCAAGTGTTAGTAGTACTCGCACCGTTGTAATTTTTACTACTGGGCTAAAAGTCTCATCATAGTCCAACCCATATTCTTGTGAGAATCCTCTAGCCACTAGTCAAGCTTTGTACCTTTCTATTGATCCATCGGGGCGAGTCTTGACCTTGTACACCCATTTGCATGATATCGGCTTCACATCCTTGGGTTTCGGGACTAGTTCCCAAGTCTGATTTTGGTTTAATGCCTTAATCTCTTCTTCCATCACCTTTTGCCATTTTATGTCTCGGGATGCTTCTTCAAATGTTGTTGGCTCTTTCACGGTCTCTTCTTCTGCTAAGGCAGCGTCCACATATCTTGGGTTAAGCTTTCTCTGTCTAGTCGACCTCCTAAGTGGTGGGTTGTCTACCACAACCTCTTGTTGACTTGGGCGAAGCTCTTCTGGACTACTTTGATGTACTCCAGTTTGCCATGGACTTAGATTTATCTGGTGTTCTACACATATTAGGAACTTGCTCGCCATCTCCTGCTGTAGGTGTCAACTCCTTAGTTGAACTAGGAGATTCTTCTCCTTCCCTTGTTTTCCCCATCTTATGCAGTTCATCTTCTAGGTCTTGAGAGTTTGGCAGCTCCTCCTTCAGTGGCGACCACCATGATGAGGCTTCATCAAAGACAACTTTCCTCGATGTGTAGCACCCTGAATCAACAATCCAATCATCACTGTAGTTGATAGCTCTTTGATTGAAAAATGCGGCAAGGCCTATTTCACCAGTCTCTGTCACTATTGAGGAAACAGCTACTTCGTCAGTGACTGTGTTAGACTGCTTAAGTGGTTCATCAAAATTTATCTCCTTCTCTGAACAATCTCCTTTGATGGATTCAGACACTGCTAAGGATGCCTGAAAGTCCCAGTCATCTTCACTGTCTTCTTGGTGATTTTTAGAAGTCACCAAGTTACCTTCGGCTGATTTTTTCTTGAACCAACAATTTTTTGCAAAGTGACCTTTCTTGCCGTAATTGAAACACTCTATATCATACCTTCGAGATACGGAGGATCGTTGTTTATTTGTGTTATTATCGGATTGAACTCCCCCTGTCCGAGGACATCTTCCTTGCTCTTCTCTCTTCTTGGACTTTCCAAAGTTCTGTTGACTTTGTTCGCCCTTTCTGTTCTGCTGTCGATGTCCGCCTTTTTTATTATTGCAGTAGAGTGCTTCCTCTTCCTTGTTTATCGACACTCCAGCCATTTGTTTGCATAAACTTTCTTGATTGGCCAACAAATTCTCCAATTCTATGAGAGTAGGTTGAGTAAGCCAACCTCGTATTGCCGTGATAAAAGCATTATACTCGGGCTTCAACCCGTGTATAATAATCCTCCTCATTCTTTCCTCATGAATATTTGCTTTCGAATCTAATTCTAAAATTTCTCGGCATAAATCCTTTACTCTTTTAAAGTATTCACTTATAGACTTATCTCCTTGGGTGGTGGACATTAACTCATTCTCTAAATATTGAAGTCGAGCATCATTTATTTTTGAAAACAATGATGCAAAGGTGTCTCATGCCATCTTGGGTGTGTCGTCATCCTTGATTTGCCCGAGCAACTCATCCTCAATGGTTGACTTGAGCACGTATATTGTCTTCCCGACCTTAATCTTCCACTTTCGGAGTGCTTCAGCATTTTCCTTAGGAGGTGGGATAATCTCATCCCCATTAACAACCTCCCACAAGTCCTGCCCTTCAAGGTAGGACTTAATGCGACTCCTCCAACTTTGATAGTTGTGGTTGTTAAGCCTCGTAACTCCGCTCGTTGTGTTCACAAGATCCGCCATCGTGACTTGGTGTGATTATCACTCCCTTTACCAAGCAAGTAAACAAACTTCATAGTCTCCAAACTGTGCACGATCTCCTTAGAAAACGGATCCCGACCAAACCTCGCTCTGATACCAAATTGAAGAGTTGAATACGACAAGTAAATGTAATTTTATTTATTACAAATACTTGTACACAACAAGGGTATACTTTACAACACTCACAAACTATCACTCTTGAATGACAACTCACACACACAAGGAAAAACTCTTTTGGGCTCTTGATACTTAGACACCTTGCTTTCACTCTTGAACTCACTCTTTTTTATTGTTGATGTGTACATAATGAGGCTCTTCCCATATTTATAAAGAGTCATGGAAGATTCTAGAATCAATATAATTCTAAAGAGTTCTAGAAGCTTCAAAATATATCTTATAAGGTTCTATTATATTCCGAAACATTTTAAGAGAATCCAGAAGGTTCTAGAATAGTCCGGAATGTTCTAGCATAATCCGGAACATTCCAGAAGAGTAAAGAAAACTCCATCAAACTCTAGAAGTTTCCGGAAGATTCTAGAGAATTCTAGAATTTTTCAGAAATGTCTGGAAGTTTCCGAAAGACTCCGGAATATTCAAGAGAGGTGGTGATGACATTTAACAACCACCGACTGGAAACACCTATAAAAGGAGATGTGAGAGAGGGAGTGAGGAATCGAAATCTGGGACGTGAAGCACAGGATAGAGAAGGGAGATTAGAGTTTTCTTCTAGTTTTTTCTCTGTTTTAGTTTTTCTTTTCTTTTCTTTTAAGAATTAGTTAAATATGCCTATAGTTAGCTAACCTCTTAGCTAGGGCTAAGAGGTGAAGCTTATGGAGTGAGGAGACTGATTCTACGGCTTTAATTATTATTTTGAACTGATTTTAATTATAGTTTGATTAAGGAATGTCTTTAGTTTTTAATGGTTTGTTGTGATTGAAATTACAATAGATCTGCGATGGCTTTGAGTATTTCCTTTTCTTTATTATGATTATGAAGTTAGGAAACCCTGTTGTTCACCATCGCCCCTTGGACATGGTTGGATGACAAGACTCTTCCTAACATTCATACATCACTCAGATTAGCTGCGGATTGGTTTAATTCTGTTGTCTGCTTTGTCTCATGGGCATGGTCTTGTGATGGAATCCATTTTAATTTACATCAGTCTTATCTCTTGAAAACTAGATTAAAAGAAGTTCAGATTGGTTTTCATGGTTATATCTTCCAACTGTATGAAGATGGGACTCGAAGTCCAGTTGAGTTCATGAATCAAGCGTAGATCTCCCTGATCTTTACAAGTGGATCCTTGGCACCCTAGTTTCCTACCTTTGAATTTTATAATTTTTAGATTAATATTTTCACCATTATTCACTTCCTTTTAACTGATTTAGATTTTATCTTATCCTAGTTCTAGTTCGAGTTATTTTCGGATTACGTACAAGGTTCAGTCCATGTGGATTCGACCTCGGTCTTACTGAGATTATTACTACATCACAACCCTATACTTGGGGTGTGAACATCACCCAAATACCGAGTATTGTCACTAAGTTCCGAGGTACGGGTTTGTCACGTAAAACCAAATCACATAAAGCAAAGCGTTCGTCATCCAATTTCATGCACGATCGGGTCATTCTAACGATACTCTGGCACAGAACCATCGGCCGGGTAATTTGACGGGGGCCGTTCGAATAATGATCTATCACCTCCATTAGTGCTCACTGGTCACTACAGGGAGGCTCATCACCTCAGCATAGGCCGACAGCTCGGACACAGTGTCCTATACCACCATGCCCAGCTCATGAGTCTTAATGGGATCATATCGCACTAACGATTATGAATGGACTCATTTATTGAGAACGGGGTATCCTATATTCAATTTGGTCGTGTCACACATTATGAATATATATAAGCAGTCGACTAATGGACTAATTTGATTGACTTGAGAGAACCCTAACACAACCATCATTGGATGCAAGCATCCCGTGTCGTCCGTGTTCAACCCTGGTCGATCGAACAAGCCTGAGGTGGTCAGTCCGACTCGGGTCACCCCTTTAGTTCAGGCGATTAGCCAATTGACCTAACATCGTAGCAATCCTAAGTATCACTATGGACTAAACACTACATCATGCAATTATAACATATATTCTATTACATAACCACCTAGACATTTCATCGAGCATGTGAGCATCCATAGGGTACTGCATCTACTGAAGCATTAAATAAAACATATGGGCATGTATAATGTAATATAACCACTTAAGCATTAAATCAAGCATGTAAGCATCGACAAAGAAACACATTCCACCACTTAGACATTTCATCAAATATGTGAGCATTCATATCCAACCAGTAGCATATATTATAGAAAAATCAAAATGTCAACATATTAACATGCACAAATTTATATACAAGTATCTAATGATTAACTGAGACTCTCAAGGGTCGATAAACGATAATTTAGAGATAATGGTTTGCACCTTGTGATGATTCGCTCCACTCACGATACTCGTAGGGTTAGGGCGTTAGGGAAAAATCATCGAGAACCTAAGTAAACATGCAAACTTGTAAGAATTGAAAGGAATTAGATACAAGACCTAAACCTACAAATGTGACTCAATACTTACCTTTAATTGGCGTCAAATCTACACCAATGAAGGGCAATGTTGCCATAAAAGGGATGAGAAGGTGAAGGTATATAAATCCTCACACTCTCAAGCTCTCTCTCTCTCTCTCTCTCTCTTCTCATTTCTTATCTAATTTTTATTCTCTCTTCAAAGCTAGGCTCAAAATTCGTATGGGAAGAGGGGGCATGAAATGAATAGGTATTTATAATACCAGAACTGGTGCAAATGACTCCAATGACCATTTATCATTATGGGTTGTTTTCAACCAATGAGACCCACTGGGAGGTGTACGGGTTAATCTAAGTCATGTGATAAGTGTCCCAATTGGCGATCTATATTTGGACATAATCGTCTGATGATCAGATGTGCCAATTAACCGGGAAGACCCTTCCTTAAATCGACGGTCACCGATGATAAATCATGGTCGTGGCTATACGGATATGTGTGGAAAAATGTCTTTAGTCGGCACCCCGACTTTGGTTGTGAATCGACGGTCTGAAAGTTACAATTTCGCGAAAAAGCAATGGGTCAGTTTCACTTAAATTTCAGGTTTTCACCTAAGGCATTCACACATTTCATTCACTTGGCTTGCGGTTCCAAGTTGAGCAATTCAAGATGCAACCTCGGCTCGATGTCTTGCGATGGACATCAAGCCCACTAAGACAAATGTCTTTGTATAGTCTCGGGTTTAATGGCCCACTAACGAGCGGTCTAGAGTTTGTTTGAATAATTAAAGCATTTTCAGAATGAATTGGGTGGGGAGATTTCTTGTGCACAATGAATAGGGTTTGGATTAACTAAGTTCATAGTGTAGCTTATTCGCAACTCGCAAAAATGACGATTCAATCATAATCGCCCTAAACCATTGGTTCTTAGGGTAAAAGGATAATTAGTTCAATTTGGTTTGTTAATTAAAATCTCACTACTAGTTATCTCAGATTTTAGTTGGTCTTTATTTAGTTGTGGTTGTCTTGATTAGTTAGCAATAGGTTGACTAGATTTGAGTTATGTGTGAGCAAATCATGTGGTTAAACTCGATGTTTAAGTGATCCGCCGGATTCGTTGGCTTCCTACCTATAATCTTAGTATATAATCTATAGAAAATGGTGGAGATTAAAATCATCCTCACAATGGAGGTTAAAATCTCCATTAGAATGGTAAAGCTCAAGAAGATGATTTGAATCTCATATATTTAGAGGTTTATGACGAGGGATATGAGTGAGGAAACTCCTAAGCTCTATTGGCATCAAAAACTCATAAAAATGCCAAAATATTAAATGCATTATATAAAGGAATCGAGTTCTAACATTCAAAAAATGAGTAGAAATTAGCTCTGTCGATCGAGTGATGCCTTTAATCGGTTGACTCCCCTTTAATAGGATCGAAGATCCTTCTATACCATCAAGAAACTCTAGAATATAGGTCACTTTGTTGTTATACGTTTCTAGGTGCTTTCGATCTATCGAGCCCTGAGCTTCTATCAATCGAGGCTTTGATTGAGACACATCAACAATTTGTCGATGGAATCGAACTCCACTCGAAAACTACTATTTGAGCAATATGATTTACAACAGCTCTGTACTTCTTAGAATACTAATATATTATATTGATTAAGTGTCTAAAGCTTGGTTTAGATGAGTCAAATGTATACATATGTGATGATGCATATAGAGGTGTGTTGTTTTGATTTTTAAGATGGTATAGGGCTAGGTTTACCAAGGAACCTCATGCTTTACCTTTTGTCTTCGGCCTTGATGCTTCAAATCTTTAAGTCTTCAGTATTCAATGTCTTCTTATGAAGGCTCAACCGACTCAAGACACCCTAGCTCATGTTATTAACAAAATTAAGACACTAACAATCTCATCCTTTGTCAATTATGTGTAGACCTTGTCATGATCCATACCAATGACAATCTAAAATAACTAAACATATTACATGTTGAATATAAATGATTTACAACTCGAATACACAAATATATGCAAACACTTGCATTGCTCCCCCTCAAATGCTCCCCATATTACCATCAATTTCTTGCAACAACAAACAAAACCCGCAAAATAAAATTCAACTTATTTTGGTGGGACTTGATCTTTTTTCTCATTTTTGTTAATATTTAACAAATAGTTAATTCCATGAATATAACAATAAAAACAGAATATGAAAAACCCATCTAAATCAGAAATATACATATATGTATATATACTAATAATGGAATACAGTGCATATAAACATAAAAAATATGGAGCATGCATATATGATTATTTAAAAGATATGCATATCAAGCAACAATGACCAATGATAATTTAAAAATAAACATGTGATACTAAAATTAAACAACTTTTAAAGCTTAAACTATCAAAAGGAAAATGAGGCTAAAATTCTCTGATTTACCTATTAGGCTCACTTAATGAGACTTGAATCCTTAGATTTACCTATAAGTTCAATAATGAGGCTAAAATCCTTCGATTTACCTATAAGGCTCATAAATGAGACTGGAATCCTCAGATTTACCTATTAAGCCCACATATACCATCCAAGGTCAGTTATCCCTCTTCACAACCCATTTTTGGGCAATGTGATTTACAACAGCTTTGCACATCTTAAAAGCCAAACTTATCATGTTCATTAAGTGTCTAAAGCTTGCTTTAGATGAGTCAAATTCTTACATATGTGATGATTCATCTAGAGGTGGGTTGTTTTGGTTCTTACGATGATCTAAAACTAGGTTTACCAAGGCATCCTATGCTTTACCTGTTGTTTTCGGCCTTGATGCTTCAAGTCTTCGGTCTTCAATGTCTTCCTACGGAGGCTCAACCGACTCAAAACACCCTAACTCATGTTATTGACAAAATTGAGGTACTAACAGAGCCACTTGTGGGCAACCAATAACAAGTAGGTCTCATACGATTCCTCCATAATATCTTTGAGTGGATATACATTTTTTTTTTACTTTCTCTCAAAATTCAAATTTAAATCCAAATTGATGATAGTGATAAGAGAGGGATTCAGATGTGATAGGGATAAGTCCTATTGTATTTGAACTCATCTTAATCCTCTAAGTTCCGCATTTCCTTGATGAAAGCATGTGTCCAAGTTGGAGTGTCAACGGGCCAGGCGAATCTCTATCCAAGCCCGGCCCGCATTTTGCAATGTAAGCCTGAACTTACTCAGGCCCATGACGGGGTGAAATAGAATAGCCCAAGCCTGGCCTAAAAGACATACACAAGACCTGGCTTGAGCTCGAGCACGAAACGGGAAGCAAAGAGAGGGTAGAGGCTGAGGGAGGGCATCGACGCCATGGTCATCATAAAGGGGAGAGGAAGAAATAAAGATGAGAGAGAGAAGAGAGAGAGAGGGGGGGGGGGGGAGGGGGAGCGGTCATCGGTGGCGATGACCATGGTTGCCACTGCCTCAGGCAGTGTGTCATGGTTGTTAGTTCTACATCCTATCGATGGTGGGGCCTTAGCAGAGAGAGGGGGGGGGGGGGGGGGGGGGGGGGGTAGTTGAGAGAGGGGTGGGTTGGCGATTAGGGTGATGAAGATGACTGTGCAAACCCTAGTGAGCTAGATTGGGCAGGGCCTTTGGGCTTTAGGACATCTAGTCCAAGCTCGACTCAATTTATATACCGACATAAAGTTTAAACCTGAACCTGGCCTGATACCTCAGCCCAAACCTGGCCCATTGACATCCTTATGTCCAAATAATTCCTTAGAGAAATCAAGAGGAAAAATAAGAGACTATTTACTGTCCATTAGGCTATCTCTATACAATCTTAATTATTAATTGTCTTCAGTGACTATCATAAACAGATGATTAGCTCATTTTTGCTTATGTGATAGTTAGGTAGCTCGTTGGATATGAGTCATCCATCTTTGTCTTTGTTTGAAAGTTCCTAAAATCGCATGGGTATCTTCAAATACCATGGTCCACCCATCCTATCCATTTAAAGTAATATTAACTATTTGATTTTTTCCTTCAAATCCGGACCACTTATTATTTTACTCTTAATAATCCATTCAAATTGCCATTAATTAAATGGTCGGCATTGCTTGATCAATGTACTTTTAGATATGTCCCACCAACAATGGGATCCACAATTTCAATTTCATAGATAGCTGTAAATCAGTATCCCATGTGAAGAGGATGGGTCACTCCCACTTTCTAAAATCCAACATAAGAGTCATTATTGTGGCGTGATTCTATGATTGGAAAATTTCAAGTGCGCCTACGGTGCCGTAATGCCTTTAGTGTGCCCACGTTCTTTTACACATTTGAACCATCAAATCACTGATCTGGACCATGCATTAGTTTCTGACCGCTATTAGTGGGCCAGGATGAAAGATCCTATTGATCGATTGATGCTTCTTTTCCAAACATTAGAATCGATTTTCACAACCGTTGGTTTTCCAATCCACTGAACGGATGGATAAAAATGTTTACTTGGGTGCGTGTTATCCGGAGTGTAATCCATGGAATGGTCTATTCATATCGATTACTCTACTTTCTTTTGATCCAGACCGTCTAATTTTTTTTGGCATCGTCCTGATGGAAAAGTACCTGATGTCATTGTGCGATTACTCTACTTTCTTTTGATCCAGACCGTCTATTTTATTTTATTTGGCATCGTCCTGATGGAAAAGTACCTGCTGTCATTGTGCGATTACTCTACTTTCTTTTAATCCAGACCGTCTAATTTTTTTTGGCATCGTCCTGATGGAAAAGTACCTGATGTCATTGTGCGATTACTCTACTTTCTTTTAATCCAGACCGTCTAATTTTTTTTTGGCATCGTCCTGATGGAAAAGTACCTGCTGTCATTGTGAAAAGTGGGGCAAACGTAATGGACAGTCCAGATCGATGATTTGACGGGCGTACCAAGAGCGTTGTACGTAGACGGTGGTCCCAGTATTTGGGTGGTGTTAGTGTGCACGCGCGCGTACGTACGTGGGACTGTTCCTTCTCTTCTGATTCCCGCGCATTGTATTTTTTTCATAGGGTGCAATTCGATGAGAACCAATAGTAGCCCGCATAACCACTTGAAATTATAGTCTGCAGGCCCTACCACAATAGTGGAGCCCAATCTTGATGATCTGAACCGTTCATCTAGTGATCGATATCCTTAACTATCCAAAAAAATAAAAAAATTATTAAAATGAATATCCGTCCTATTCATTTAAAACCTGTCCAATCTTAACCCTTTGACTGGAATCCATAGAATGACGCTCCGGATCATTCGTTTTGGTCCTTTTTTTCTAGTAATGGGACTTACACAAAGGGATCTACAAAATGAACGGTTCCGATCATGAAAATTTGCCACGTGTATGGTTAGTGAAACTAGATAAAAATATCCGCCCTTGGTTTGATTTGGATCATGTGAACTGATATTCTCCCTAACCCACTTCACCTGAGATGCCGACAAGGAGAGGAAAGCAACAAGACAAAAACACCTGACCAAGTGTACAAAATTTAGGTGGACCTTTGGAACCATCCATCATCATCACCGCCACAGAATCCCTATTCACAAGTGACCAAGTGGTTCGCGCGTGTGGGGAGAGAGAGAGAGATTGAAGAGGTGGAGTTGACACACCGGCCAACATGCCACACGTGTGCCTCCTGGGCCATGAATAAAGTGGGGCTCAAACTGAACTTAACCAATCATATGGTGGGCCACACCTGAATTTGGAATGTAGGTCCCAGTTTCTTCTTGCAAGTGTGTACCACCGAAGGAACTGATTCGTATGATTTGTGGTTGTGAATCATGTTGACGGCTCAGATCCCTCACACGTGTACCACATTGGACTATGTTCCGCGATTCACCTTTTCAATATCTAGTCGCGCGCGAATCGCCTTTCTGTTTCCCGCCTTCCATTTTACAGCCCAAACATTCCTAGTGGAATCTCACGTACCCTAATCTATTCCAAGAATATATATATATATATATATATATATATATATGAAAAAAAAAATACGTGGAAAACAAGGACACCACCTTTTGCTACCAGAACTGGCTCGAAAATTCCAACGCGTCTACTAACATGTGGGGCCCACACGCATCAGCAGGTGGGCCCCACATTCACCCCACTTCCTCTTGCACCCCACGGCGATGACGTCCTTCTCCTTGTAGGACGCTCACTAAGACCCTTGTAGGGGCACCCAACTAGCCTATGTCTCCACCTACCTTTGTCCCACGCTAATCCTAATTAAAGGCACGTGAGCAAGCATAGGACACGTGTGGGGACTGAGGTTTTCGATGGTTTTCCGGTAGACCCGACTCGAGTTTAACCATTCGGGTACTATCTCTTGGACCCGTCAAAATAATGACTCAGATTCGGGTTTCACGTTTTGGACAGTCGGGTTTTAGGGCAGGTCAATTACATGGACCCGATTAAAGTCGGGTCCGGACCCGTCTAGTTAGTCTTAATAATACAAATATACAATTGTATATCTTACCGTGATGATTCAAGCAACAAAATGCAGTTTCCTAAGCCGCACGCACGCAAGGGAGCCTGTTTATAAATTATGGATGTGTGAAGTAGCACATGCGTGTGCAATCTGGTCCGTTCATTTGGTGGGCCTAATCATGTATATGATCTTATTTATCCAGAACCCTATTCAAAGCCTGGATCTACAAACCAAGGGCACTGATGGTTAAGCAAGCACGATCGGATCCAGGTACGAAGTCTCCGATAACAAGCCCCGAATCTGGCCAGTGTCAAACTCAGTTAGCCGAGTGATAGGACCTGACCCGACCCGACACATCTGTCAGACTTTTTAACCATTCATTTCTGTATACATGTGGCCCACCTGGTCAGAAGATCTTGGCCCATAGCACGGACGCGGAATGCGTACTATCTTAGCACCCTATAGCCTGCTAAATAGACTCTGTGGGGCCGACCATGAAGTATGCTTCTTATCCGTGCCGTTCTTCAGTTTTTTCTGCTCATTTTAGTGGATGAGAAAAAAAATGACATATATACAAAAATCAAGTGGACCACACCACAGGAAAAAGTGGGGATGATGACTTCCACCGTTGAAACATTCCTAGAGCCCACACTGATGTTTATTTGTCATCCAACCTCTTCATAAGGTCACAAAGATATGGATGAAGGAAAAAAAAAAAACAAATATAATTTTGATCCAAATCTTCTGTGGCCCCTAAAAAAATTTCAACGGTAGGTATTCAATTCCCACTGTTTCCTTTCGTGTGATTCACTTTAGCTTTGGATATAATTCTATTTTCGGACCATGCCTTAAAATGAGATGGAAAGACGGATGGACGGCGTGGATAAGACATATACATCACAGGTGGGCCGCAGAGAGTTTATGCAATATGCAATCCGCGTCCCCACAGCACATGCTAATCGCGCGTGTACGCTTTATAAGTGCTGTTTCCCATGTGTAATGTCCGGGGCAGCTTTCATAACTGTAAAAAAGAATACCTGACCTTTTTCAAGCGCGAAACACAAATGCACCATACATGAAAATCTGGTTCATGTTTACCAGATCTGGTACCTTCATAAGTGGTCCCCAAGAAAATTTCAACCGTTAATCTAGTTATCAAGTGGGCCACACATGTATAAAGAAACGAACGGTTATAAAACTGGTAACCATCATTGTATAATATTTGTTTGTAGAACGCCTGATTAATGGACCGTCCAGATTTTCTAGATAGACACGCACATATTGTACGGTCTGATGTGTAAAACGTGTGTAGGGTGGGCCACATGATGCAATTTCTGTTTGGCGCTTGAAGATAGGGCATCTGGAAGTAGCATCTCTCATCTTGGATTGCTGATTTAAGCGAGGAGATATTTGTCGGTCCTACGTGGACATGATGACATGGAAGGGCTGAGTCAGACGGCCACTGCTCTGTTTGGTGCTCCACTCAACCTCACGTGACACGTGATCTGCAGAGCACGTGCAGGGATGAAATAAGAATGGAAGGGTAATTTGGTCATTTTAAATTTTAAAATAAAAGTGGGCCGGGAATCATGGGTGAAGGGCATTTCTGGACCACAATGAACAAAGCAAACTGAAGGTAATACAGTTTTTTCTAGCCGTCCGATTTTTTTGTATGATGTGGCCCACTTAGGTATGAACTAGCCTTATCTTTTAGGTCAGAGGATCTTAAAAGTGTAGCCCACCTGATTGAAAGTTCAGATATCTCACACGTGTTGCATATTGTCACGTGTGCCTGCGTTTGGATGGCTGAGATACCATACATGGAATTCCAAACCTCCGGCAGTGTATCTTTGTAATTTTCTGCTGTTAGGAGGTTGCAGATCAGCTGTAGGACGCGGATTGCGTCCGGGCAGGGCTCTGTGGAGCCCACCGTGATGTAATTGTTTTATCCACGCCGTTCAATGCTTTTATCAAATCATTTTAAGTTATGATCATGAAAATGAGGCAGGTTCACAGCTCCAGTGGATCACACAAAAGGAAGCTGCACTGATAATGACACCTTCTGTTGAAACCTTTCTAAGGGCCGACGTGATTTTTTTTTTTTTTTAAACATCCAACCTAATCATAAGGTCATGTAGACGTGGATGAAGTGAAAACACAAATATCAGCTTGATCCAAAACCTCTCCAGCTCCCAAGAAGTTTTTAATGGTGGACGTTCAATCCCCACTTTGTGGTCAACTTAAGCGTTGGACCTGCCTCATTTTTGGGCTTATACCTTAAAATATTCCGAGAAAAGCGTTGAACGGCGTGGATAAAACACTTAAATCACGGTGGGCCCCACAATTCCTGCCCGGACGGATTACCGTCCGGGCGATTGGTGTGAATCGGATGCCACAAATCTTGGTATTACCGCGCTGCTCGACCAGTCGAGGGCACTGCTCGACCAGTCGAGCGGTGCTTGACTCAAAGTCTAGCGAGCTATTTGTTTTGGAATTCCATCGACCAGTCGAGGGTCAGGCTCGATCGACCGGTCGAGCACCCGACTCGACTAGTCGAGAGTTATGCAGATTCAGTTCGGATTTGGTGTGGACTGCGTAAATTTGAGGCGGTTTCGTAAGATATGAGGAAAGAAGTTGCCTAAACTATAAATAGGGGTTCTAAGGTTATTCTAGGGCAATGCAAGAGAGTTTCATAAAGCTTTAGAAGGGTTTACTAAAGGGTTTAGGGCTATCCAAAGGTGAGATAAAGAGAAAAGAGAGAAAGAAAGCTTGTGGAAGGGAGGATTCTGCTCGTAAAGATTATCTACTTCGCATTCGACGTCTCAGCGCTTTTATGTCCTCGTGATCGGTGAGATCTCTCTGTTTTCATTATTCTCTTATTGTTCATCAACTCTTACGTGAGTGAAGAAGGTTTGATCCAAGCAGTGTGTGCTTATGATTGTTGCTCTGAACGAGGTCCTGTGTTTTTACCTCTTTGGAGGTTTTCCACATAAAAATCTCATGTCGTGTAGTTTATGCTTTAATTTATTTCATCATTTTATTATATCTTATAATTCTACTGTTTTAAGAGGTGAGATCCTAAGGTTTTTGTGCAACGCCCCCAATATTTGGAAGTTAAATGATGATTGGACCTTGTTCTTACACAATAATCTCTTATTATTTATTAAATAGAAATGACCACCTACCACCGGTTATATGAGAATTTTAATATAAATAACATTTCGTACAATCTGCATTTTGCATGCCATGCAGCATTTTAAATGAGTAGAAACTCTGCTACTTTTCGTACCCTCTCCACCCAAAATAAAAACTCTACTATTTTATATTTTGAACTAGAGTTCTGCTAGAATATTACATGGAAGGCATTTCCATTTTAAAATTAGCATTGTATCTTTTAGATATGGGTTAATGTTACAATGATCCAAACCGTTCATATGACAGGCGACATCACGGATGCATGTCATCCAAAAAAGAAAGGGGGTCATATCAAAATATTTCCTCTCTTTGATCATTTAGCTCTTTTCGATTGAACATGAACGGTCTCCTTTAACCATTGCTAGCTCTTGATAGGATACTCTAATCTCGAAGAATTTTATGTCTATCACCCATCCATGGTGAGGCCCATCATGCAAATGGTTCGGATCGCTGCAACATGGCCCCATTTTTTACTAACACAGCCCTGCGCAAAAATAGAAATACTTTGGGATGTATTGTAACAGGACCTCTTTGATCTAACACAAATTTAAATCTAAAGTACTACAGAGATTCTCAAGCTTTATAGTCTAGAATAATTAATATAAAACATGTGATTAGAAACATAGATTATCAGAGCACTCACCGCATTACGAAATTAAAGTACTCATTTAGAAGAATGTAATTATCTAAGATAAAAGAGAAGCATATAAGCACTACGCTTTCTAGAAGGATTGGCACTGTTTTTTGTCATACTTTGAGGATTCTTTAGTTCTCATTCTTGAACTTAAGAAGTGTATATACATTACGTTTGATAAATGATCCAATGCTTTATTTGTTATGGTATTCCTAGTTGAATTGGGACACTTGGATCATCTGATTGATTGATTTTAACCGTCCATTTCATGCAATACCCATTAAAAGATTATACCAATAAGACACGTTTAAGAATTCGATCTGACTATAAGATATACATTTTGATTTGAACCATCCACTAATTAGTGAAACATATATTTCATGCAATACCTATTAAAATTATAACAATAAGACACATTTAAGAATTTGATTGATGGGCTATAAAATATACTATTTGATTTAAACCGTCCACTAGGTGAAGCATACATTTCATGCAAAACCCATTAAAAATTATACCTATAATACTAGTTTCAGAATCTGATCAATAGGATATATATAAAATATACGATGTGATCACTTTTTTTAAAAAAAAAGTACACCCAATCAATAATTTGAACCATCTATTTGTAGCGACTTATCATTGATCACTTATGGTTCAAAAAATCACTTTTATTGGACAATCGAAACCATCTATTCCATGGCCCAGAAATTTAATGATTATGAAAAATAAGGCCAACTTATAGATGAATTAGGTAATCCGTGTGATTTTTGCTTGGTAGCCCAAGAAAGTACTATGTTGCACTTAATGGACGACGGTCAGCATCTGTCGATTGGACTGTCCAATTAGTCCTATGCAACTACGAGCACTAGATCATTTTCTCATTGTAATTTTCCTGTTGTGATTAAAAAGTTTAAGTGGAGAGAATGCATGGTGCAATTATCTATTAGTGAATAAAGGAGGATTTTCAATACTTCCTTTTTAAGAGATTATCTCTCTTTCTCTCTTTCTTTTGCCTAATCAAATATTCCTGATTATTAATAATATGATATTAAATTACTTTCATACAATATTTACTTTTGGGGAGTTGATTTGATACTCTGGCATCGTCATCATCCGACGTTTGATGCAGATGTAGGTCCACTGTGGAGATGCCCTGGCCCACTTATCAAGCAGGCTAAGTTCCCCTATTCTGCACATTTGCTTCTAACATTGTGGCCCATGGGTTCAGGTGGACCCGACTGATTTTAACAAGTATGGGTCCAGTTTTCACCCATTAAGAAAACATAGTCAGTCGGGTCTCACCTTTCCGACCGCTAAAAATCGAGTCGAGTCAAGTTTGAGTTGGGTAAGTAATTTTAATAATATTATTATATTTATTAAATATGAAACATGCTAACATCCCCTCTTTAATCAGAGATTAACAATATCTTAATGTTTTTATGTGACATGTGTCATGATCAGTCATCAATTTCAACCGTTTATTCATTTATTCATCCGGGACAAATGTTAGATTGTAAAAATCATGCTATACAATAGTCCTAGCATCATGAAAAAATGGAATCACTAGCAAGTAAAGAAACAAAATAGTTCCAATCATCATCTTGAAATGTCTATTCTATATATCAAAAGAAGCAAGATTTGATCATGCCATGCATCCGATCTATGACACCTAAAAATGGATGGTTGTAAAAGATGGCCCACTTCAAAAGGGTTAAGCTCATCCAATCAAGGTGATGTTTTACCATGGCTTTCGATGAATGGCCATGCCATGTTTCATTTAAAAGTTTAAGCGAATGTAGCTAACATTCCCATGAAGGTGGTGGGGACCTTAGCATTTCCCATTAAATATCTGTAATATTACTTATTCTAGCAATGGAATAAGGTTTGCTAAGTCACATGCATGTAAAATGATGCCCTTATACACCATGTATCAAAGTCGCACACGTGTGTATCATCTAATCCATCCATCAGGTGGGTCCACCAATGTAAATACTCTCAAATGACCCAGACCCAACTCGAAATTAACTTAAAAACCCAAGTCCAATGACCCAAACCTAGAAAGACCCGATTATCCTAGGTTCGGGTACCCTAGGACCCGATCCGTTTACAGGCCTGACCTCAGCATCCTTATTTTCAAACATTGCCAAATTTGGAAGACCTTCCAAGTGCTAAATTTGGAGGATCATGTGGTCGTGATCATGGTGTTTAGGGATTCTGTACCGTCCATTTTAGTTGGAATCTTCCACGTGGCATTTTGCACCGTCGAATGTCCTCCTTTAGAGCATCAGCACCCGAGTGGAATGCACTACCCGAATCCGTCGGCCATTGGGTGGGCAGGATGCCAGAATCTAAAAACCCCAATCCAGTAAAGAAAGCTTCAATGCTCTGGCGGATTGTTATGGATAATACACAGGCATCGATAAAATGCACATGTGGGCATCTCGATAAATCAAAATAAACCGTCAAAATAGTTATTCCATATCCAGATGGATCTTAAAATAAATACTAAGATGAATGGATTTATTATCTATCTAATGGGTTAATATTTAACGGACGGTTAGAATAAAATGGTGGACAGTCCTACTTTAACGAAGAAATGTCTACTAATTGGAGATCAGGACCATTCATTCAATCTGAATTTTGGAAGAATAATCTATCTTCGGTGGGGCCACGGCCGGTTTGTTGGATTTGGTTTTGAGATATTGTATGCCACGTGGACAATTTCTGCCTGCCTACGTACGGAGCATCATACTCTGCGGGAGTATAAAATAACACCCCAATCCAATTATCTGCATCTAGTAATAGGATATATATCACATACATGCATGGATGAATCGTGATGAGCAGCTAAACGACTATCTTAAATGGTGGTTCTTCATCAGATGTACACGTGGCACAATTGTATGTCAACTGAGACTCATGAGACCCATTGTTTTTTAGCATATCATGAGAGTCTTGTTGATTATGATTAATTGATTTTAGCCATTTGATCTTGGCCATTGAATTTGGACAACTAAGTCACCACCATTTAACCATTTCAGTGCTAGACTCACAAGAGTTTGTAAACAAGATCATGGATTCGAGTACCAAATGTTGTAAAATGAGTTTCGAGACTACACAAGATCATGGATTCAATTACCCATTGCTGAGAAATCCCATTCTAGTAAGAGTGTGTGAGTGCATGTGTAATAATAATAATAATAATAAAAGCCACCACAATTTAAGACAGCAAAACCAAAAAAGCCTTTTACTTGTAAAGAATAGAATGAGGTGAGAGACAGTATGGAGTTTTAATCCAATACAACGTGTATCTTATTGTAATACATTAGATTTGGAACATTTTCAATCACACGGACGGCTGATTCGATAGGGTCTCATTGTATAAAGTGTGCCCTAAAAAACTCTCAGATTGAATATATCAGCTTAACCATCATACAAAGGTTATTAATTATCAAAAAATTGAAATTTTTTATTTATTTATTTTTCCATTAAACAAAGTGGGAATTATTATATAAACAGCCGAAGTCATTAGAATATGACCCAAATTTAATCAGGATGTATTGCAGCAAACCTCTTAAGTTATATAAGCTCCTAGTACTGGCATGTGTTCACTTGGTCAGGACTATCATGAAAAAAAAAAAAAAAAAACTGCAATAATGGAATGATCCTATCCATCCATGATCTGGTCATATTTTATGTGGCCATCTTTTTCCGGAAAAAAAAAAAAAAAAAAAAAAAGGTGAGATGGCTGCAATTACATAATAAGAGTGATTATTTAGAATCATAAGAAGTTGATGGTGGTTCTTGGAAAATAGATGGATCACTTGGACCTATACTTTGTATGATCTTGATTGTCCACAATTAAGGCCATTGATCAAATGGTTAATATTTGTTAGATCAATTTGATGTTTGCATGTAGCCTATGAAATATGAGTTAGACCCAATTAAGGCCATTGATCAAATGGTTAATATTTGTTAGATCAATTTGATGTTTGCATGTAGCCTATGAAATATGAGTTAGACCCAACGATTAGTTTAGATTAATGAATTTGATTATTTTAAGTGTCTAAATCTAACTATCAATACAATAACTTATAATTAAAGAGCACGTTCTTAGTGCATCAGAGCATTTTTCTAAGTTATTTAATTCAGGTATGGATAACTTATTCTTAATACATCAGCACATCAAATAGAGAATTAAAGCATCTTCACCATTAAGGAGAAATTAGCAACATTCCCAAAGCTTTTAATTTATAAGCTAGCAAGGCTATCGTAGATTTCAGATGTTCATTCATTCATATTATTTAGGGGACCCATGATGCAAAAAATCATGCTGATCAAATGATCCTAGCCACCCGACCGTGGCATGTAATGGACAGCCAAGATCAAAGCAATGAAATAAATTAGGTTAAACCATTATTTTGAAACATCTATTCATTAGGGGAAATAGGGCCCGACATGACTTATTTAATGTCAGTTTAGACGTGCATTTGAGGCACAAACCTAATTTTGGCCAAACCAGGATTTTGGATAAGTTGGATGCGCTTTTTAAACTGCGGTCCCTACTTCACAAAATTCACACTAAAATACTGGCGAGACGAAAATTAATTCAATTGGACCAAAAAAGCAAGCTTAAAGCCCCTATGATGTTTCCTTTTGCATAAGCCTCTCTAAGTGATTCAATGAAAACTGTTTGATTGCTGGTTTTTATATTTCTTAGTTTAATAATTACTTAATTTTTTTTTATAAAATAAATAAATTTACATCTTGATTGATTTTCATATTTCTTACAATTTTTAAAGAATTAATTTGGCCGATTGTAGCCATTCAATTTATTGGCCGCAAAAAATGAAGAGTCATAACAAAATGGCCAACTTTCAATTAAAAAAAGATAATAAAAAAGAATTACCCGTAATTGTAGGGATGAATGAAGGGTCCAATCTATAGGGCATCATTCCAAATGTTAATTAAAAGCCATGGGAACATTGCTAATGCTCCCCTGAAGGCTGGACACTGAAAATTTATTTCATTATTAATCTTATATATTAATTAATAAATTCAACTAAAATAATATTTATGATATCGGCCGATACGTTGCGTATCTGAGTTTTCTTTATTATTGATATATTTCTATTGCCGCGTTGTCACGTGTCCTATCGCACCCTCACACATTTCAGTGCCGATCGGTTCAGCAACAGGCGGTGCGCACTCACACGACAGACGGCCCGAGCCCTCCTGCAACAGACCGCATCCTGTCGGGCCGCCGCATCACATGTGGTCAAGGGTGGTTGCATACGTGCGAGCCACTAGCACCACCATGGATCGCTTGGTAGCATCATCATGCACCAATCTCCCCTCCATTTCGGTGCCTCTCAAATCATTTGCCCACTAGCCTAACCTGCGTGGGCCCCACCACCCCCCAAGAGCCCAAGATGCACTTAAAGTCCCATCCATTGCTGCCACGTGGAACCCACGGTCTGATGTGTGGGGCCCTCTCCTAATTGGATAAAGTCATGTAAGAATATTCAATAGATTCCAGGTGGGCCACAGAGAGCACAGTCCCACGACACTGAAAAGAAGTTAAAGCCCTAAGAGTCATTAAAGTGTTTTAGACGCACACGGAAGAGAGTAGATATTTCCACCCACTATAGTTTACAAAGAATAACACATTAGTGGGTCCAACTTTTCATCTTCCCACAAATTATAAAGGTGGGGCCCAGATGAGGATGATTAATCAAACCGTTCATCATGGGAGCTACACGAATAATACATGGGAGATTCCCAAAATCACACCCCCATGGAATGATCCCAACCATCCTATCTAGAACCATCAATGTGGACCATTGATAGAGAAGATGTTAGGGTATGGTCCCCCACTGTGGGGCCCACCATATCAATGTTCTACGTCACTGTAAAAACTTTGTTTTCGTTCGACCGAGCACCATATAGTATGCTTGACTCATCCAACTCGATCCGAACCAAATAGGTGAGTCGATCTGAAGTAAGTAGATTTTGTCCAATTTGAACTCAAATTGAGTTGAGTTTTGGACACCACTTAAAAAGACCTAAAATCCAACTCAATATCACTCAACTCGATCCGAAACCTAACTCTCTCTCTCTCTATATATATATAAAATCTATTGGTTGGGGGTAATGCAGGGTTGATAGGAGAGGGATGGTGGTAAATGGGTTTTACGAGTGCGAATAGAGAAGATTAGGATGATGGTTGCAGAATAATCGGGCCCAAAGAAGATAATTGCGTCGTGATAAAAATGTATTTTTCTTATATAAAATATAGATGAAGCTGATAGTTCCAAACGTGTGATAGACTCAGTATTGAGTTGGGTTGAGTTCGGGGCAAGTCTATTTCAAAATTGGGTCGCGTTGGGTTAACCCTAGCACCGTCTGGATGCCCCCACTCTACTTTTTGCATGCACACACCTTTTATCTTTTGTCTTTTCTTTTACCTCCTTTTATTTCTCTTTTTTTAAAAGAAAGAGATAAAAGAAAAAGGGTTGTTTCTTTCAAAATGAAGGTGGAAATATCAATTCTTTTATTTGGGAGGATCCCAAACGGCTATAAATACCCGACGAGTTTGCCACCTTCCTTAGGAAAAGCACAAAGCATTTTGAGTTCTTCCTCTCCTCTTCCCTCCCTTCACTCTCTAGAGTGTCGTAGTGCTCTCTTGGTCTAGTGTATCTTAGTGTGTGTGTGTCCCAAAAAAATGGACGGTCAGGGATGCTGTGGCAGCTTTTTCCAGAAATGTAAGCCGTACATCGCCATGATCTCTCTCCAATTCGGCTATGCAGGCATGAACATCATCACTAAGGTGTCCCTCAACCGAGGGATGAGCCACTATGTGCTCGTCGTCTACCGTCACGCCTTTGCGACTGGGGCCATCGCCCCGTTCGCTCTCATCCTTGAAAGGTATGGATAAATATACTAGAGAGCTCGTAACTCATGCCTACATTCGAATTACTATGGGACTAACATGATCATATCTGTTCGCAGGAAAGTGCGACCTAAGATCACATTTCCTATCTTCATGCAAATCTTTACACTGGGTCTTTTGGGGTGAGTACAATTACAACATGTTTATGCATCATATCATGAAATATAGCTGACATTTTATGTAAGGATGTGTTCTTATACACATGATTGAATGTCACAGGCCAGTGATTGATCAGAATTTATACTATGCGGGGCTTAAGTTCACATCGCCCACGTTCTCGTGCGCCATGAGCAACATGTTGCCGGCGATGACGTTCGTCATGGCCGTCCTGTGTAGGTATGTTCATGCATTTATCGTGACCATTGATCATGATCATGATCAATATGGGCTATTTTGCTGAGTTTGTGATGGGATTGTGTGGTCAGGATGGAGAAAGTGGACATAAAGAAAGTGAGGTGCCAGGCAAAGGTGGTGGGAACTATGGTAACAGTGTTAGGAGCCATGTTGATGACCTTGTATAAGGGGCCCATCATGGAGATGGTGTGGTCGAAACACATCCATCCTCGTAAATCCTATGTGACAGACACCACGGGAACTACTGACAAGGACTGGTTGAAGGGTTCGATTCTCCTTATCATAGCTACCCTCTCTTGGGCTGCTTTCTTCATCTTACAGGTAAAAGAAAAAAAGAAATACAACCCACTTCATCATTCTACCTTTTCTCTTGAGTAGTATTAAAAATAATATTTAAATCTCAATTTGGTTTTCATTTTGATGCCTCTCTCTCTCTCTCTCTCTCTCTCTCTCTCTCTCTCTCTCTCTCTCTCTCTCTCTCTCTCCACTAAAATATACGGAAAAAACATTTTGTGTTCTTTTTCTTTTGCTCTATACAAGAAAAGGAACTTTTGATGTGTACCATTTACTAGTTAATGAACATGTGATTCAAGTTTGGTGTTGTCTTTTCCAGGCAATAACAATGAGGAAATACACAGCTCCACTCTCTCTCACATCATTGGTATGCTTTATGGGCAGTCTACAGTCCATTGCTGTCACCTTTGTTATGGAGCACAGGCCTTCTGTATGGACCATTGGCTGGGACATGAACCTCCTTGCTGCTGCCTATGCTGTTAGTCTCTCTCTCTCTCTCTCTCTCTCTCTCTCTCTCTCTCTCTCTCTCTCTCTCTCTCTCTCTCTCTCTCTCTCTCTCTCTCTCTCTCTCTCTCTCATACACCCAATAATGGTGTAGTTACTAATGAGATGTACATACACATGTGCAGGGAATAGTGTCTTCTAGCATTGCTTACTATGTTCAAGGGCAAGTGATGCAAAAAAGAGGCCCTGTTTTTGTAACCGCCTTCAGCCCTTTGATGATGATCATAGTGGCCATCATGGGTTCTTTCATCCTTGCTGAAAAGATATTCTTAGGAGGGTAAGGTTTTTTTTTTTTTTTTTTTAATTTTATTTTTAACCCTACCGCAGTTTTCCATTTCACATCATCCATCCACACATGGCAATATGAAACACGTGTGAAAGATCTGAGCTTTCCATTTAGGTGGGCCATAATTTTACAAAGTATACTGATGGTTACACTTATTCCCTGTCGTGGCCCACCTAACATGTAAAATGGTTTGATTTTTAGACCAGAAAATCTAAACATTGTAGCTATCTGATGGAACGGTTAAATCTCTCACATGTGCCAGCATGTGGATGAGTAGAGCTCTCTCTTTTTGGTTTCTATTCACATCTCTATCAAAATGAAAACAAATTTCTACTTTTTTTTTTCTCTCTCAAGTGTCACAAACATCACCTTTTTCTTTCTTTCATCTATGGAAATGTTGATCTAGTGGGCCACCATGTGGATGGATCACGGTCCTAATATCAAAGAGCTCAAACAATCCTGACCATCCGAATCGTTGTGGGTTTTGGCCGTTGGATATGGACCATTGCTCATTGTTCACTCAACTTGAGCTAACCATCCATGGGCTAGCCATGGATGCTCTATACAGATGATGACCCACAAAATCAACGGTCAGGATTACGTTCCCCATCCACCACAACCATCTGATCTTCTCTTTTTCTACTTGGTGGTGCAGTGTCCTTGGTGCAATCTTGATCGTTGCAGGCCTCTACTCGGTCCTGTGGGGCAAATACAAGGAGTTCAAAGAGAAGGAAGCCACGTCAGAACTAACTGACGCCGTTAAGGGCATTGAAGTAAATGGACACGTGATGGACGATATAGAAGCCAACGACGTTGAGTTAGAGAAAGCAAAAGCAAAAAACCTCTCTGCTCTTAGCCAAGCCGTTACCGTTACCGTTAGTGTTCCTGAGCCACCGATGAAGGCTAACGGCGCGCCAAAAGCTAACGGTAACTGACGGTTGGCATCAGACGGTTAGGACATGAGAAGATGTGTGGGTTCAAGGGAGGGAGGGCATTTTCGTCTTTTCCCATCTCACTTTTTTTCTCTCTTTTTTTTTTCTTTTTTTTTTTTTTTTTTCTTTGTGGGGCTTTTTTGTTTTTTTCTTCATGTAATATTTGAAAATTTGAAGGAAAATGACAGTTGGAGGTAACGGTAGAATCTCTTGTGTTTTTTAAAATTCCTGGAATTATGCTTTTACACGTGGCAGAATCGCTGACGTCCGATTCAGATTCCACTAACGGCCTAGTGGTTGACCTTAGTGCGAGTTGAGGTCTTGGTTGGTGGGTTCGAATCTCTTCAGGCACCCATTTTGCATCAGATGCTTATATATATATCAATTCATGAGGAATCCTAGTAAGCTTATGTAGGTTGATTGATCTTGACCGTTGATCTGATGGGCCCAACTGTAGATATGGGATTCTGCAAACATCTTGCTGATAGAATAATCATTAACCTTTAATCAATGGCCAATGGCCAGCAAACAGACAATTCAATCTTCAGAATCAAGACATCTCCCTCCCCTTTGATGCCCCACCGGACCAACCTTTTAAAGAACTAAGGGCCTCACTTCCAAAAGGGTGCATCAGGACCGTCGATTCCTCATGATCTTGAAGCAGGATCAAGTGTATGCTAGTCCGTTGATCAATCTGGACAGACCCAACTGATGGGCCACCTCACTAATGATCTATGTCGATCAATCAACGGTTTGAAGTGTCGCATAGAAACAAGAATGATGAATGATCCTGATAATTGAATTTAGGACTGTTTTGTGTACATCTACCTCTTAACGTTAATCAACCATCTAAAACATATATATATATATATATATATCCAATTGCTTATTGAATACAATCAATGGGTCTAGCTGTTTGATCAGAGCCAACAAACAAATGTGGCCCACCTTTTCTTTTTTTACCTTTATTGTCTCTCACCACAAGGCATTTTGTTCAGAATTTCTGAGCACGCTAGAACTCCTTTATAAAAACGTCCATGAGAGGGGAATAAGAAGAGCCTGTTGAGATATTATGAGAAGACATTATCCTTATCTCCTTTTAATTTTATGAGAATTTGAATTCAAGCTTATAGAAAATAAAAAATAAAAATTACATATACAAATTTAGGAGATGAAAATCCGAATGAGCCCACCATGATGTATTAGCTACCGACAGGTTGAATAGCAAGACTCGCTACTGAAGTGACGACACCAACTTTTGTGGGCCCACCATGATCTATGTTTTGTATCCACACCATCCATACATTTTGAGAGATCATTTTAGGGAATGATACAAAGAATGAGGCAGATCCAAGGCTGGAGTGGACCCCACCACAGAAAACAGTGGAGAGAGTGACATCCACCGTTGAAACCTTCCGAAGGTCCACCATGATGTTTATTTGAGATCCAAATTGTTCATGTGTTAACATGAAAGAAGGGAAAACATAAATATCAACTTGATCGAAAACTTTTGTGGCCTTTAGAACTTTTCAATGGTGGGCGTCACTCTCCCCAGTCCCCACTGTTTTCTATGGTGGGGTCCACTTGAGCTTTGGATCTGACTCATTCTTTGCATGATGTCCTAATATGATCTCTTCAAATGTATATGGATGGTGTGGATACAAAACATACATCATAGTGGGGCCCACAAAAGTTGGTGACGTCACTTCAGTAGCAAGTCTCGCTACTCAGCCTGTCAGTATCTAATCTGCGTCCCACATATAATATAGACCCACGTGCCTAACTCCAACACATAAAACACCCCATAGGTGGAACTTGTAGACTATTGCATGTATTATAGATGGCCCGGAGCTCAATCAATTCAGACTGATTGATTGACGGACTTAGGATTTGTGGATTGAGTTTGTTTATGGACTGAGTTGATGCTTGCTAGGATGTCACGCAACTAATATATCAAATCACCGCTGGTATAGGATGATATGTTTATGTATATCAAGGGACTTTAATACTATTTGAGGTGGAGCTCTACACAAAAATGTACTCATGCAAAGATGGAGGGATGCTCGTATCATAAACAAGACTTTCTATGGAGAAGAATATATTAGGAAGGCATATTTGCTACTCTCGAAATTCAAACACCTGACATTTGACTTTAATACCATGTCTACCATGTCAAATCATCACATGTTCTGAAAGCATGAGCCATTAAATGATGTTGTATCAATGTACACAAAGGGACTTTAACACGATAGCCATATCAATTCATTTATAAACCCTAAAATAATAGTATCCATGGACCATCATTTGGCCTAATGAACATTTTGGATTCTACACACATACAGTGCATTGCTATGTGCATGCATAGGGCGAAGGAAAACCTTCACCTCTCTATATCATTTTTTGGCTAAGCATCCAATAGCTATTTTCCTAAACAACATCTATGATATAGATAAATAGGTTTGACTTAAGGGAGTAGGATTAAGCAAAACCCAAAACTCAATCTTCACCATTGCTACAGCAACTTGAATAGACTTGTTTCAGGAAAAAAAAAAAAAAACAAAGACTCCACGTCCTAATCTTCTTCACTATGCATGAATATCATTGCTCATGGATGCGTATAAGCACAAAACACTAAAAGAAAAGGGGAAAGGCTAGCTACTTGGTATTATTCTCTTACTTTCTTCTTCCGTGACCTTGATTAATAGAATTCCTTTATCACATCAGGACATGCCTACTATCAAAGCTAAAACAATTACTGACACTACTTAGAAAGTTTATCTAATTGCTAATGGACCTTGAAGGGTGGTGCCTGGCACCATTGGATTAAAGTAGGACCATAGTTCAAAAACCAAAACCCAACTTGGCTCTACATCCAGCCAGGTCAGCTTGACTTGAAAAAGTTTTTATTTCACTTATAACTTTATATTTAATAATTAAATTGGATATATTTATAATATCAAATATTAAAATCGTTATGTATAATTAATAAAATATGTACGAAATGTAAGACTTCTATTATCGGTTTTTTATTTGATCATTGAATTATTCAGCTTGAGTGATTGGATGGCCCCACTAATAGATAGGTTTAAAGCAGAGCCCTTCGACCGTGGTCCATATATATATATATATATATATCCAGTTAAATAAGAAAACTTATTGTGTGGGGTAGAAAACCTATTGTGTGGGGTCTCCGTATGAGAGAAATGTGATGGGTAAACTTCATCAGTCATCTATATATGTACAAAAATTTTAGTTTTATTGAAAGGTTTTTATAAGAATTGTAAAGTGTGGAAAATGATCAAATTCATTTCTATAGTTACATAAGTAAATTGGCATCAGCAAAATTGCTCACATGATTGATTGTCTAAGTTTGATCTCATCCATTTGTGTATCTTTACATGCTTTATAAATCTGATCTTATTGCTTGCAGGGATTCTCGAGATTGGATCATTGATTATTTTCTATTGTATGCAATTATGCTGTGTAAAATTAAAAGATCTTATACGAAATTAATAGTTCAATGCATATATAGTTAGGCCTTGCTTTCATAATTAGTTCTAGGTTTGGATCCCTCTCTTCTTTTTCCATTAAAAAATTAATTAAAATACGGTGTAACCAAGGAAGTGAGTTGCCTCAATCATTGTTGGCTGGGCTGCATCAACCAATGACCCTTGGGAGTCCACAAAGTCAAGGGCAAATCAAGCTAATACATAGGTTGGTTCATGGAGTATTTATTTATTTATTTTAAAGTATGAATAGGATCCTTATAATATTAATTGACCCAGATTAGCTGGCCATCACAAAAATGCATGTGGATTTGTAGTTTGTACATCTGAATCATTCATTCATTCATTCACTAAGTCTTTGATGTTATTGTATTACTAAATAATTATACCGTTCTTTTTATTTTGTATGTTTTTCTTATGTTTCAAAAAGGTTGTTCTGTGAGTCATTTTTTTTTATCTTATTCACAGGAAGTTTGTAACGTTTAAACTGTTTACAAAAAGTGAAAACCTTATAATAAGATTGCACTCTTAATCAAAAAATCAATTAATCAGGCACTTTCATTCGCAGAAGGCCTAAAGAGAGAGTCAATGCCTAAAGCAAATTAAAATCCAGCAATTAGCCTAAAATAAGCTCATGGTCCACGAAAACAACTCTCATCATTTCACCAAATAGCAACATGGGTCCCACCATGGATGTGCAAAGCAGTGAAAGGTCAAACGCGGGTTAGCCCAAACCTAGTTCATGAGCCAAGACAACTTACCACTAGGGCTGACTTACATGTCATGCATGTTGCAGGATTCTTATTCCTCCAAGGAAAGCTAACTGAATTAGTGGACAACCTAGATATATTAAGCTATTTCTCTCTTAATCTGATGAACGGACGTAGCGAAATTTAGTCCATGCAGAACGAATATGAACCCAATTGTTTCGAAACTGGTAGACATGACACCAAAAGATTTGTTCCGGCGGACCCCGACATCATCCCACAATGAAAAAAATCAGATTCCATGGTCCTATTTCCATCATACTCGGTGGCCAAGTTGCTATCTTAGGTCCACCAAAAATACCACCATGGTGTAAGATTCAATACCAATGATCACCTACAGTTGCTTGTACGATAACTTATTAAGAAGGCCATCTTTTCTAATGATGTATCACTTATGTAGGACATCTTATCCGTGTAAACATTTTGTCTCATCATGAAGATCATCTGGCACAAAAATCAGACTGACCCATAAGTCAAGTAGGTCACACCGTCAAAATCAATGGATGGTCGATAGTTCAAGTCACCTTACAAGTGTGGCTTAGTTAGTGAATAGATTGCTCTGAATTTAAAGATATTTGTAATCCGTGGTGGACCTGCACATGAAATACTTTGGTACAAAAGATAGAATTACATGTTAAGTTAGAATGCAGCTGGGTGTAGGTGATTCATCTATCTACTATAGCTTCTCAGGCGTGAAGTTCCTGATGAGATTGATGTGTAAGTTGATTCCATATACGAGAATGCAATTTGGAATGTTGTTGCTTACTGTGGAATCGTGACGCAAGCATGCAACTAGCTTGCACTGTATTATGGTGTAATCCAGTTGTTATAGGGTGATTAAGCTGTACAAAAACATCTATAACGATCATCCATCTATTCAAGCCTTCTCTTTCCGGGCCATATTGCCAAAATCACATGAATCGGTTCTACAGGTTGGATCTGCCAGATGGGCTGTCTAACTTGATGATTGGAGCTTTCATGGTTGAAATTATCTGGACTGTCTGTTTTGTGGGTCATTGATCAGATAACTAAGATATTCTGATCAATCTAATTTTGTGCTGATTGCAAGATAAGAGTGAACTAGATCTAATGGACGGTTCGGATCAAGTATTAGATCATCTAACATGTTGAATATAATTCACATTCATGGAAATATGGTGCACATCAATTGCACCGGACTAATCCGCTTGAAATCTCAGTAACGAGAAGGCGTGTATCTTATATTCTTCTTCCATCTCACTTTCATAAGATCTGATTCATCTGAACATCGTAATCCACAACTGGAACTAATCACCTAAGCCAGCTGCATGCTATCTTAACATGCAGCCTATCGTTCCGCCAATGTATCACTTCTGCAGGACATGATCTGAGCCATCCACAAGGTGGACCCCACCATAAAGGTAACATGGGGTGAACATCCAACCAATCAACTCATCAGGCGGGCCGAAACATGAAGTAAACAGACAGCCGATGATCTTGCTCAAAATACAGGTGGGACCCACCTAAATCGATGGACAGGTGATATATATCATGGTGGGGCCCAACCTTTTAACGGGTCGGATATCCTATGCATCTGGCCAGTTGGTAGAAAAAAATAGGTCTGCATGTTAAGTTAGCATACATCCAGGTGTAGCTTATCAGTTCTCATCCACAATAGTGCACCTTAGTGTAATGAACACCAAATCAGCTTCCATTTTATATCATTAGTGGCCTGAATATGATTCTGTTGATATTCGATGACATATAAAATCTATTTTTTAAATTTATATAATGAAAATGAGAATATTGGAGTTTGTATAAGTGGCTCCATTTTGCAATAATCCAAACGGTTGATATGATAGGTCTCATGGTGGATTTCCTATTCACCAAAAATGTGCTAGTTTGGATTATCCAAGCCGCAGGATATATGACATTTTTCTTCTTTGAATATTAGCCATTGATTGGAGGAAAAAGTTAAACTTGAATAATCGGCCCACCAATTGATGGTTAGTATCCCTTCAATCTGGGGGAATTCTGGTTTATAGGCCATCAACAGTGGGGCCCATAATATCAAAGTTGAGATCATGGGACCCCACCTGTGCAAAAGAGTTCACTCCCTCATGAACCATAGGTCTTATACATTTAGGCATGAAAGAAGGATTTGAAGGCTCTTATAGTGATTTTCCACTAAAGGAGATGCATGGTTTTAATTTAGTAGAAGTGGGACCATGGTTTAATGATCCATGTTGTGGGTAAAATTGGACTAACTAAGGTTGGACTGATCGAGAGACTCGGCTCGGATGAGAAGGCCGGGAAAAGATCGGCTCGAGATACTAACCTCAAACCTCGCGAACAACCCAGGCGCAAGGAACGATAACCTTGGTTGCCTGGTCGATCTCTTCCCTATCGTGACTAAGGGAACGTAGACATCGTTAAGAGTTATCGGCCTCAGCCAGTGACTTTGAGGTCGGCCTCAGCTATCAAACACAACCTACTTAGATACTGACCACCGGAGGTTGCTTCGCATTTGGAAATGATATCCTCCCCGAAAATCATGCCGAGAAGAGATCCCTTGGACGATATGCACCTACGTGGTAGATTCATTACCATGTACAGAAGAGGCCTTAAGAGAGTATAAATAAAAATTTTACCTACGGGGAAAGGTATGCACACCTATCCTAACCCAACTGAACCCATTAAGCCTTAAACCTAACTTAGGCATCCAAGGGTCCCTGACTACAACTAAGGCCTCCATTATCATTTGATTTTTGCAGGTACACAAGCAGTCCAGCAGGGGATGACCAAATTTCCGCATCAACAATCCAAAAGGTGTTTTGGTGAGCCCATAATGGATGCACCACAACACACACAGACACACACAAAAATCCCCTATTAAGAAATCCCACCTTTTCAATTTGATGTGGTCCATTGTATTTCTTTTTATTAACCATGTATTTGTAGGCCTCTGGTGGAAGGGTCAGGATTGCCCCATCAAAGATGTTTTAGGCCATTGTCCATCCACCGTGATGCCATCAGATCCACGGTATTGATCACCAAACCATGTGCTCACATTCAACAAAAATATTTTAAATCCAAGTAACTAGAATCACACATCATTTCCTTTTTTCTTTTTTTTCTCTTTTTTTTTTAAAGGTTTTTCATATAGCACCGTCCCTTTTTGCCTCAAAGATAATAACACCCTCCCTTATGTATTTTTTTAAAATAACTTTTCATTTTCCATTGTTTACTTATTATTAGGTCAAAAATCACCTTATGGTAATAAAAAATAAAAAATAAAAATGCGAAGAAATCATATCAAAGTTGTTCAAACAATAACGGTTAATCATAATAAAAAGACTTTTTAACCCTTAGTTTGGAAGAGTCCATTATTTACATATTATGCCAAAAATCACCCCATGGTTTAAAAAAAATACAAAGAAAGTAGTTATAGATAATAACAATTAACCATAATGAAATGACTTTTTTACCCTTAGTTTGGAAGAGTTCATTATTTACATATTAGGTCAAAATCACTCTATGATTTTTTAAAAAAAAATGCAAAGAAATCATATCAAAGTTGTTAGGGACAATAACTGTTAACCATAATAAAAAGGACTTTTTTACCCTTAGTGTAGAAGAGAATAGAGTTAAGGTTTAGGGTTGCCAAAAGAGAGAAGAGAGTGGTTAGTCTTAAGGTTAGGATTTTAGTGATTTGAGAGAGAGATAACATTGGCATTTAAAATTGAAATAAAATAAAATATAAATAAATAAATCTAATCTAACCATGGTTAGCTTTTCTGTCCAAATAATTAACGGCAGGAAATAAGAGAAGGTGTCTTTTGTCTTTGAGTTAAAATGGAGGGTGTTCATATCAAAATCTTTTTTCTTCTTCCAACACCATTTTATATTGTGGGCCCATTTCATCTTCAAACAAGGAAAATAAGGACAACCCAATTTCAGCTAGTGGTAGACTCTCCGGAGTTTCAACACCCGGTCAAGGGTTCGAGTATCCGTAAGTGGTGAAATTCCACTAGAGTGAGTGTGTGGGGGTGTGTGTGCGTTGTTTTTTTTTTTTTTTTTTTTTTTTTTTTAAAAAAAAAAAAAAGGACAACCCAATTTCAGTTAGGTGGGCAAATGGAGCTCACCCCATCATGGTGCATGTCCACATACATCAATTAGATGAAAATAAAAATAAAAATCATGACATGTTTGAACTATATAGAGTGAATTGGGTAATGACTAATACATTAATCCACTTTTAAATCATCTTAATCTGCATGGAAATCACTAAGTATGAAAAATTATTTTTAAAAAAAAAAAAAAACAAAACACAACAAAACAAAACTAGTACATGATCATGCAATATCGGTTCTCCACATTTCTAATATATGTTACAGTGTTCTTGTTGCAAAAGCACTACTTATGGGCCATTGCCCTATTGCCAGGAGACACTCAAATGGCCCACTTTCAAATTGAGGTCATCCCACTATATATATTTTTATTCTTGTATGCAATAATTACACTAACGTACCTGATGAGCTCATGTTCCTGTTTATAGGATTTCATAAGAATGATTGCTACTCTGGCTGGCTCTGATGGTTCATACACATGCACTCCATAAATTGTACATGCAGTGTTTACTTTAACTCAAAATTGAACCGTTCAGATCGGCCAGGCCACTTTGGATGGCTTATGATTCAATTAATATGTTGACTGGTAGATTGGTGGGCATAAAATGGACAGTTTAAATAAAAATCAAATGGGTGTCAAAATAGAAGGTTTGGATCATTCAATGGTTATGATTTTAGGGTTTTGACATATCTAGATTGGATCCCATGAATTGGACGGTCTGATTTGAGTTACAAGTGTGCCACGTGTACTATCTCTAAATGCATGTGTATAAACCATCAGTGAGATTTGCCTACCTAAAAAAGGTAGGAAGGATAGGATCGCACATCATCTTACACAAACATTCAAATGATAACTACCAAATACCTGGAAAGATTGTAACCATGTATTAGGTGGGCCCCAAGGTGAAGGTCGTGGCCTCCAAACCAGCCCCATATATTTATCAGGTGTATTGGAAAAATGGACGGTTAGGAATTAGGATAGCGGTGGAAATTGACAAGGAGGTCGATGCACGAACGTACACGTGTGCCCCCATAACGAGTGGACCATCACCATCATGATTCTTGGACGAGTGCACATCTATGGTGGGCCCACCTGATGAGTGGCCAAGATACCATACATGGGTGCATTACGAGTACGTGTGCCGCAGATGCACTAGAAAAATAACTGTAAATAGAAAAAATTCCATTTTCCATACAACAATCTGATGTCACAAAATTCGTTGGAACATTTTCACATCCCATCTACGCGCGCGTGTAGAGCTGCCCATCAACACACAACCACACGTGCCAATATGGAAGACACGTGTCTGATTTCCACGCTTTCAATCAGGTGGGCCACACTGTTGGATCTTTTTCCTTAAATTCAAGCAATTTCACTCCTCAGATGAGCCAATATGAAAAGAAAAATATATAGCCGTCCAAATTTTTTTCTACGCTGTGGCCCACCTGAGCAGTGAAACTGCCCAATTTTCATCCCAGAAGATCTAAACAGTGTGTCCCACCTTTTGGAAATCTCGGATCTCATACACATTTACCAAATCAGCACGTGTGGTTGCATATAAGGTACTGAATAGAGGGCAACAGAAAGATGGATATTGAAATGGATAATGTGAGTGTTTGGGCTTGGAATGGGATAAAGGTGGGGTGAGATTTCACCTGATGCGCGCTGAGTGTGTTGGATTTGCAATAGCCATAAAAGAGAAGGAAGATCCAATAGTAGATTGAGATCATGCAATGTGACCTGGCCCACTACACCCCAACATATCAATTCAATGTATGTTGAGATCTGTTTGATGACATGAGCATGGGAAATGGGCATGATGGGGTCATGAAGATGGCCCATGTGAGGTACTATACCATAACCATCCATTGATGTCCTTCTCTACTTGGGCATCATTGGAATTTTAGGTTAGTATGTGGGTGCAATGTATGTATGTGTGTGCATGTGCATGTGTGTATGTGTGTATGCATGGTGTCTATGAACTGTGATTATGGAAAGGCCCGTTGAGCTGGGCCCAACACTGCACATCGCGCACGTTGGGTAGAGTATAGTTAGCAAAACTCCATCTTAAATTCTGTATTTTGAAGAAAAACTCTTATAGTGGCTTTACAACCTAAACTCCTTATATTTCAAAAGATATGATGTCATTTAGATGCCTGTAAAGTTTTAAGTTGTAAATACTTTATACCTGAAAAGAGTTTTAGGAATAAACTGTTTACATGCTATTATGTTTTGTTTCTAAGTGATAATCTATTTATAAGAAAATTGGTTATGAATTTGTCTAATTTGTAAAGTTTTTGCAATATATAAAGTAGGTATTCACACTATATGGAGCTTGGGGTGGTAAATATCGCCAAACTCAACAAATCACATAATAGAACTTGATTTTTTTGGGGCCCTAAGAAAACATCAAAGCATGCACTTGCTAGACAGATTGGATGTCCTCCACCCATCACAATGGGCCACAAATGTAATATGGATATTTTAATGGTGGAGGTCTCATCCTTCCCTCTCATGTAGTTCATTTGATGATCAATCAAGTGTTTTTTTAAAAGCCATAAGAGAGCATCAAGGGAAGCACGTAGATTGATTGGATGCACCAAACACACTATGGTGGATCCCACACACCACAAGTTTGCATCAACCATTGTGTTCTATTATATATAAGGCCTTTTAACTATAAAGTGTAAGACTCTTATTAAGTGGGCGACACATTATCATTGGTTTTGATCTGACCGTTGGATTATTCAGATTGAGTGATCCGATGGGCTATACTTTAGTTGTGATCATTACATATAGATTTGGGGCAAGATGCTTGAACCATGGTCCCTGTATACGATTATTAAGTTAGATATAGAAACCTACGGTATGAAGACTTCATATGGGAGAAATGTGATAGGTAAGCTTCTTCGAGCCTTTTTTTTTACTATAAATGTAGGTATTGATCCCCTCACTAATACATACAAAAAATCATAATCCCATTGAGAGATTTTTTTAAGGGTGTAAGGTGCAGAAGATCAAGATCTATTCTCAACGACATTGCGTAATCAAAAATGTTTTCTCAAACAAGTACATGTTCAAGATTATAATGTAGAATGTCCATTACTAATGCATGAACAATCATTTTATTCCGCTATTAAGATTACATAAAAACTTTGGTTGTAATCAGAAACATAACTTTTTACTAGGTTTCAAATTATAGCTGAAAGCTACAATGCATTTTCAGCCTTTAAGGACTATGTAGGTAGATGCGGGAATACAAACTACCCATCCAATCAACTTAGAATTTTTTTACAACTTAAGAATTTTATAGGCATCCAAATGACCCTTTAGAAATTATGTGGGGCTTATATGAAAAGGGAGAGCCTCAACAATTACTAAAATCTTACAAAATAATGCTTAGACAAATAAAAATTTCGGGGAAATACTTTTCCAAGGGGAAGAACTCCGGAGCTCATATGATAATATACATGACATCCATCCAATTCGAAACGTGTATTGTCACCATGTTTTGAATATCACATAGCCTACAAGTTAATATAGATGTTTTTAAGTGGTGTATACTATTTTTATGATTTGGCTCACTTTATGATTGGAACCGTCGCACTTTTTGTTTGTCTTATAATCATGTTGGGATACATTTGTTAGGTTGGTTGAATATTAAACACATATCATGTGGCCCCACAATTCTCCATCTAACACTTTTTAAAGGGAACAAATAAACAAGGGCATTTACATAATTTCTCCACTTGAAAAGCACCTGCCACGAATTTCAGTCCATTAAAGGGATGATTTGGTAAAATCCGAATTCCCGACAAGCTTCGCAATACAAATCCTTGCGGTTGTTGCTCATGCTCATGCATATAGAAAATCTAATGATTTTGATTGAAATTTTCTAATTTGACCTTATTTAGGTATGGCATGCCAAGTCGGTCCAATTCATCCCCGACTCAGTGAGTCGGAACTCGACTCGAGACTGATTGAGTCAGTCTGAGTCGCGAAGTCTATTTAGCCATCTCTATTTATGACTGTCCTGGACCCAAATTCAGGCCCATGAAGTAAAGATGATGGGCTTTCTTACACAGATCAGGCCCAGATAGGCCCACCAACGGCCCTAACATAAACCAAGTAAGCTCTCACCCACTATCATTTCAATAACTAATCAGGCCAATAGCCCACCACAGCCTGTGGAACCGTAGAGGCCCAAGGCCAACACTACGAAGCCATGTAAGCGGTCCACTCCAATTTAAGGGTCCATAAAATTCTAAAGGGTTTGAGTTCTAGTGGCGATTAGGCCTTGCCGGTCCTTTTATTCTGGGCTTTGATCTGGGGGTCTATTTTGAAGATCATGGGCTAGTCCTGGTCCTAAGCCCACTAAATAATCAGGTCAGCTTGTGGCCGATGCTTGATTCCTATTTTATATTGATGACCGGTGGCTGCCATTAACTGGGCGTGAATCTAAGCCCAATAAATTATTTCTGGGCTGGGACTGAAATTCAGATCCAATAATAGTTGTTGGGTTTCGGCTCACCCAACTCGCTGTCACGGTCAGTCTGTTCAGCGCACTTCTGGTAAATGTATAGCAGGTCAGACCCGATTGAAAAAATAAGGCCCATTTAAGTAAACAAGTCGGACTCAGGTCGAACCCTATCCAACGGCTCGTATAGGTTATCAATGAGCTGGGCCAGATGACCCAACCCAATCCGACACCCAATGGACCCATCTCTACCCATAAACTCAACCAGCCCAAACCCTATCGTCTATATATCGCCTCTATTTGCAGCATAAACTATTTATTTTAGGTCTGGTGATGGGTGGGCCTAGGGTTGGTTTAGGCCCACATTCAAACTAGCTAGGTTGGGCCTATTCAAATATTTTTAGGTTCGATCGCGTGTTTATCAAGTACCGTTCAGTATACTTATAAATCACAAACCTTGTAATTCACAAGCTTGGTGAGTGTATCAATCAAACAAGGCCGTCCATTTTCTAGCCCACCATAATGAGGAATATAAGTGGATTGAGCGATGGTGATCGTGACGATAATACTGGGCCCATTACAGGCCTGGCCAAAGTACTGATTTATGCTTGTGCCTGGTCCAGCACAGCGCAACAGATTAACGGACATAAAAACTCGCGCTTGCCTCAGGCCAGGAGCCCTCTAATTTAAAGCCCAATTCAATCCTATCATAGGTGGCCCACTGTCATGTGGGCCCACTTCCAACCCTAACCATATCCCATACCAAAACCAAAAAGCCTCTAGACAAGCATAAAACATGCATTCCACTGCTCCACAGTCAACAACTACTGTATGGAACACTTGGGATTTCTCCTGTACAAATATAACCGATATTTTCACTGAAAATTGATCAAATGATATTTTGTGAAAATACTGTGAGATTTCAAAATCTCTGTAGTTTTTAATTTGTTACCATTTTTATGGAGATATTATTTAAAAGTTAAAACAATTCATTAAGTTTTATCTAATTGAAATTTGTATTTTTTTATTTTATAATAGATAGTTTTAATGTTTTATTTTGCAGTGAGATTTTCCCAATGATATCATGAGAAAACCATCACAATCTGTAAATCTCCTGAAAATTTGCCGATAATGAGATTTATCACTTCCTCTCATTCTCAACAATTTCTCAACATGGCAATTGACGCAGGGGAGGACATAAGGTCGAGCACCGTCTTCCTCTATTCCGAATCCACGGAACTTCTCTAGACTCCTCACAAAGACTTCTCGAATCTACGAGGAAAGAAAGCAGAAAATAGAAGTAAATTCTAATAAATTCGAAATTGATTAATGAATGAATAAAAGCGAGTTCACAACCCTTTAAATAGGGGTACCAAGCAATGAGAAAGAAATCAGAATCAAACTACAACTAAAACTCCCAGAATTCACGACTTACTATAAATAGTAAACTTACTATTTATAGACAGTTGTGATGTCTACTAGTGCGCAAGGTTTTTGGCCAAAACTAATAAGTGTCTTATTTGGCTTCACCAAACCATTCTCCTAATTATTCTAAGCTCTTTTCACGTTGGGCACAACTCCTAAAGCTAAAACTTACTATTTATAGCAAAAACAAAATTAAAACAGGGAAATGACAGTTGATCTAGGGGTTTTTCGCAATTCCGGGTTGTGCAACCCGGCATAGTAAGGTTGGTTGGCTAAAGTAGCTCGTTCTACCCCAAAATCATATATTTTACGTCAGGTAACTCATTCCGGATTGCGATATATGCCCGATCTAAGGTCTGACGATCCGGATCACTTTTGCCGTCGACCGGGCCTTTTTTGATCCATCTTGCCATGAAACTATCCGCAACCCGCTCTACATCAGCAATGCACAGGAGCTTATTAGATTTTAACGTTTTTTTTATGATATTATTAGAAAATTTTTGTTGAAGATAATGTTAATTTTCTATGTAATGGAATCAACGGTCATGATTTTATAACTAAGATTATAAAACACATACATACACAATGAAATCGAACTGGCAGTCATAATTTCATAATAGATCATGAAATGCATTCATAAGTAATATATTTAATTAGAAACCACGAACTTAAAAAGAAATTGGCTACATACCTTCAGCCATGCTGATCCAATAATAGATGTCGCTCTCCAGGTAGCTGATCTTGATGATGAACAGCTTCGACAATCGCTCGATAATGTGAGGCCCACTTTTGATGTAAACCGTGCACTACGTGGCCTAACTTTCATGTGAATCATTCATTATGTGAGGCCCCACCTTCAACATGGGTCATTTATTATGTGTTCCTACTTTAGCGAGTGTGTAAAGAGAACAGAAGAAGTCAAGGTGAGAATTACTCAAAAAGTTTAAAGACAAGTTTCCTTTGAAAATTTTTAAAAAAAATTGTCTACCCATTTAAGCCAATTAAGCTCTTTATTTATTTTATTTTTTTAAAAAAAAAGGTTTTTTAAAAAACGTCTTCATCACTAATTTTTTAAGAGCTTTTTAAGTCGTTTCTAAAAATAAATAAATAAATAAATTGTAAAATTATAATTTAACTATATAGTCTTCTTTTTTTTTAAGATTTTTTTTTAATGCAAATAAACTCTTATTTGTAGAGATGCCAAACGGCCCTTAGATATGGGTAACCACGTATATTTTAAGCTTGGATGGAGATGGCTGAGTCTTTCTTCTTTATAAACTTTGAATTTTCTGTCTATTATATAATCTAAGTCATATATATATTAGCTTAACTGACATAAAGTTTCCTTTTCGGATTTGACCTTTACACTTAAAACCCAAGTTTTCCAAAAATCAAAGGCCAAGTTAACCATATGCAAATGTTTGCACCTGTGAGTGCATACACGCCACCATACAAACGACGCAGTAATAAAATATTATAAAATTAATAAATAATTTGAAGACATTAAAATATAGGTAAAATGAATTGTTTTTTAAAACTTTCAAATATTTATTTCATTGAAATTGCAACAATATGACAAAAATTAAAAATTATTGAAATTTTTTTGGTAATAGCTTTTAACAAGTTTTCTATGATAATCTTTTGAGAATTTCAAAACGCCGGTGATATTTGTCACAATTTTTATGGCCACTCAATCTTGTCAGCCCACCTACCCAGATTCCAATTTTCTTTTTCTTTTTCTCTATTTTTTTTAAAAAAAATTTTGTGGCTTTAAGAACGTTGGTTTTCTCACTCAAAGAAGGTCATGGCCACTACTAAGCATTGCCAAAGGACATGAGTACATTAATCAGTGTACATATATGCAATGGGGGTGAAAATGACATGTTAACCCTTCCTTTTTTGAATCCGTAGTCCATTGCTAGTATGAGTTCATGATTATGGATATCATTCATGTGGTCCATCTTTTATTTTATTTTTTATTTTTTTGTTCCATTGAACTATTTCAAGTGTTATTGTTTTGTTATGAGTTGTCATTGTACATTCATGAATCCCATTAAGGATGTTTTGGACCCAAATTTTGATAGATCAGTCCTTATCTAGGCCTGACTCCCATGATAGTCTGCCACCATTTTGAAAATGGTGGTGGCCCATCCTCATCACATGTGGCACTCACGCACAGTTATCATTACCATCCAAATTGTGGGACACATTATTTACTGAGAAATATATCTAAAATCAAACCGATCGAGCAACTCTAGCCAAACAAGTAAAGTTTTCTTAAATAGAATTTGAGGTCCAGTACCATAGAAATCAATTCAGTTGTTATTCAAGTCGATTGATCTATTATGACCCGCAGAAGAAGCAATGACGGTATCTGAGTATAAACCATAGAATATGACTATTAAATGGATGGACGAAAGTTATAAAAATAATAATAATAATAAACGAAAATGGCTATTAAATAGACGGATGAAAGTTATAAAATAATAATAATAAGAAGAAGAAGAAGAAGGCGATCTAAATCCGGATGGCAAAATTAAATAGTTACTGACATTTACCAAATGTAATATCTCTTCATGCTCTACCCACAATTAGATATTCTTCACAGTTTGAGTAGCCTTATAACCATTGCATGGTTGGTGATGAGAGAGTTCGTTTTTTTAACATCTTAAAAAAATAACTGGTGGTAAACTCTGACAAGAGTCTTGCCTGAGCTGACCTAGGTGACTGTTGGTGCATATGAAATGTGATCAGGAAGGGCATGTTTTTTCCTTCTTATTCTTCTTCTTTTTCACTTAGAGCCTGTTTGGTATACACCAAAAATATAATTGGTTCACCCCAACAAATTATTGAAAAGGCCCATGAGGACTGTTTTCAATGAAATTTTTTCAAAAAGCTCCACATCAGCGGTGCTGAATTACCCAAAGTCCATAAGTCTATGTCCACATTCGCTCTGTCTATTAGTTTTGTCAGCTTATATCATGAATGCAAGGTAAAAATAACAAATCATATCTAAAACTCAAGTGGACCATGCTACAAGAAATAGTTAGAACTAAACACTTACCACTGAAACTTTTTTAGGATGAATAGAAATTTTCGATCAAGCTGATATTTGTGTTTTCCCAGCTTTATCCAGGTGAGAATAACCTTATAAATAGGCTGGATGGTATATAAACATTACAGCCAATTTCCATCCAGCTTCTTCCTGACGGATGAAGGCGATGTCACATCAATATTGCAGTAGGCTCCACAACTTTTTGTTGTATGGGCTATGTGGTAAGGAAAGTGGATTCCTCTTTAATCCCAACAGCAGAAAATGTACTATCCATGAGATTTTCTAAATTATCTTGCATTCACATAATAGTGGTGCATTGTTCTAAATTATCCATGAGATTTTCTAAATTATCCATGGGATGTGTGGGTCCACTTGTATAGATTTGCATGGAATTAAAACCATTCAAAGGGTTTACTATTTAAAATTTCCATCATAAATATCAAATATTGTTCTTATCCAAAATTTCCATTATTTGAGCCCTACCTTTGATTGGATTAGATGGTTGTAACCATGTAACCAATGCATAAGAAAATGAATGGTCCACGTTTGATGGGATTCGATGGTCTACTTTTGATTATCCTCTTATATTATTTCATAGAATATTTTTCAAACATTGATGTCCAAACTATATGTAAAAAACTAGACAAAATAAATGGTGTCATCCAAACAACATTTTTCTATAAAATTAGGTTTCTAGAACTTAATTTTCAAATTTTGTAATAAAATGTGCTTCAAAAAGATTTTTTTTTTCTTCCAAAAATAGCCACCGAACTGGCCTAAAACTCTTTATTTTTGGATTTTTCACATAAAATTCTTCAAAAATCTGGATTTAACAATAATAGCATCCAACCCCAAAGGTCAGATGATTTCCCTGTCTATGAGTCCATATCAGAAAGAAATTAACACTAACGTTCTAATTAGTGGTGGCAAGGGGCATATAAAGTCCTGGCCCAAGGACTAGGCATGAGCTTGAAATCTAGGCCTGTTTTCTAGGCCCAGATCAATGATGAATGGGCTGGTCCAATCATCAAGTGGGCCACCATCATTTTAAAAAAATGGACGTTTTAAACGCCACCGTTCATGTGACCCTCGGTGGATACGGGTAATGTTTAAAATACCAAACCATTTAAATGATGGGACTTGTGCTAGATTAAGGATACACACACAAACAAAAATCTTTATTTGGACTAACCCAAACTGTTGGTCATATAAATCTTTTTTAAATACAGCGCTGGCCCCGGCCCAGGCCGGCCCTACAGGTCTGAGGCTGAGGGAACTAAGGCCCAGCACAAATATATAAAATAAGGAGAGCATGTCTATTTACTCCATCGTGGATCAGCTATGCCCCGAAAGCGATACCAGTCAGTTGATCCTAGCCATTGATTAGCGGACTTTTTAGGATTACATGTAGGGCCATTGATGGGTCTTTCTTGGGCCAAGCAAAATAAATTTTGAGTAGGCCCAGATGGAAGGGTTCAAAATCCAGGCCTGGCCCATTGACAACCCTGATTAAATGTGCTAGATGGGCCTTTGTTACTTAGTTGTTTGCATTTACTATTGAGTTCTTCTTGGGGCATGTAAATGACATGGGCTAGATGGGCCGTAGGTAGATAAAGGCCCAAAATCAGCCCAATTAATAATCAAGCATGAGTCTTAAAACTCATGCCAATGTCTGCAACTTTGATTAACTCGTGATATCAAACTGATGCAGTTCCATTGAATTCAAAAAGACTTGAATGAGTCGCATCAGACTTAGGTAAGTCTCAAAACCATATGCCTACAAACATCTAGATCAGTCCAAAGCCAATGGGCCCAATAAGGCTTGGGCCTTCGGCCCACTTTCAATCTGATTGTGATAGTTACATGGTTTACATGTGCATAGGAATTTAGAGAAAAAAAAAAATGCAAAACAAGGCCAGGTTGACTTCATCCTAGGCCCAGTCAATTTACTAGATGGGCCAAGAAAGATAAGCCCAACTCTCTATCAATTTTCTATTGGGCCTAGAATTCAAACCAAAGCGCTAAATCGGACTCATTTAAAAGTTTGGTTAGGGTGGTCAGGTTGAATTTGAGATGAACCAGACCCAAGCCATTTAGTAAACTTTTGGACTCAAACCTTCCTCATGGGTCTAACTTTTCAGATCAGAGCAATTTTGGAAATTCTGCCTAGTGGCTGACCACCGGGTAGCACACTGGTTCTATGTGGCACGAGATTGGGCTGATCAATACCGGTCATCGATGGTGGGCCACAGATCAGAAAGAACACCATCTAGTGCCTATTGGGCCCACCTTGGGGTGGGCCAAGCTCAAATCAAAGGGTGGAAATTCTTTTTGTTGGCCTAGTACTCCTGCAGATGGGTCTTGGATGGTTAGATCTGGGCCTGGTGTGGCCCACTTTTATTCATGATCGAAAACACAGATTTTTTATCTTTTAGATGTCACTATTTTCCTTGAGGTTTGCTAGCATCAGGTGCTTCTTTACAGCACGTGCCAACCAAGCATGGATCATATGAGTAGAACATAAGGTGGCCCCACAACTATGGTTGTAGATTCATCTGGTGGGCCATCACTATATGAAAAGAATGGACGGTTAGTGTGGCTTGCCTGAGTAGACTGGCCTGAATATGGTCATTTTCACTGCGGGAGCACCTTCTAACGGCCCAGATGATTTGTCAGTCTGGTAAAATAGGCATTTGGATTTGAGAAATGCTGCAGTGTCTCTTGGAGCATTATAAGCTATAGTGCTGCTAAATGCATCAGTGCACTTGGACAGTCCATTTGATTGATCTGAACCGTCCATTAAGTCCATAGCACTTTTCATGGGGTAGGATGAAAACTTAGCACTAATCAGACTATCCAATCCACCGTTGCTTTTTCCATACCATGGATGGATGGTTATAATTTTAGAATAAGAGTAATCCTTTATAATAGTAGGCAATCCATGAATGAATGGATGTAAGTGGATCATAGCTGAAACTGCCTCAATTATCATTTGGGTCCTGTGACTTGAATTCGGATCGGATTAGATGGGTCTAAATCCAAATCTAGATCCACACATCTAACCTGATCCCACAGCCTTTGAATTGACCAGCTATCTCATTCACATCCCTAACTTCATAAGCATCATTTGTATGGCCCACCACATCTAGATAGATTACTGTTGATTTGACATTTTTTTAAACTGTTGATTTGACATTTTTTTAAACTGTTGATTTGACTTGTCTGTCTATGTTTAAAGAATATTGATAGATGGCTGGTATTTGTCATATCAGTGTCATGTATGTGCGGTTGTGCATGAAATGCAGCTTGGACCTGGATTGGATTGGATAAAAGGGCCTTTCAGTGGAATGTGTAAGTGTGCAGTGGATTTAGGAGCATTTTAACATTTCTCACTATATTTATAGCCTCATTACCATGTGTTTACACATATTTTGGGTGTCCTAATGTGTTTTAATAGAAATTTGATTGTGGTATTACACGTTTGTCATGCATGGAGATTATACTCGCACCTGAAGAGATCTTCGGTGATTTTCCTACGGCATTATGTATTCTGTTAGTATGCAATGGCACAGACCCCTTAGGTATGCCTTATAGGGTGATGAATCATCGCATGCCACGTATCCATGATCAACGTGCACATTTATGAGATAGCATACCTCACACGTCTATAAAGGACCTATCGAGAAAACAAAAATATCACAAATTTGGTGATGATATTTTTGGTGAGGCTCTCTCACAGTCCTTCCAAAATAGGAGATCTTTCCAGAGGTGTTCTGAGAGACAACAACGACAAGAAAACTCTAAACATCAGGAGATTGGACTTGTATCCAAGCCAATCTGGTTGTGGTTCGGTCCTAAGTTGAGAAAGAGAGATAGATCAGTTTAATCAAGTTCCTCATTCCGTACATTAATTAGAATTAAGAGAATGGAAAAACTAGATCCAATCTAGTTTGATAATATATCAGTATCAAGTATCAAACCCCACCTCACTCCAAACCACCACCTATTTGATGGTTAAATGCAAGGGGTGGTTTGATCTGGACCATCCAATACCTCAAAGTCGATTAGGTGAGCCATCATCAGAGATATTGACTAGCCATGATTGATCAAGATCTTGATCTGTTGGTCTTCATCAGAGAAACTTTGGTGGTTTTAGATCTAGTTTTTAGTGAGCTATGAACATCTCTATGATAGATCAACTATGAGAAGAGGATTTGAAAATTTAGGGAGTTCGGATTCGATTGGAGTCTTTTTTTTTCTAATCTAAGTCACTAGTTCCGGAGCAGTCAAGAGGATTCTCATATCCAGAACCGTGACATGAGCGCGAACGATCCAGAAGTAGCAAGGAAGCCCAGCAAGGGGTTTCACCACCTTGACAATCTATAAAAGGATCACACAAATAAGAACTCACGCCAAGCACATTTATCTACTTTTCATTTATCATTCCTTAGTTTAGTTTAACATGTGTAACTATTGTATAGCGGCTTCTGCTACAATACCCTAGAAGTAAGAGTAAATATCCTTAATCTTAAGTTGTAAGATCATATTCAATTGAATTATGATTTAATTGTTCATACCAACCCAGTCATGTCCTATTAACCACACACCTTAATCATCTGTTCCCATAGACAAGTCAGGTATTTATCTTAGTTTAGTTTACTTTCGTTTATTTATCTTGTTGATTGTTATCTCGTTAATTGCAATGAACTATACATTTTAATATCAATAAAGTCAACATTTGTTCAACCTTATTCCATTCATTTTCACATTCTTATTCATTTGAGAGACATACAAATTTAAAGACTGGTAAAAGAAAATGTCCTTAAGGCCATAAGCTCACATTTATTGTTATAAAGCAAAAAGAACTCATTTGGAATGGCTAATCCCTACCCTTTCATATATCACTTGAAAAGAGTGCAAACTGGTAGTTGAGAGGGTAATTAGATCCTGGTCTAATCTCCAATTTGTTTATCTTGACATGGAGGACACTAGCAATTCAATCATAACCTCTGAATTGGGTAGACTCTGTCACGCTCACGTATCTTACTCTCACACGAATAACCAATCCAAGCCCTCGCTTACACGTGCAGCCTAGTTTAATTAAATTTGCAGCAACACCATGTATCAGAGCTTTTACCAACCATGTTTTTTATTGATTATTAAAATTATATGTATAAGATGTCATTTATAAGCCATTAATGAATTCTATGATAAATTTTTATTGGACTTCTAATAATTTCAAAAACTAAAATTATTTAGTGTATCGAATTTCAATTTAAAGTTTAAAAAAAAAAAAATGTTATTTTTAGTAAGTTATAATTTTATTATTTTCCATTTATTTTAAGTTTTGAGGAGTGATCTTACTTGAAGTCCTTAATGAACTTAGCTACTTTAGGCATTTTTGTTATTTTACTGAAGTTACCTTCTTTAAAAGTTTTGAATTTGTTCTTATAAATCAGACATTATTTGGCTAGTGCGCTGCCAGTAGCCATTACTGGTCAGTGCTTCGTGGGCTCTACCATGATGTATGTATTTTATCTGCATCGTCTATCCATTTTTCCTGATCATTTTAGTGTTTGATTCAAAAAATGAGGTAGATCTAAATCTTAGTTGGGCCACACCACAGGAAAACAATAGTGAATGAATGTCCACCATTAAAAACCTTCTAATGCTCATTGTAATGTTTATTTGATATTGTCGACAACCCACTTAAATTAACATACCATCGGCTCACCACGAGTCAATGACCACCTGGCACACTCTCTCGCCAATCAAGGATATGGATCCTCATCTAATAAATCTACATGCCTGAAACTTTTTGACTGTCCGTCATCTATCGATGGTCTGAGTCTATAAATTCGAGCCAAACGTCAAATTCACAGACAATAGAAGTAGAGGAGAGACCCCAGAGATACCTAAAATCAGGTGAAAACACCCATCAAGAAAGGAGGCTCTGCCATCTAGGAAGCCCAAGAACTGTCATACCTTTGCCTAGATCCTGCTCAATACAAAACCATCTATGTTAGAGAGAATCGGCCAGTAGGGTTGGAATTGGGGATATCTGACCATCCCTTTTGTATAAAAAGGATGTCAAATATCTCATTTTCCTTCTCACATCTCAAATGAACTTGCTTTCTAGTCCACACATTCCAAGCACACTAGCAATACACACACTCACTTTTCATTTTATTTTCGCAATCCTTTCTCCTATCTATCTTCTTTTTTATTTTATTTGCCTACCTAGGATCTTAAACTTTTCATAGTAAGGATAGGTGTTGTTTATCTTCTTTTTGTGCGCCTAGAGTCTTAAACTCCATGAAGCATGCTAAATGCAATAATGTTAAAACTCCACTAGATCCCCTAAAAGAATTGTTAATTGTTATAAAGTAGAAACCGAACATCGTGCAAATGAAAAATGGTGCATAACCCATTCATTTTCATAAATGAATCCCTAGCTTAGAGTCTATGGTCGTAGACCAACCGCATAAGTCACAATTCCCTGACCTTTAAGCGATTTTATAGTTTTTAGCCGGCTAGTGGTAACTCCGAATTAAATACACTTTTATTTCTAAGTCAATTCCACATTCAAATCAAATCAAACCACATCAAACAAGAATAAGAGGCCGAGGAAGTGAGAGCATTTCCACGCTTGCAAAGGATGATGTTCATAGACATCCAATATGTTGATTTAGTACATACAATCCTAGATGAAGGGAAAATATATATATCTGCTTGATCCAAAACTTTTGTAGCCCATAATAAGTTTTTAACTGTGGCATTTAATCAACACAATTTCCTGTAATGTGGTCCACTTAAGATTTGGATCTACCTCATTTTTGGGCTCATATAATAAAATGATATGAAAAATGGATGGACGGTGTGGATGGAAGACATATATCATGGTGGGGCCCACATAGCACCGATCAGTAGCCAGGATGCATCACTAGCCAATCCGGTCCCTATAAAGACTGGTATACCTTTTCTTGGTGCTCCTCCTACGGAAGGACCACAAGGTCTAGATCAAGATCCGAGCCATCAGATTCTTGGGTCTAAGGATCCTTACTCTTGTTCCGGTGGTAGACTATCAGGAGTTTCAACACTCGGTCAAGGGTTCGAGTATCCATAGGTGGTGATCCTTACTCTTGCTCCGGTAGTAGACTCTCAGGAGTTTCCACACGCGGTCAAGGGTTCGTGGTGAAATCCCACTACGACATGTGTGCGTGTGTAAAATAAATAATAAATAAATAATCTCACTAAGGCGCGAGTGTGTGGGGGTGTGTGTGAGTAGAAGTGTACACGAGTCGAGCCGAGCCGAGCTTTGCCCCAACTCGTGCTCGGCTCAGCCAGCTTGAGTCTCCGTTCGGCCTTCGAGCTTGGAACAACAGCTCGTCCTCGGCTCGACTCGACCTTAGAGCTTGGAACAACAGCTCGTGCTCGGCTCGACTCGGCCTTCGAGCTTGGAACAACGGCTCGTGCTCGGCTCGACCAGCAGCTCGATCCAATTCGAGCCGAGTTCGAGCTGAAAATGAATAGAGAGGGATAAATTATTAAATGCTAGCATCACCGACGATCCCATTTGCCATCCTGGTTGACAACCCAGCAAGCCCCGACGAGAGATGTGCATACCCATCGAAAATAAATTATAGGAGAGAGAGAGAGAGAGAGAGAGAGAGAGAGAGAGAGAGAGAGAGAGAGTCACCTAAGGCAGAAAGGAGAAGGGAGAAGAAGAGAGGGTCACCTGAGGTGACTGTCCATCCAGCGATGAAACTGCCCCGACACTCCCATTTGCCATCTCCTCTCTCTCTCTTCTCAGTGTTTTTGGAGAAGAAGAGATTTCTAGATCTATAGATGCTGGACAATATAGAGAGAGAGAGAGAGAGAGAGAGAGAGAGAGAGTCAGACGCTGGACGGATTTAGGGATTTAGGGATTTAGTATTTTTTTTTTAAAGAGTAAGTATTTATATATATAATATATTACATCATTAATATACTTGGTTTTCAATTCGATCCGATCCGAGTTGAACTGAATCAGGTTCGAGCCAATATCGAGCCGAGTCGGCTAGAAACTTTTCCGAGCTTAAAAAACCAGCTCGAGTCGGCTTGAACTCAGCTTCAAACGGAGTCGAGCGAGCTACTGAGCTAAATCTGCTCATGTACGGCCCTATGTGTGAGTGTTTTTTTGTTAGCTTGTTAGTACACCCACTGTCAGTTCACACTTCAGACAAGTCCAATCAAGTCCACAGGCAATCAATCAATCCAACCCGTTGATCCTCTAGTTGTGTAAACTTATCAGATCTAAGCGGATCATAGCTGAATCTGACTCAGATTATCAGTTGGGTCCAAATCCAGTTCTAGATCCACATCTGACCTGATCCACAGTGCCGTTGAATTGACCCCTTCCATTGACATCCATATCTGAACATCACTTGTATGGCCCACATGTAGTTGACTTGTGAGCGAAATCAAAATCCAAAATGGCCCACCACGAGCATCACTCATCTACAAAATGGGGCTAATAATTAATATATGGACCACACCCATATGTAGAATCAGACCGTCGGTTCTTCATTGACTCAAAATGAGATGTAGCCAGCCAATGGTCAAAAAAAAAAAAAAAAAGTCTATTAGTTACACGTCAGCAAATCTTATTTAACGGCTATACACCTTAAAAATGTGGTCCCCACTATTTGATGGTTTGGATGTAGTTACATGCATGTCACGTGTACGTTGGCTCAGTGCATGTTTATGTCTGGTCGTACTCCGGCAGTGTATGAAATAAGGTGTCACTTTCAATTTCAAAAGTCAAAACAACAATATCCAGTGCCGGACTCTTCTTATACGTTATTGGAGGAAATTCCTCTATGCAATCCAGGTGGGCCCCTTGTTGAAAAAATATTAATTTTTAAATATATTTTAAATAATAAAAATAATATATATAATATATTATTTTGTTTGAAAAAACATCGTTTGTGGGTTTTTTGAGAATAGTCCCACATGAAAAAGGGAAGAGAAAAATCTTTGGTTTAAATGATAATAGTGGAGTATTATAATATTTACCTACCTAGTCTGTGGACTATGGACACTGGAACACCTGCGCTCGAGCTCGGTCTCGGGCTCGGGCTCGGTGCAAGGGCGTGGGCATGTGAGGCAGTGTGGCTGTAAAGGCACTAGTGGCGCACTTTGCTAAGGCAGATGGTTGGCTGGACGAAAATCTAGAGGACTGAATGAGAGTCCCTCTGATTATATAGAAGCTGGAAAATAGAGCTGTTGCAGCAGATCTGTAACAGCTGTGCCATTAGTACAGAGTCCAGCTGTAACTGCTGCATGGCTAGCCCAACAGCTAGAAAACGGCTAGCTGCTGTCTCACAACAGTCAGTATGCAGCAGTTTAATGGACCATGCACAACAGTCAGAAAACGGCCATAAAACGGTTATTTCCCTGGACCATAACCCCCAGCCACCATAGCATATAAAAGGAGGACTTAGATGGTTTTCCAATCCATCTCAAAACCCACTCCAGTAGACCCATACGAACTGAGACAGCCTACAATCCCTCTTTTATACTCTAGTAGTTCCAGCAAGACAGTAAGGGTTAAACCTTTACTAGAAGAACAGACCAATGGTGTGGTCTAGAATTGTTCAACTGAACCAGTGGCTGAAGTACTGACCAGTGCAGTGGTCTTAATCTAAAGAATCTTTTTTCTCTTTCTTTTCCTTTCTTTTGGGATTTTTCTCTATGTTGTAATCTGCTAGAAATTGTGTAATTGAGTTCCAATAGGTGGGTCTTCGTGTTTGCTGAACGCAGACCCACACCAGGCTCGTCGTATCCTAGAATCAATTTGCCTGAAACCTATCAGCTTACTCAATTCACTTGAGTAGGGGCAAATAACGCTTTAAGGACAGCGTTTTCAGACGTGCTTCAACCTGTCCTATTTCTGATTATCGTAATTTTCAGTTTCCATATTATATAGAAAATACATTAATCTGTATAATTTCTAACAATCTTAAAGCGTTATTTTGTAATGGAAGCCGACAGTGTTTCATCCATCAAGTTGATGAATCAGGACTTGATACGTCTTGATCGGTTCAATGGAACTAATTTTACGAGATAGCAAGACAAGCTAAAATTTCTTCTAATGGCGCTAAAGATCTACTATATATTAGATCCAAATTTGCAAGCGCTACCTGAAGCAACCGACGACGACACACCTGAACAGGTGGCCGCCCGCACCAAACGAGCCGAAGACAAACTCTTGTGTCAAGGACACATTCTGAACGCACTCTCCGACCGTCTCTACGATCTGTACCAACAGACGTCATCAGCAAAGGAGATCTGGGCCGCTCTGGAGTTCAAATACAAGGTAGAAGAAGAAGGTACCAACAAGTTTCTCATCGCCAGGTATTTTGACTTTAACATGGTAGATAACAAACCGCTGCTACCCCAAATCCAAGAATTGCAGCTAATAGTAAACAAAATCAAAGCTATAAAGATAGATCTTCCTGAATCATTCCAAGTCGGGGCTATAATCGCCAAATTGCCACCGATGTGGAAAGACTATAGAAAGAAGTTGCTGTATAAAATTGAGGACTACACACTGGAACAAATCCAGAAACACCTCAGAATTGAGGAAGAATCCCGTAACCGCGATAAAAAGAATGATAACGGGAATACCTCGTCCAAAGTACATACAGTAGAGAACTCTAGTAACAAACATCACGAGAAGGACAATTCCCTGAAACCCAATAAAGGGAAATTCAAGAAAATTGCCCAAAAGAAGAACGGAAAGTTCAAAGGCGCATGCCATGTCTGTGGGAAAATTGGGCACTATGATCGAGTATGCCGATATCGCAAGTCTAAACAAGAGGCAAGTGCAGTAGAAGAAGGCGATATAGTGGTCATGATCACTGAGGTAAATATCATCCAAGGCAAAGTTCCAGGATGGTGGTATGATACTGCCACTATAGTACATGTGTGCTACGACAAATCAGCCTTCACAATCTATGAGGAATTGACCGATGGTCAAGAAGTCCAAATGGGTAATGAAGTCCGATCGAAGGTCGTCGGCAAAGGAACTGTCGAACTGATATTCACCTCTGGGAAGAAAGTGATTCTGACTAATGTACCACACGTCCAGGACATGAAGCGAAACTTAGTTTCTGGGGATCTTCTGGGAAAACCAGGGATAAGGGTGGTGTATGAGTCAGGTAAACTGATTCTGTCTAAGAATGGAAATTTTGTCGGAAAGGGATATGCTTGTAACGGGATGGTCAAGTTTTCTCTGAATGAAAGTAGCACTTCTGCGTATATGGTTGAATCCGCTGGACTGTGGCATGATAGACTAGCCCATATAGGGTATAGTACCTTAAAGTTCATGGCTAAGAATGGTTTAATCTCATATACAGATAATGAAACTGGAAAATGTGAAGTGTGCATACGATCCAAAATGACGAAGAAACCTTTTCCAAGTGTTGAAAGATCGTCCCAAGTGTTGGATCTTGTGCACAGTGATATCTATGATTTAAACGGCATTCTTACTCGTGGAGGTAAACGGTACTTCATAACCTTTATAGATGATTGCTCTAAATATGTGTATGTGTACCTATTAAAGAGCAAAGATGAAGCATTGAACATGTTTAAAGTATATAAAACAGAAGTAGAGAATCAATTAAATAAGAAGATAAAAATTCTCCGTAGCGATAGAGGAGGAGAATACTTCTCAAATGAATTCGATAACTTCTGTGAACAACATGGACTGATACATCAATGTACTGCTCCATACACACCTCAACAAAATGGAATACCTGAAAGGAAGAATAGGACATTAATAGAAATGGTCAACTCAATGCTGATAAGAGCAAAGTTATCACTAAGTCTATGAGGTGAGGCACTGCTTGCAGCATGCCATATTCTAAATAGAATACCGTCTAAAAAGTATAAAATATCTCCATATGAAACATGGAGAGGTAGAAAACCTAATATAGGATATCTAAAAGTGTGGGAGTGTCTTGCATACTGCAGAACCCCTGACCCAAAAAGAACTAAGTTAGGACCAAGAGCTATTAAGTGTGCCTTCGTAGGGTATGCACAAAATAGTAAAGCTTATAGACTTTTAGACATGGAGTCTAATACAATAATAGAATCAAGAGACATTGAGTTCTTTGAGAACTCACTATCCTTGGAGTCCAAGGATAATGAAATTCAAACTCCTAATAGAGAACCAGAAAGCACAGCTCCACAGATAGTGGAAGCTCCTATTGAATCTCGTAGGAGTCAAATAACAAGAATAGAGAAGAGTCTAGAAGATGACTACATAGACTCACAACGCATCATTTTCCATCTTGTAGAAGCAGATAGAGAAAATATTATAAGACAAATATCTATAGTGATGAATATACAAGATGATCCTAAATCATATAAAGAGGCTATATCCTCTAGAGACTCAGCTTTCTGGAAAGAAGCTATAAACGATAAAATGGAATCCATACTATCAAATCAAACATGGGAACTAGTAAACTTACCTCCAGATTTTAGACCCATAGGTTGCAAGTGGGTATTTAAGAAGAAATATCACACTGATGGGACTATCCAAACCTTTAAAGCTCGACTAGTAGCTAAGGGTTTTAGACAAAAAGAATGGATAGATTATTTTAACACATACTCACCTGTAGCTAGGATAACATCCATTAGGATATTATTTGCGCTAGCTTCCATACATCATCTTCACATCCATCAAATGGATGTAAAGACCGCTTTCCTGAATGGTGACCTCAATGAGGAGGTATACATGGAACAACCTGAAGGGTTTATTCTACCAGGAAATGAAAACAAAGTATGTAGATTAGTCAAATCATTGTATGGATTAAAACAAGCACCAAAACAATGGCATGAGAAGTTTGATTCCAAAATACTATCTCATGGTTTCATGCATAATGTAGCTGACAAATGCATATATTCTAAAGTAGATGGTAGTTGTATCGTTATTATTTGTCTGTATGTTGATGACATGTTAATAATAAGTAATAAAATGGAAGGTGTAACTGAAACAAAGAGGTTTCTATCTTCAGTATTCAAAATGAAGAATCTTAGACAAGTTGATACCATCCTAGGTATCAAAGTTAAAAAACATTGTGGGGGTTATGCTTTGTGTCAATCTCATTATATTGAGAAGGTACTAAACAAGTTTAACCATCTAAATATAAAAGAAGCAAAGACCCCATTTGATCCAAGTATTAAGCTAAAAGAAAATACTGGAAGAACTGTTGCACAATTAGAATATGCGAGTGTTATAGGAAGTCTTATGTATGTTATGCAATGCACTAGACCTAACGTCGCATATGCTGTGAGTAAACTCAATAGGTTTACTAGTAATCTCAGTACTGAACACTGGAATGCAATTAGTAGAGTCTTTGGTTACTTAAAAGCAACTAAAGACTTAAGACTATTTTATTCAGAGTTTCCGGCCGTATTGGAAGGATATACCGATGCGAACTAGATATCGAGTGCAGGGGACAACAAGTCTACTACAGGATAGGTATTCACCCTAGGAGGTGCAGCTGTATCTTGGAGATCCAAGAAACAGACCTGCATAACGCACTCGACTATGGAGTATGAATTCATAGCCCTGGCCGCAACAGGCAAAGAGGCTGAGTGGCTAAGGGATCTTCTATTAGAAATTCCTTTCTGTGTAAAGCCTATATCGGTTGTGTCACTACATTGTGATAGTGAAGCTACATTAGCTAGAGCCTATAGCGGCACGTATAATGGTAAATCTATACATATAAGTCTTCGACATGATTATGTCAGACAATTGATTCGAGATGGAATCATTGTTATTTCTTATGTGCAATAAAGCAACAACCTGGCAGATCCTTTCACTAAACCTCTACCGAGAGAGGTAGTAAAGGCTACATCTAGAGGGATGGGGTTGAAACTCTTCAACCAAAGTTCCACCAGTGATGGTAACCCAACCTGAAGTTAGAAAATCTCTAAATTTGGGTTTAATGGGTAAAACCAAGTCACTGATATGTGGAAAGTTTTTCAGCACTAAATTATAAAACCTCATCCATAATAGATAAGTGTTGAGCGTTACGAAAAAGGGTTGAGTCTGAGAACTCTTAATGAAATCCAGTCTATAAGACAAGTGTCTTATAGTAACAGAGACACTGGAAGGATTTTACCTATATGAACGTAGAGATAGTGCCGTCTCTCATGAAAGTTAGGAGTTTTCTCTCGGGATCGTTCACGAATTAGGATAAGCACATAGCCATTAAATGTGCTGAGTAAGATTGTGGGAACTCTAACAACACAGCGAATATATGTGTGGTTTCTCCAACTTTGTTATCTAGGAATAACTGGTTCAAAGTTGCGACTACCAGTCATTTCGACAGAGTTTTGAGATACTTACACTAAGGAAAGATTAAAATCGAAAGATATCTTTCTTTATGCATATAAGCTGATTATTCTGGCAGAATTGTTTAACCGAGAAAAAATATATTTTTTTAAAAAAAATCAAGTGGGGGATTGTTGAAAAAATATTAATTTTGAATATATTTTAAATAATAAAAATAATATATATAATATATTATTGTTTTGAAAAAATACCGTTTGTGGGTTTTTTGAGAATAGTCCCACATGGGAAAGGGAAGAGAAAAATCTTTGGTTTAAATGATAATAGTGGAGTATTATAATATTTACCTACCTAGTCTGTGGACTATGGACCTTGCGTGTTCCAGTGCGTAGCACTGGAACACCCTCGCGCGCGCGCGCTCGCTCTCGGGCACGGGCTCGGTCTCGGTCTCGGTCTCGGTCTCGGTCTCGGTCTCGAGCTTGGGCTCGGGCTCGGTGCGAGGGTGTGGGCATGTGAGGTTGTGTGGCTGTGTGGCTGTAGAGGCGCTAGTGGCGCACTTTGCACTTCGCACGTGTGTCGCAAAGGGTCGCTCCCTTCGCGAACCGGAGCGAGACGTGTGCGAGTCGCGGTGCGACTAGTGGCGCACTTTACACTTCGCACGTGTCGCAGAGGGTCGCTCCCTTCGCGAACCGGAGCGAGACGTGTGCGAGTCGCATTGCGACTAGTGGCTAAGGCAGATGGTTGGCTGGACGAAAATCTAGAAGACTGAATGAGAGTCCCTCTAATTATATAGAAGCTGAAAAATAGAGCTGTTGCAGCAGATCTGTAACAGCTGTGCCATTAGTACAGGGTCCAGCTGTAACTGCTGCATGGCTAGCCCAATAGCTAGAAAACGGCTAGCTGATGTCTCACAACAGTCAGCATGCAGCAGCTTAATGGACCATGCACAACAGTCAGAAAACGGCCATAAAACGGTTATTTCCCTGGACCATAACCCCCAGCCACCATAGCATATAAAAGGAGGACCTGGATGGGTTTCCAATCCATCTCAAAACTCACTCTAGCAGACCCATACGAACTGAGACAGCCTACTATTCCTCTTTTATACTCCAGCAAGACAGTAAGGGTTAAACCTTTACTAGAAGAACAGACCAACGGTGTGGTCTAGAATTGTTCAACTGAACTAGTGGCTGAAGTACTGATCAGTGCAGTGGTCTTAATCCAAAGAATTTTTTTTCTCTTTCTTTTTATTTCTTTTGGGATTTTTCTATGTTGTAATCTGCCAGAAATTGTGTAATTGAGTTCCAATAGGTGGGTCTTCATGTTTGTTGAACGCAGACCCACACCAGGCTTGTTGTATCCTATAAGCAATTTGCCTGAAACCTATCAGCTTACTCAATTCACTTGAGTAGGGGCAAATAACACTCTAAGGACATTGTTTTCAGACGTGCTTCAGCCTGTGTCCTTATTTCTGATTATCGTAATTTTCGGTTTCCATATTATACAGAAAATACATTAATCTGTATAATTTCTAACACACCACCTATAATAATCATGGACCATTTGATACAAGGGATGACTTATGGAACGTGGATTTCTCGACCTTCCAAAATCACGGTGATTGATTGGATGACCAAATCCATCTAGGCAAGGGCCTGCAAAATGAACGGCTCAACACTTTTTACTCGTACAGTCCATCTTCCATGTTCTTCTCCTTCTTTTCAGTGGTGCGGTTCATTTGAGATTATGTACCTCATTCTTTTGGCTCACGCTTTAAATTTATGTAGAAAAGTCTACGGACAATACAAATCTAACACAAATCATGGTGGGATACTTATGTTTTATATATTAAAAGTTTGAGTTTGTATTATATAATCTATTTTGGAGAAAATAAATTTTTGTGTTCTCTTGTGTTTACTTGGTGCTCCGCGTGATTCTGTCGTCGAATCCCTAACATCTTTCTCATAGAAAAATTCTATTTTTTTAGAAGGATGTGTAACTGCATTCCGTGTCAATTTTTTTTTGTAAAAATTGTGAAATACTTTTCAAATACCATGCTAACAAACATTACTTATCAAGGAGCGCTTTTGTGAATTTCACGTTTCATGAGTTTTTTCATTGTTAACAAACATGCCCTCAATATAATGGAAGTGTATTAAGTAACTCGTCATGCAATCCAATTTCCTTCCATGTGAGGGAGACTTGGGTGGTACCTAGAGCAATGTGGGTTATACCCTAACTTTGTGGCCCACCTAGATGGATGGGTTGTATACATGTACCATCGATCCATTTTTCCAACTTGTTTAATGTTAGGAGCCCAAAAATGAAGCAAATAAAAATCTCAATTGAACAATGCGATGAGAAACAATGGTCATTTAGGATACAACTAAATAAATTGCTTTTTCTACTTAGTTTAGTAGAGAAGTGACTTATTTCAGATAAGTAAGTTTCATTTATAATTAGTTTTGAATAACTTTCTTACTTAAAATACTTAATCACTTCATTTAAATGTTTTCAGGTTTTATACTCATAAGTTCTTAAGAGAAGCATAGGAAAGACGATAGGGAGAAGAAGCTGATAAGTATATGGGTCCTTACTCTTACTGTGGTGGTAGAGTCTCTGGAGTTTCAACAGCTGCTCAAGGGTTTGAGTACCGATGGGTGGTGAAATTCCACTACTGTATGAGTGTGTGAGGGTATGTATACATGTGTTAAAAAAAGAAAAAAAAAAAAAAAAATTATTACCCAACGTACTTATCTTCTTAATAAGTAGAAACTAAGAAAAGCTACTTATGACATAAATAGCTTATCTTAAGCAACTTACTATCTAAACACTTCTACACGCCCGAAAATAAAAACTTCTTAAGGCCCACTATAATGATTATTTAGCATCCAACCTGTTGATAAGATCAAACAATATGGGATGAAGGGAAAATACAAATATTATTTTGATCTAATACTTTTTAATGACCACATAAAGTTTTTTTTTTTCTTTTCAACTCATGGTATAAAATAAGTTGGTATAAGGGATATACAATGCATACATCAAGATGGGCCCCACGATCAGATACCACCCACATAGCTGGTTCGGGGTTACCACCCAAGTCGCAGCCTAATCCCAACATGGCACACGTGTGAAAATCTATGGCCCACCGAACATCTAGCGCCCGTGTGCTGCATTGGCGAGCACGGTTGCGTGTAGGCAGAGAGTTATCCACAAGCTTGCGAGTTCCAGTAAACCTCTGTAATTCGTTTTTTTAATTAGTATTTTTGTCCCTTTATTTTAGAGCCACTCGATGGGCATTGAAAAATATCTTTACTTTTGTTTTATTGCATGTGAGTGCTGAGGAACCACAGCCGTTCATTTAAAAATGGGGTAGATAGTCAACCCATTTCAAAAATAGCGATGACTCTTCAACCGTACACGTGGAATGGTTAGCTGGTAATCCAGACCATACAAATGTCTGGGTTACTACATATGCTCCATCCACGTTATGCATCACAATTTGGATGGATCAGATAACGTACACGGGTGGCAATATCGCATGTGAGGAGGAGATGAGTCACCACACCAGTGATCTCAAAATGGTGGTGAACAATCATGGGAGAACCATTTGAAAATAGAGAGAGGACGGGATTAGCGCCAACGGATTGGATGCCGTACTGAGTAAATTCTGTGGGGTCCACTGTGATGTATATGTATTATCTACGCCATCCATCCCTTTTTTCAGGTAATTTTAGGACATTATTTCAGAATTTAAGCATATCTAAAGCTCAAGTGGACCACACCAATGGAAACAGTGGGTATTGAACGCTTACTGTTGAAAGCTTTTTGGTGGCTACAGAAGTTTTGGATCAAGCTGATATTGGTGTTTTCCCTAGGGCTGAAAGTCCGGGGGGTTGGGTTGATGCTCAACCCAACCTTAACCCAAGGTTCCTATGTTGGATATTTGGTTGAATTAAATAGACTTTAAAATCGAGAACCAAAAAAAAATTAAAAGTTTTGAGAAAGAAGAACTTATTGTATTGAGTCGAGGTGTGACTGAGTCACTCGGCTTGAAATCGAATTTGCTCCCCTTGGACAGCGTCCCAAGTGCAACAGGTTTCCAGAGCAATCGACCTCCAGGATACAACGACTATGACCCGGTCTCAGCGGTGCACTCACTGTACACGGGCTCGAACCACTTGCAGTTTAATCCGAAAGTGCTGAGTTGACTCAGCGATGAACTCAGTATAAACACCTTTTACAAAAGATTAGGTCCGTTGGGTTTAAACCCAACAGATGCGACCAACCGGAATGGATGCACCTGCACCTGCACCTGCACCTGCACCCGCACCCACGCCCAGCCCAGCCCAGCCCGTCGCGCACCGCGCACACGGACTCGGCTCGGCTCGGCGGCGGCACGGCCGGCTCGCTCGGCTCGGCGCGCGCGCGCGTGTGTGGTCAATGGCATAGATTAGAGCTATTGGCATAGCCCCCCACAGGACCAAATTCACATGCCCCCTGAAAGGGGCACAAGCCCTAGGCAAAAAGACTATCTTATATACAAGATAGTTTACTTTGTCAAATCCGATGTGGGACAAAACCCACAACACAAAAGTACCAACTTTCAAATGTGGAGGGAAATCACCGAAAATTTAAAAATTCAAATTTTAATAATATTTTAAAACAAAATATAACATCCTATACTTCAACCCTAACCCTACCCTACCCTACCCTACCCTACCCTACCCTACCCTTAGGAATTCTCCACCCAAGCCCGACCCAAGGGGACTCGGTCAGGTTGATTGGGTTGATCGGGCGAATATATGCTAATATTTTCATTATTACATTAGTTTATTACATTTTAATACATATTTTATTTTTTATACGTATGCTTTTATTAATTTTATATGTAGTTATTTATGGTAAAGAATTTCATTTTTTCTAAACAAATAAGCTAAATTATAGGACTACTCATTTAAAAGTCATGTTGTGTAGTATACAATCTATTTGAGAGAGAGAAATCTAGCGTACCTTGTTAGTTTGAGTCATTGGAAATGGTGTGGACCAATAAGACCTGATGGCACTGAAATTTCCTATTACCTTCAACATATACTATCTACACTCAATTATCATTTATAACTTATATAACCATTAGGTTCGGGTTGGGTTGGACAACCCGAGACCTCAACCCAAGCCCAACCCAACCTTTACCGGGTTGGTGTTTATATAGCCCAAGCTCGAGACTAAACCCAACACATTCTGCCCGAGCCCAACCTGATGTCGGGTCGGTCATAAGTTGATCGGGTTGAACCCGCCCGACTTTCAACCCTAGTTTTCCCTTCGTTCATGTCTATGCGATCTTATGAACAAGTTGGATGACACATAAACATCACTTTGGGCGCTACGAAGGCAACTTCAATGGTGGACATCAATATCCCTACTGTTTCCTATGGTGTGGTCCACTTGAGTTTTGGATATACTTCAATTTTGGTTTATTGTCCTGAAATGAGCTGTTAAAACGGATGGACGGCGTGGATAAGACGCATATATCACTGGGAACTCCCACAGAGTTAGCTCAGTACGCTAGTAGGAAATCCCCGTTCATTTCCAAGATGGTGGTGAATCATTCTCCTCTCACTTGTTAGATATGCACGCAATCCGGACCGTATAAAACATGCTGACCGGATAATCTTAACCAACCTTATCTCACTATTTGGATTGGACTCCTGAACATCTTATTCATAGCCATTCATTTGGCAGCTACTAATAGATGGTTGGGATAGCTCCGTGGATTTGATTTTCACGGCGCAGTCCATCCATAATGGGATCCATGATCTGGACGCTCTGGATGGCTGGAAAAGTCTCCATCCTTCAACTTGCAGGGGAGCGGATTACGTGCAGCCCCGGCTTCACCCAACACAGTGCAGCCGGACCATGGGGTGTATCTTGAGGTATTTATTAAATATCCACGCCGTCCATCCGAGTTTTCCTATCATTTTATATTATGAGCCTAAAAATTAATTATATGCAACTATGAAGTGGACCACAAAATAGGAAAAGATGATTATTCAACTCTCACCATTAAAAATTTCGTAGGGCCCAAATTAGAGATCAAGGTAATTTATTTATGTCATCCAACCTGTTGATAAGGTTACATACATCTTGATAAAAAGGGAAAAAAAATATACATCTTGATCCAAAAATATTTTGGACCATGAGATGTTTTTAATGATCAATCGCTACTTCTTCCTATGGTATGGTTCATCTGAGATTTGAATTTGCTTATTTTTTTTGGTAAATAACATAAAATGATATCTTAAAATGGATGAACGGATTGGATATTATATACAGACATAAATATAGGTCCGATAATCAGGGCCACACTATGTTGAAAACGGCCGGGGTCGTACCTAATCCTCCCCCCAAGTTGCTCGTGCCAGCTATCACATGACTTCAGGAGGACAGATACCGGTTGCGGGTCTCATTTGGTAACGGTGCAGTCACAACAGGTGGTCGTCTCTGGCTTCTGTGGGTCCATGTCAATTTATCTTCAGATCCATCTCGTCCATTGGTTTCTTCCCCTCATTTTCACCGTAGAAACAAAAACTTCAGGTGATCTACCGTTTAATTGTATAAAAAAGCAGTGAAAATTGTAAAATCGTTACCATGACCATTAATTCAAATGGTGTAGCCAGCCTTGGTTTTGGAGTGTGTTCTTATTTTTAGTTTTTCTATGGGTTAGATTGTATATAAACAACACGGTGGCCCGACTAGGTGGTGGGGATGATTTTATTGGTTGGGTGTCCACTCCCAACCGTTCGTTTTGGTTTGGCCCACATGAGTTTGCTGTCAGGATGATTTTTGGGCCCATAATATAACATCTAATCATGTATCTAATGGATGGGGTGGATCTGATTAGCCGTTGATGTGGGGCCCACAGAAGCCTAGTACCACCAAAGTTGTGGGAGGATGGGATGTTAGACGGACTATTTCCTATCATGTGTAGGCCCGTCAATAGATCGAATTGGCGATCCGAATTGATTCATTATAGTGGGTCTGGATCAGTATGCAGGTTGGATGGGGGGTTCTTGATCTTAAAATGTTAATTTGTCTATAATCAGATTGGTTATGGATCCATTGTGATCCGATCCGTCTAAGACCTGATCTAATTATTCTAATGAATGTTTTAATCTCAACGTATGTCTAACAAATCTGTTGATGCATAAATCTTGCTCACCCACACCGAGCTCCGAGCCAGCTATGTCGAGCCCTGTAAGCCTGCATAATAGAAAGTCAAAAGAGACCCTGGCTAGAGCAAGGGACCCTCCGATGCCAAAGTCAAGCTAGGAATCTGGGTCTAAGTAGTGTGAGTAGGTTTTGGGTGAGAAATTTTGCGTAACTATTCCTTTAGGTTTGATTCTTATTTATATCCTTTGATTGAAGTGAATGTATCCGTTTTTCTTGGCACGATCTTCGCCGTTAGTCACGAACAGTGTATATGCTAGTACTGGCAGTTACCCTGGGATCGTGCACATGAAATTACTCCTCGCATGCGTTACTGGAGATGATTTCTCAGCGTGACTGTAGGCCACGTCTTCATCCGTGCCGACCCTCCAACTCTGACCTCGACTCTCCTATGACTGTCCGAGCCCATAAGCATATTATGCCTAGTCGAAACCAATTGTGGGAGTATGCAATGGCTTCTTTTGGGAGTCGGGTTGTTTAGACCTGCCATCCGACTTGTCCCGTCAAGGCCACCCAATCGGCCGAGCTAAGTTTACCTCAACTGAGTTCGGCCTCAGATTTCCCCATAATTGAAGCCCCCTACTCTCTGAGTTCGTGCTCGGACTCAGGGAGTAAAGGCCTGGGGAAATGATTCGCCGCACCCCCCATAGCGAGGAGTCAGCAGAGTTGGAATGAACAGTCGTAATCATGGCCCTCTGTTATCAATGCGCTATATTATGGCAGCTCTTCAATCATGAGCCTATGGTTGGCGAACACGTGGCGACGGTTAAGGTTTCAAATCGTTGGAGTGAGCAAGGCACTGCCGCGTGGGCTTCGAGAGATTGGAGGGTGTCCATACATTGATTGCTAATTAATGCAAGTAGCGCATGGCTCGGTAAGCTTGGACTAATGGCATACTGCCACGTACCTCATTGGGCTCGGCTCGGCGACGTTTTAGCTTCGAAGACAACTGTAAGTCATGATTGCAGGCGAGAGACTTGAGCTATAAAAATCGCTTATTCCCTCTCAGAATGATTCTACTCTATTATCTCTGGAAGGCGTTTTGCTGGAAAAGTTCCCCGGAGCAAGCGATTTCCGGTTAGTTCTTTTTCCTTTCGGTCTTCTTTTAGCCTTTCTTTTCTTCCTTTCCTTTCAATCCGACGATGTCAAACGAGTCGGGTGGGGCTCGAGAAGTTTATACGTTTGAGGTCGATTCCGAGCCGAAGAGCATAAACTCTAGATATGAGGCTTCGGAGAGCCCCTTGGAGGCTATACCCCTTTAACCTCATGCTAAAAGGGGTAAAGGCCCCAAGGGCGATGCTCGTTCCAAGGGCACAAAGAGAATATCACGTGATCCAATGGGAAGGGCGGTTAATGGACCATCAGGTGGCCGACCTGTTGAGCTCGTCCCTGGGGGCTCGGTCCTTGTCAAGTCTCAGATGGCTTGGATTCGGATGGAATATCAGATTCCTGATTCTGTGCATATAAGCGCACCTGCCCCTCATACCTGCCCCTCATGATGCCCCCAGCGACCCTGCTGATGGAGATGTAGCAATTTTCATTTGTGCACTACAATGCGAGCAGATTCCGATGCATCCTTTTCTGCACGCTATGACTACACACTTAAAGTTAGCTCCGGGTCAACTTGTTCCCAACACATGGAGGACCTTGATAGCCTCATACGTGATCTGTCATCAGGCCAAAAACCAAGAACTGACGCCCGATGAATTCATGTCTATCTACCTTGTCAAACATGGCCGCTCCGAGCCGTGTTGGTACTGCTTTTTGACGAGAGCTCATCAGGGTTTGGACTTCATTGTCAGACTTCCTTCGTCCAATAAGGATTGGAAGAATAAGTGGTTTTGGGCCTCGGGAGAATGGGATGTGCCCACGGCCAAGCTCAGAAGTCTGTGAGTCAGAGTACCCACCAAATTCTTCACCCCAGGTCGGGTTTCGAAAGATGTTTGTTCTTCCATCAGATCTTCGGTCTATGCCTCTGAGGCCCGTATCCTAGTCCGTACTGTTCCGTAGACTCTCCGATCCTTCTTATCGAATTCCGGCAATCCACGACCTATGATCGACATTTGCGCACGACCCTAAGCCGTATCCCGTAGATCTGAGTCGGTTCAATCCGAGACTTGTACCATTGCGACCGCACTGTCGTCGTGGTTCCAACGTTGCATCTTACACACCGATCTGATACCCTAGCCAGGAGATGTGGGCCCGCATTTATTTCGAAAAAACACCGCCTGTTACAAATCCAAAGAGAATCTCTACCTCATGTCCGATCGATCAATCAATCAATCACCTCATGTCAAGTACAAGAGCAATCCCAAGTCAACTCTCTCCCTCTCTCACCCATACATGTCAAGTACATGCCTATCACCTATCAACTCACATCCATCACTCACACCCATCACCTCTCTTACAACCACCCTTTCCCTCTCTCCTTCTCTTCACATTTTCTAAGCAAGCAAAGGAGTGCACGTCCAAGCACTTCCAAGAGAGAAAAGAGTGAGTTGTGTGGCCCACTTCTTATCACTAGATCTATCATCCTAGCCCTTCATCTCTCATCATCTTTCATCAAAGTGAGACACAAGGAGATCGGCGTTCCATTGGACCAAGAAGATCGAACAGTGGGTGCTTCTATAGGCTTAGATTTCATTCTTTTGATGATGGGCCAAGCAGGACCTACCGATTGATAGTATGGATCTCACTTTGGACCCTAGATGTGGCTGATGGCCCACTATGATTCACATGATCGTTCCATGATGGGGCCATTCTCCATGGACCCCATCATGATGTTTACTTTCTAGTTTGATAAGGGTCATTTAGACCTTCCATTTTGATGGAGAAGTAATCTCCACCGTTGATTTTTGATTTGGTGGGCCCACATGTATTGGGACCCACTTGATTTACGATTGAATACATGGAAGGGAGGGCTCATAGTGTTGGGGTCCCTCTATCGCACGTCTCTCTCTCTCTCTCTCTCTCTCTCTCTCTCTCTCTCTCTCTCTCTCCCTCTCCCTCTCTTTTTCATTTTTTTTTCATGTGATGATGTGGCTGTGTGGCCCACTCGGATGGACCCAACCTTGGTGTATGTCTATCCACATCATTCATGCATTTGGTGGCCCACCTGGACAGCATGTCTGAAGGTGGGGCCCACCTTAATATGTGTTGTATCCAAAACCGTCCAGCATCCCTGGACGCTGGACGTCAGTGAAGTGTGAACTAACGGTGTGGTGTACCGTCCAGTGAAATAAAAATATCAGTTTGATTCCAAGACTTGGGTGGACCGCTCATATAGGCCCCACCTTGATGTATGGATTTAATCCACACTGTCCATCCCATTCCCCAGCTCATTTTAGGCATTGAGTCGAAAAATGAAGCTAATCCAATTATCTGGCAGGCCATATCTTTTAAAACAGTGAGTCTTACCATTTAAATCCGCTATAGCCCACTTTGATGTTTCTATACACCAAAACACATCGAATATTAGGCTCATTTAGACTATCTTGAGCCATAGAATCCAACGGCCAGGTCGGATTCTCCTGATACGGGCCCCACCTAGGAAAAAACATAGAAAAATATTTTTTTTCAAAAAAAAAAAATATAAGCAACAACGCTGCTGCTACTGGCGTTCAGAGGCAGCAACGTCCTGCTGCGTTTGACGCTGGAGGCAGGGACGTGGGTCCCAACCGCGATGTGTGAGAACATCAATATCGTGCATTTTGTGGGCCTCTTCTAGTTGTGGGGCCACCCAAAAAATCAGCCGTGCAAGGAACTCAGGTGGCCCACACTACAAGGAACAGTGGTGTTGAACGTCTACCATTAAAACTTTTGTGGATTTTCAGAAGTTTTGGATTAATATGAAATTAATTAATTAATTTATTTATTTGGGTCTGTGTGACCTTATCAACAGATCGGATGGGAAATAAACGTCATGATGGGCCCTACGTGGGGCCCATCTCTATCGTTTGAAGCAGCTGCCACTGCTAGCTGCTGCTGCATGTTTAGCAGCAGCAGCACGTGATGTATGTGCCATCCATGCTAACCGTCCATCCAGACGATGTAGATGCACACCGTCCATTTAGTTGGTGGGCCATGTGTGTGGACCCTACTATGATGCATGTGTTATACTATCCATACCGTCCAACCATTTTGAGAGATCATTTCATGGCATGAGAAAAGAATGAGTCAGATCTATAATCCATGCGGACCCCACCATTGGAAATAGTGGGGACAATGACATCCACCGTTCAAAACTTCTAAGGGCCACAGTAGTTCCCAATTAAACTGATATTTGTCTTCACTTCATCTATCACTATGTTAACTTATGAATAGGTTGGATCTCAAATACATCACGGCGGGCCACACCATGATGTGTCCAGCCCGTTGATCAGGTGGACCACACCGTATAGAAATAGTGGGATTTGAACGTCTACCATTGAAACCCTTCAGGGCCATGGAAGTTTTGGATCAATATGGGATTTATCTTCCCTCTTAATCCAGGTCCTTAAGACCTTATGATTAGATTGGGTGGAAAATAAACTTTATGGTGGGCCCTGTGATTTGTTTAACAGTGAGAATTATTATCCCCACTACTATTTGAGGTATGGTCCAAATGATCCTTCAATATGATTCTTTTTTGGATGTGATGAGGCCCATCTTGGTGTATTTGTGGCCCATCCATTGAGGCCCACTTTGATATATATGAGGCCCGTTGTTGAGGCCCACCTTGATGTTTATGAGGTCCGTTGTTGAGGCCACCTTGATATATATGAGGCCCATGTGATACGGCCCATTTGATGTATTTGAGGCCCAATGGGATGTATATAAGGTCCATTGTAATGTGTGATTCCACCATGGTTTATGTAATGATGTTTATGGCGAGTCATGCCTTGGGAGCAATGATGGTTTGACATCCACATTGTAAGAATAATGTTGGTTAAATGTCCGCATTATGACTCTCCCTAGGGCTCATTGATATGCCCATACTTGTTGTGTGTAGGCCGTCTAGGCCCATCTTCATTGTGAGGATAGTTCATCACCATATAAACATGCTTAGTATAATTCCATGACTCATGCCATACACATCATATGTATGCTTGATATGAGTAGTGACTGATCATAACATATGCCATTGGAAAGATTATTTATGGGACTCACTGATAGGAGTTACTCACATGAGCGCGCGGTACGCGCAGGATTGCTATATGACTGGACGGTGTGACTCATGCATCTCGCATATGTGTGACATGATCGTTGTACGCCTTAGCGACATTAGGGTTGTGGCCTCCACAGGCATGTCGTGGATGACCAGATGGGATACCGAAAATGTTTGGTTCGAGCATCTGGGCACTTTGGATGTCTATGGGTGAAAGTCCTTAAACCTTCGAGGTCAGGGACGTGCCAATGTTTAAACCGAGTGGATACATGAGCGCCCGAGTACCGAATACCAGTAGGTCGCGTCTCCCACTGTATCGTGGTCGGTTAGGAGGGGGTGTAGCCTTATCCGCCCGAGTGAGGGGGTTGTAAGCTAGGCTGAGTTTGATCAGCTCGCAAATGAGTCCGCTATCGACGAGCCGAGTAGGTATTGGTAGACTACTGGTCAGGCGGATAGTGTAGTCTCTTCCACTCACTGGGCTGTGCAGCTAGGGAGGCGGCAGTCAATGTGGAGTATACTAAACCTCGGTGATGATCCCAGAGAGGAACCGTACTGATATGTAGACTTATTGAGTAGAAATTGCATACTCATTCATTCATTCATTCACTATCCACTCGGGCTGGTGGTGCGAACTATTTGTTGTGTGTACCTTCGCATGGCCAGGATTTCGGTTGGGTACGCGACTAACCTGAGATCAGGAGTTTACCACATTGAGTCTGACTATCCAAATTTAGGTATGAGACTGGTTTGGATAGAAGTTCCTTGTGATGGACCCCGTAGCCTGTGATACTACGTGCTGTCATCCCTACCTCACACTCTAGCTTGGTCATTTCATTCGCATCGCATATTACATCCGCAAGCATATGGCATTTTGGGTGGTTATATTTTCTATACCTATATGGCCTAACAGACTTAGCAGGATTTACATATTGCATTGTACTCTCGACATTTAATATTTGGCTCTCTGTGACTCCTCATTTGCATAACTGATCTGTATTGCATACTCTGATATTGTATGACTCATGGACTTGTCAGTATTTTCGCTTACTCTGTTATCGTATGATTTATGATCTTGCCAATATTTTCGACATTGTATTGCATTGAATACTTGGCACTTATCTTGTACACACAGTTTCACCACCCTCTAAGCTTTTTATAAGCTTATACACGATAAATGCATGCAGGTGGCGTTAGGTTGCAGCAACATTGAGCATGGAGTATGCAGCGTTCTCCTGGAGCTTTGATTTCGATATATGTATTTCCCTTTCAGTACTGTATTCAAATATTTATATTAGTGGATATATGATGATGATGTTGCCTTTGTGATTTGGGTAAACTTGTGGTTATGCTTATTACAAGATAAATGTATGCTGGAAAATCCTCCTTGTAGGATCCTAGGATCGGAATCTGGCGCATGCGTGCTGGGAGCCGAGAATGGGGTACTACGGAGGCTGTCGGCACCGGATTTGGAGATCGAGAATTTTGTGAGCCCGATTTGAGTTTGGGGCGTGACAATTCCATTCTAACCCGATTTTTACTTCTCTTTTTGTAGAATATCCAAAGAGAGCCCCCGAGCTCTCGCCTCTCCTCAGAAATCAGTTGCTAAGGCGAGGCTGCTTAAGTAAGAGTAGCGCGTCTGGCACCACGTCATCAACTCGGACAATCTTCTTCGATCTGAACTTTGTAAACTCAAACCTATTCCTTCTGCTCTAGGTCCGTACTTGCATGTTGAACTTGGAATTGTTAGTGCACTTATTTACACCCATGTTTATCAATTACGTAACTAGTTGTGTCGTGTAGTCGGATGACTTCTTGGCAAGTGAAGACTGGCGACGCAACTGGATTAGAAGCATCAAAGCCACATTTGAAGACAAAGAACTGCTTCTGCGATCTTAACCTTGTAAATAGATGATCCCAACCTAAACGAGAATACCTACTTAGGTCATCTATTCTAAGCCGATCTCAAATTCATATTTTATATCCTATAGTGTTGGTTTATACATATCCCAAGTTGTTGAATGATTAAAAGAACAAACAGGAAAATCTGTCCACTTTTGGTAGGAAGAAGGTGTCACCGAAAGGCACCTTCAGTATCACCGAAGATACCTCCGATGTTACCGAAGGGGCTCAGAACTATCCAGCAACATCACGACTATAATTTTATATCACTGACTGCCACCAACGAACAAAATTCGATGTCACCGAAAGAGACTTATTTTGCTCAGCAACTGGATGAATTAATTCAGTACTACCGAATGATATTTCGGTACCACCGAAGCAAGTTCGGTGATACCGAAGTTGGCTTCAGTAGCACCATAAACTAGCCATTTTTTTATCCGTTGGAAGCTTTTTTCTATAAAAGCGGCTTGTAGGAACTTGCAAAAATAGTGGAAATAGGCACCAAAGAGTCTCTAGTGTACCCTAAGCTTGTCCTAGCCCATCTAGACTCTATCCAACGAGTTTCATGTTTTCTTCATTGTGGTTATTCACTTCTATGAGCATTCAAAACTCCTATTTAATGAAGAACATGAACTCGTGCCTTCTCCAGAGTACAAAGACCAAACTGATAGAAAAATCCTTGGTTCTTTGATACTCTAGGGCGTCCATAGGTTGAATCCATTAGGAAATCCACTCATTATCCTAGATAGGAGATTCAACCAACTCCTATAACCTTGGTCACCTTTTTAGGTACATCTTATATAAGGTTCTTGATCGTAAAGCCGAGACAACATGTAAATCCAAGCTACACGATCGAGGAAGCACCAGGAAGCTTATTCAAGCACGAGAGCGCGAAGATCTAGTAACCTTAGACAAGCTACAAGAGAGAACTCTATCTGACAAGTAAGTGTCATTTTAAGAGTTCAAAAGTTTAGTCTCCTTCCTCGTGTAGGATCGAGACTAAGAGTTTGTTATCAATAAACTCGATTAGGTTCCTTGTGTGGGACTTTGGCCGGTAGGCCTAAAGGTATGTGTCTTGTGTGGGACCTTGGCCAGTGAGCCTAAACGGAGGTGCTTTTTGTGGGACCTTGGTCTGTGGGCCTAAACGTAGATGCCTTGTGTGGGAGCTTGGCCAGTGAACCTAAACGTGGGTTCTTGGTGTCGGACCTTTGCTCTTGCGAAGAGCATAAATTGTGTCCTTAGTGTAGGACTGTAAAGGTTATTGGTGAACCTGTTTTAAAACCATTGATAGTGAAAGTTAGTGCACGCTGGGATTGAGTGTGTATGCCAGGAGTGGAGTAGGCATGTAGTCGAACCACTATAAATGCTTATGTTTGAAATTGTTACTTGCGCATTTGTCTAATCATGTTTATATATGCTTGAATGTTTAATTTTGTATACATGATTGAATGGATGTTATTTATTGATAAGAAGCACATTCCACACACAAGCTCACAACACTAGGCTAGTTATTATATCTACATATTTTTAATAGCCTTTGTGATTGGATCCTCTAACTGGCTTGAAAGTTGTTAGAGTTACATTGCCTTACTAGCCTTGAATTGAATGATCATTTAAGTAAGGCAATCAAGTTTTTAAATAGGCAGAAATAATTGAAAAGTCCTATTCACCCCCCCCCCCTCTAGGACAGTGCCTCATAGTCACTCTTCAGTATTAGCGGTGTAAATCGCAACTTCAGGAATGATTTAGATTTTTTTGTAGATATTCCTCTAAACCTAGCGATTTCGCATAGGTATGGTCGAGGCATCGGGATCCAGGAAAAGGAAACCTCTCCCGCTCCAGGAAATGCTATGCTCGAGCCCCGAGTGAAGGTCACTGCTCTGAGGAAGAAAGAGACTCCCCAAAACGGGGCTACCCCCGCTGCCATTTCTGAGGTCGAGGCCGTCACTGCCCCTAGGGTCGGAGTTGCCACCACCTCCGAGGTCAGACTCATCACCACTTCCGCTCAAACCCCCGAGATGCCCCCAACGACCTCTATGCCTCCACTTGTGATGAAAAGGGAGAGAATCGAGTTGGGGAGGGGCCTATGGCAGGTGAGGCCGACCGACCTGAAGGGAGAACGCTTACTTCACTCAGGGATGATGTCGCTTGGTGGTCGAGCCTCAAGTCTCGGCGATTAGCGGCGTTGGCGAGGCGGCAGGGTCTGCTCCCCTTCTTGAAGCCGAGGAACTCCCACCGGGTTACCATATGTCCGATTTGGTCAACTGGGCGGCGAAACACTCTCCCGAGGTGGAGATCGTCGAGCTCCTTACTCACCGCCATGAATCCTTCATCAACGATATTACCTCTGTTTGTTACAAGGTACTGAATTTTCCTTGTATAATTTTCTCTTCTCTGATCCCGAGCTATTTCTTATGACACCCTTCGTTCAGACACTGCCCATGTTCTTGTCAACTCGGGAAAGACTATAGAAAGTGAACAGGAAGGATGAGGAGATTGAAGCTCTCTGAGGTGAGGTCGAAGCACTTCGAAAAGAGCGAGAGGAGTTGCATGGCTTGTTGGCGGAGGGGAATGTAAGGGAGTTGTTGTACCAAAGGGATATCAACAAGCTCCGGACCCGTTTGGACTCGTCCGACTCCGAGCTGGTGAAGGTAAAAGCCTACCTTGGTTCGATGGAGGATGATAATGCTCGGCTGGCGGCTGAGCTTGGGCAGGCCAAGATCAACGCTGTTACAGAGATGGAGATAGAAGTCGAGAAGGCTCGAGCAGTTCAAGGTGCTGAATTCGAAGCCTCGACTGCTTCAATAGCTGCTGCTGCCATTGAGGAGTTCAAGTCTTCAGCTGAAAGGACCGCTGAGGCTAAGAGGGTCTACTATTTTAGCTACAATGCCTGTGTGGATGATGCCAAAGACCTCTATCCAAACCTTAACCCCGATGCCCTAGCTACCGAGGATGCTAAGGAAAGGTGGGTCGAAGATACTCCTGCCGACCAGCCCCCTGATGCCAATCTTCCTCCTCCTGCCAATTGATCTATTTCCCCTGTTTGCCGTATACACTTTTTGTAACTGGATATTGCGGCACTTCGACGCCTCTTTAATTAGTATACTTATACATTTTGGTTGATGTACTCGTTTGTTGATTACGTAAACTGTAGTCATGAGTTTTGTCGAATGACAAGCCGACCTCTTCTTTAAGGGTCTTCTCCTCGAAGGGTTTCATCTCTGCACATGAGAGACGATCATCATAGCGTACTTGGATGATGAGTTAACCACTCATGTTAAGTGGTCAGCTCATTGGTGAGACCTTATTCCTTACAGAGGTCCCATGTAGAGTGCGTAGAACAGAACTAGGCAATTTCAGGTAGAAAAATTCTTCTTGACCTTATTCCCTACAATGGTCCCATGTAGAGTGCGTAGAACAGAACTAGGCAATTTTAGGTAGAAAAATTCATCTTTTATTCAAAGAGTAGATTCATGAAAAGCAGTGCCGATTCTTATACAATTTCCCTCAGGAATAGTAGATTTTCAAATGCTCAGCATTCCATGGGTGCGGCAGGGATGTCCTCCTAGGTCCTCGAGTCGGTAGGAGCCTGGCTTTGCTGAGTCAACTACTCGATAGGGTCCTTACCAATTCGATCTCAGGGTCCCTACTCCGGGCTCCGTTGTGTTCTGGAACACATGGAGGAGGACAAGATCTCCCCGTCGAAAATGCCTCATCTTGACCCTAGAATTCTAAAAGCTAGCAACCTGTTGATCCCGAGCTGCAACCGGTAGTTTCACAGTATCCCTCAGCTCTTCAAGCAAGTCGAGGCTTGTTGTCATGTGCCCGACATTCCATTCATCTTGATAGGATCGCACTCGAGCAGTTGGGAGCCTATCTCGACTGCGACAATGGCCTCGGCGCCATAAGAAAGGGAGAATGGGGTCTCTCCTGTTGCTGCTCGAGCTATAGTTCTGTATGCCCACAGTACGAATAGAAGTTCCTCGGCTTAGGCACCTTTTACTTTTTCCAACTTTGTCTTGAGGTAATTCTTTATTATCTTGTTTATTGCCTCAATTTGACCATTGGACTGAAGGTGTCAAGGTGACGAGTAAGCGTTGATGATGCCGAGCTTCTAGCACATACCTCTGAATCTGTCATTGTCGAACTACTTCCCATTGTCCGACACGATGGTGTGTGGAATGTCGAACCGACTGATAATATTCTTCCAAACAAAGTCATTCACTTTTCTGCTAGGTGATCCTTGCAACAGGCTCGACCTCAGCCCATTTGGTGAAATAATCTACCGCTACGATTGCATATTTGGTATATCCCTTACCCTGGGGAAGAGGTCCAATGATATCGATCCCCTACTAAGCAAATGGCCAAGGCCCGCTCATGAGAGTCAGTTCTTCTGCCGGCTGCCTGGGGATGGCCGCAAAGCTCTGGCACTTGTCACATTTTCGGATGAAGTCTTTGGAGTCTTCTTGGATCATAGGCCAAAAGTATCCCTGGCGCACGATTATCGGGCTAGGGCTCGACTACCGGAGTGATTCTCACAGATTCCTTCATGTATTTCTCGAATCACATATTCCGCTTCATCAGGTCGTATACATCTCAGATACGACAGAGAGAACCCTTTCTTATACAGAGTATCCCCCATGATCGTGTATCGCGCCGCTCTGATCCTTAAGAACCGAACTTCCAATTTGTCTTCAGGAACCTTATCGTCCATGAGGTACTCGACGATAGGGTCCATCTAACTTATAGCCATGTATACAGGGTGAACAGCTCCTTGGTCGGCACGGTCGATGTAGGCTTATCAAGGAACTCCACTAGGACGATCCTCGGGATACTCCCTTCAATTGCTGAGGCCAGCTTGGCAAGGGCGTCAACCCAGGAATTCTCAGCTCTTGGTATCTGATCGATGTTGTACTTTTGGAAGTTATCCATGAGCTTCCGCACTTCCCCCAGGTAAGTTATCATTCTAACTTCCTTGGCATCATATTTCACTGATACTTAGTTCACGACGAGCAGAGAATCGCACCGAACTTCGAGGAACTGGACCCATAAAGCAATCGCCAATCTGGCCCGGCCAGCAGGCCTCATATTCTGCCTCGTTATTTGAGGCTCAGAAGTCAAGCCTTATCGTGTACTGAATAGTCGTTGCGTCGGGTCTGAACAGAACGATTCCTGCTCCTCCTCTTTTCGAGTTTGAAGACCCGTCTACGAACATGGTCCATTTGTCCATCGGAGGGACTTAGAGAACCGTGAGATTCTCCATTGAGCTTGCGAGTGCACCTGGCTCGGATGTCCCGGCTTCACCATCCTGTGCGGTGAATTTCACTATGAAGTTGGCCACTACTTGGTCCTTGATGGCAGTTCTTGGCCGATATTCAATGTCAAACTCGCCAAGTTCCACAGTCCACTTGGTTAGGCGCCCGGATACCTCGGGCCTCTGCAGTATCTGCCAAAGCAGTGAATCAGTAAGGATAGTTATGGAATGCGCCTGGAAGTACGGGCGTAGCCGATGTGCAGATACAACCAGTGCTAGGGCGAGCTTCTCCATGCTTAGATATCTTTTCTCTGTTGGGACCAGGGCCTTGCTGACATAGTATACCGGGTGTTGCTTCCTCCCGGATTCCCTGATGAGGGCCGAGCTGATGGCCGAGGCTAAGACCTCCAGGTAAAGGAATAAGGGTTCCCCTTTCTCCGGCTTGGATGGTAGTGGGGGCGACCCTAGGTACTGCTTCAGCTGTTGGAAAGCTTGCTCATAATCCGAGGTCCACTCTGCCTTCTTATTACCCTTTAGTTGTTGAAAAAAGGGGTGACACTTATATGTTACTTTGGAGACAAAACAGCTGAGTGTGGTAACTCTTCCAGTGAGGCATTGAATCTCCTTCATTGTCCGAGGCAACCTCATGTTGAGGAGAGCTTTGATCTTGTCAGGGTTCGCCTCGATGCTTCTCTGGCCGACCTGAAAGCCGAGGAATTTACCTGAACTTACACCAAATGCACACTTGGTTGGATTCAACCTCATCCGATATTTCCACAAGACGGAAAAGGCTTCCCCAAGGTCCGATATGTGGTTGGTTGCTCTGATGCTCTTCACAAGCATGTCATCGACGTAGACCTCTATGGTTCGGCTGATCTGCTGAGCAAACATTTTATTTTCTAGCCTGTGATACGTAGCTCCAGCTTTCTTTAGTTCGAAGGGCATGACTTAGTCTGAATGTCATCTTTTGCTTATCTGGAGAATGCATTGCTATCTGATTATAACCAGAATACACATCCATGAACGTGAGGAGCTCGTTCCCAGCTGTGCTATCTACCAGCCGATCGATCCCGGGGAGGGAAAAGCTGTCTTTGGGACAGAATTTATTCAGGTCTGAGTAATCCACGCAAACCCACCACTTTCCGTTAGCCTTCTTCATGAGCACAACGTTTGCAATCCAGTTCGGGTAGTGAACTTCCTTAATGAAGCCGGCGCCGAGGAGCTTTGTGACCTCTTCAGCAATTGTGGCATACTTTTCGGGCTCGAAAACCCTTCTCTTCTGCTTGACCGGCCTATGCTCTAGATCCACATTCAGCCTGTGGACCATAACTTCGAGAGCAATGCCCGACATATCTTAGTGAGACCATGCGAAGACGTCCTTGTGCTGACGTAGAAAATGCAGCATCCGTGCTCGCTGCTTGGCAGTTAACGATGAGCCGAGCTGAACCATCCTAGCCGGGTCAGCATCGTCGAGTGGGATCGTCAAGAGGTCCTTTACAAGCGAGCTCTCCTCTTAGATGTCTTCTCTAGGGTCGAGCACATCGATCATGAGGGCCTGTTTTGTCGAACCCTTTCTGACAGCTACCGAATAGCACCGCCAAGCTTCTCGTTGGTCGCCTCTGACGTAACTGATTCCCCCAATAGCGGGGAATTTCATCATCAGATGGTATGTAGATACCACCTCCCTCATGGAGTTAAGCGATGGTCTTCCGAGGATGACGTTGTATGCAGATGGGGTGTTTACCACTAGGAAGTCTACCAACAAGGTGACTTGGTTCGATCCTTCTCCTGCCATGATCGGAAGAGAGATTGCTCCTTCTGAGATGACTTTATCACCTGCAAAGTCATGCAATGGGGTCCGAACTGGTTGGACACGCGATCTGTCAATGCCCATTTTGTCGAACGCCTCGGAATGCAAGATATCAACTAAACTTTCGGTGTCGACCAATATGCAGTATACTTTTTGATTCGCTATGGTCATGGTCACCACCAAGGCATCATCATGAGGATGTTGCATTCCACGTGTGTCATCCTCCGTAAAGGTTAAACTGCACGGGCTCATCCAAGACTCTTTGCTTAGCCTATCTGACAAATAGACACAGTGCCTGAGATTGGTACTCCGAGCATGGGCCTTTCGGCCCTGGTTGGAATCCCCACCCCCTGATGGACCCCCGCATATGGTTCGGATCTCGACGTTGTCGTCGGTGTTTTGGCTTGGCCGCTCCTGTCTCTGAGGCTTGTCGTCCTTGACATATTTTTGCAAGTGCCCCTTGCAAATGTGGGTCTCAATTTCTTCCTTCAGGTCTACACAATCACTGTTGTTATGACCATGGTCGCGATGGAAACGGTAAAACTTGCGTTTATCTCGCTGGCCCGCATCAGTTTTCATGCAGCTCGACCACCTCAGTAGCTTTTTGTCACGGACTTCCAAGAGGACCTGCTCTGGAGACATGTTGAGGGGAGTGTATGAACCAAACTTACTTTCGGGCCTTCTGCTTGACCTCTGACTTTGAGAAGAACCTTCATCTGATCTCCTCTTGCTCGGTTGTTGTGGAGTTTCCTCTTTTCGCTTCTTATCTCTAGATGAGTACTCTGAGCTTTGGGCACTTTTTCGCGAGCTAAAGAACTATTTGGGGTTATAGTATTTCTATGCTCGGTTTATGAGATCGTCGAAAGTATTCGGAGGGTTCTTCCCTATCGAGAAGAGAAACTTTCCATCCTTGAGTCCACTGATCATTGTGATCAGAACCATCTTGTCGGAGTAATCATCAACCTGTAACGCTTCCTCGTTGAATCGAGAAATGTAGTCCTTTAATGATTCTCCGCTTTTTTACTTGATAGTAAGCAAATGAGTGGATGACTTCCGACTTTTCTTTCCGACGATGAACTGCGTCAAGAAAGCTCTACTGAGCTCAGCGAATGTACTAATTGAATTTGGCTTGAGTTGCTGATACCAGCTTCTTGCAGCTCCCGTGAGAGTTATGGAGAAAGGTTTGCACATCATCAGCTTCGAAGCTGACTGGATCTGCATCTAAGAGCAGTAGGACTCCATGTGCTCGATAGGGTCACCGGAACCAGAGTATTAAATGATGGGGGGCATCCAAAATTTGGAAGGCATTATCGTGTCCATGATGTCACTAGTAAACGGGGGCTCCGTTTCCTCCATCATTGCCTCCACAGCAGTGGGGGCTTGTCCCTGCTGGTCCCAACGCATACTTCTTATTTGACCACGCAGTTCTTCAAGCTGAGCTTCCCACAAGTCTCTATTCTCAGCGACAGTTTCGCCAGGAGCTTCGATTTCGAGCGTTCTCTCTCTTCTCCTCCTCTCCAATTCATGACAGAGGTCAGTTGGGGCCAACGCCGAGGTCTCGGAGACATAGTTCAGTGTCCAAGTTGGTGTATCTCGAACACGAGTTGGGGTCTGAGCCGTTGTGCCTTGGGATGTTCCTGCTTGAGATCTCGCGGGAGCGGGTCGCGTCGTTACCACTGAAGTGATCTCTCCCTGATTGGGGGGAGATTGTTACCTACTCATTTATTGCTTCATCTGACTGACTGTAACGCCCTGAAATTCGGGGGTCGAGTATGAACTCAACTCCCGAGTTCCAACGCGTCACTTATGCAACATACATAATGATGGTTAATGTTGTCTGAGTTAGAGCAATAAACATGAATGAGATTATACCAAAACAGTAATTCATACTCCAGTTCAATTGTATAAAGGCAAGCGGAAGACTGAAATTGTATATTTAAAGTATGTAAAGAACAAAATTTCCATGAACACCTGAGTATGAACACTAACTGAGTACCTATATACATGTAATGTTTTTGAGTCAAAAATCAAAATACAATCTACAAAATGAGTCCTGAAATCCCCGCGATGCAGTCGGCCTAAGCAAAGCCGTCAGAGTACTGCATAAATGAGAACTCATCCTGGTCCTCGTCGAAATCGGGCTCCGGCTCCTGAACCGACGCGCCATCTATACCTGCGACAGAGTCTGGTTGGTGTTGCAAACACCGTCCCGTAACGTGGGAGTGAGTAGCTAACTCAGTGGAACAATAAAGCATAGGTTAACATGTTATCAATACAATCAAGCGGTAATGATAAAGCAGTACAAATCAAACAAGTTTAACTACTCTTGTTAAATGCAAGAATGAAATGACATGATGATGCATGCCCTTGCCAAACCACCCTCATGCGACATCATCTTACGTTCGCGAATACATAACTCCCTCAGTGCTCCACATCTACTAGGCACATGCGGTGCAATGATGCGCATGATTTCTGAGTTGTTATTAGTCCGTTTCAAACAGCAGTATTGGAAAACTAAGGTACCTCACTTGTATCATTCCCAAACATGATCCATTCTAGGGCCGTCAATCCTAGTTAATATCATACGGTGTTATGATTTGAGAGGCATAGCGAAGGCATCATAAAGGGCTCGTCACCCGTCAGCACGGATACAGATCTCACCGTATGCAGCTCAATTGCTGACCGTCAGCTCGAGTACAGGTCTCACCGTACTCGGCTCAATCACTAGCCGTCAGCTCGAGTACAGGTCTCATCATACTCGGCTCCACTCATACTCTAGTTGCTGTGAAAGACTCATCGCCAATCACAGACCTTGGAGTATACTCGAAGATATACTACAGAGAACTTGTCGCCCGTCAGCACGAGTACAGGTCTCACCGTACTCGGCTCTCGCCGTAAGTATCGACAGCTCGAATACAGTGTCCCATACCACTGTATTCGGCTCGCGAGTTTGGGTTGCTCAATGGTCACTATGGGGAGGCACTTAGCCCCAACATAGGCCGACAGCTCGGCCATGGTGTCCCATACCACCATGTCCGGCTCATGAGTCTTAGCGGATCGAGGTATCATGGTTAACGGGATCGCCATTGGTAAGTTTGGTACCCTAGGTTCAAACAGTAATGACCAAACATGGTGAACACACATTCGACATATCGGGTTACTTGACGAGCCTGACTAGCTCAAGCGCACAACAAGTTAGGCGATATGAAGCGCAAAAGCACTCCGTGTGGCCAACCACTATCGCCAACCGAAGTACGACTCGGGTTCGTCAGACACATCCCTTGTGGCGACATGAATCTCAGCCACAATCTCAAGTCTAGTACCGAATGTTTGGACTATAGACATAGTCCCAACCTCAATCAATCTTCATCCATAGCATATGGAGTAAAGCATGATAAACAAAGTAATACAAGCATGTTAACAGGCATGTCATAAGGCATGTTATAAAGCATGAAGTAAAGCATGTTGTAAAGCATGTTGTAGAGTACTATACAAATAGGGATACAATTACATACACATTACAAGTGAGTGGTTAGAGTAAACCACCACATGGAGGGTATCCCACATGTCTCTAAGGTAGTTGGGAATTCCATATCAGCACCTATCTAAGGCACTAACACTTAAGCATTTACACTCACAAGCATTTACACAAACATTTAGAGTGCACTATTCCAACATACATGACGTATGTTAGCAAAATACGTATTAGGGCTATCCTTTCGCCAAACGGGTTTTTATCCATGTATACCATAATCATACAACAAATAATCATGACAATTGCATTTTAAAAATTTACACAAATGTGGTATTTCTAGAATACACAATTTCAACATACGTAGTATTTACAAGCGAACATGTATTACGGCGATTCCTTCGCCAAACTAGTATTTTATCCATATATTGTATAATCATACATTAAATAAACATGTCAAACATTTTCCAAAAAAAATACGTATACGGTATTTCTACGTATACCTAGAGCATGTGAAATTCCATATTCTACAACGTTAATCGAAACAGGAAACGGAAAGCACTTTGTACATGCAATTTCATACAGATCATGAATCTATCATTATCTGTCATTGAAAGCGTTGAAAACCGTAACCTATACACCTAAAGTCCTCACCTTTCACCTTGGAATCTCAACGAATCAGCAAGGTTGGATGAGCTTCCGTATTCGGGAGTTATCTAGCCTAAAGAGTGAAATCGGTTAGCTATTTCACAACCTACAGCCTATACACTTCAAATCAGACCTAGAGTTAGGGTTTCTCACCTTAAAATGGAGTGAATACTGCCAGGAAAGCGCCTGAAAAGAGGCAGTGTAGGCCGTGCAATGATTGAAAGCAGTAGGAGGAAGGTGCTCCCACAAATCCTAAGTCTTCTCTCTCTTTTCTCTCTCTCTCACTAGGGTTTTATCCCAAATTCGTATAGCTGTGAGAGGGGTTGTTCTAAGGCCCTTATATAGCCAAAAACCTCCCCGAAATAGACTCCTGTTCAAGGGGTACGTCTATTATAGGTATTTCGGTACCTTGCCAGCTCAAAAGAGGTGTTCTGGTGGCCCTCCTTGAGCCAAACGTCAGACTTAAGCTCACAACTCATGGATCTACGTGGGATTACGGTTTCGACTCGATCGGATTCCTAGATCACACGTGGCGGACCAGTTTCAATTCAACGGTCAGTGGGCCATGATCCGAAATTCCAAGTACATGTAAATGTTCCTGAAATTTTTCCTGATCCGAGGGTGTAATTTGGTCTGATTCTGACGGTCTGTTTGCTTAATACTGATGCGCAAGCGAATGGTGCCAGATCACTATTCCAGATATTTATTTTGTAAAGAGAATAGTGTTTTTCACACTCCCTCGCTCCGGACTTAAGCGAATGGTCATGGGACATCGACTGGACCTGATTTCTGAGGTGGTTGTCAAGCCCAGTGAGGCGGTCCTAGTTCCTTAACTTTGTGTTAATCGGACTTCCGATGTGCGGTCTAAACCTAATACGAAGTTTCATTTCATTCCCGAGAGCAGCCGGGCAATGAGTTTGGTTCTAAACTTTAGGGTAACCTGATTGTGCAAGTTTTGGGTCTTGTAGATCGTATTTAAAGCGATCCCAACGGATTTCACGGCTAATCGAGTTTTGCACTTAGTTAACTTTGTTAAATTTCTAAAGGATTTAGTCCTAATTGATTTCTGGTCGAGATGGTACTCGAGCCAAAGTACGGAAATTTACGGGTCGTTACACTGACCTCATTGACCAACACCTCCATCTGACTCTGCAACGCATGGTACTTGCCTCCTTGGCTCCGAGTTCGTTGGGGCAGACCCGTCGGAGTCAATTCAGCATGCACCGAAGAAGACGAATGTCACTATCCAATGGGCTCGGTCTCTGCCATGACTAGTAGGAGCGCTTTCTTCTTTCCTTTCGCCATTTTCTCATACGTAAAGTAAGAACGATTTTCACGTCATTTCCCACAGAAGGCGCCAAAATGTTGATGCAGAAATCTGGCTCACCCAAACCGAGCTCCGAGCACTCGCACCGAGCCCTGTAAACCTGCATAGTAGAAGGACAAAGGAGACACTTATAGAGTGAGGGACCCTCTGATGTCAAAGTCAGGCTAGGAATCTGGGTCTAAGTAGTGTGGGTAGGTTTCGGGTGAGAGATTTTGCATACCTGTTCCTGTAGGTTTGATTCTTATTTATAGCCTTTGATTGGAGTGAACATGTTCGTTATTCTCGACATTATCCTTGTCGTTAGTCACGAGCAGTGTATATGCTGGTATTGGTGGTTACCCTGAGATCGTGCGCCAGAAGTTACTCCTTGCGTGCATTACCGGAGATGATTTCTCAGCGTGACTGTAGGCCACGTCTTTATCCGTGCCAACCTTCTACTTTAACCTCGACTCTCCTATGACTGTCCGAGCTCGTAAGCAGATTATGCCTGGTCGGAACCAATTGTGGGAGTATGCAATGGCTTCTTCTGGGAGTTGGCTTGTCTAGACCTGCCATTCAACTTGTCTTGTCAAGGCCACCCTATCGGCCGATCTAAGTTTACCTCAACTGAGGTTGGCCTTAGATTTCCCCATAACAAAATTCAAAAACAAAAAGTTATAATTTATTATGTTCTCTCTCTCTCTCTCTCTCTCTCTCTCTCTCTCTACAACTAATAGCCTTTAAAAAAAAACCATATTTCAATAAATGTTTTAATCTCAGTAGTTCATCTAAATAACTCAAAAACGAAAAACTCCAAGCTATTCCTTTTCCTCCATCGTTTCTCTCTCTCTCCACGTCCGACAACCCATGTAAAAAAATGGCCCAAGTCACGACGCCCACTTCTCCACCCCATGCACACCTCTTCTAATATCTGATATCAAAAATATTTTCTTTCTCTTCTCACTTCTTTTTCCTCTCCTCTCATTTTCGTTCTTTTCTTTTTATTTTATTGCTCAATATATTTCTTATTTCTTATGGGTTTTCTTTAACAGACTGAGGATTTCTTTCTCTTCAATTGTATATATTTATATGATATTTTCGTTTGCTAGAGTATCCATAAGTCCATAAGCTAGAAAGCACTATATTATCCTCTATAGATGCATGTTCTTCTCGATTCTAATGGATTTTTTTTTATTTTTTTTTATGTTGCTTTGTATTATCTTACTTTGTTTTAGTCTTTTTTATTTTAGTTTTTTCATTTCATGATTTTTTATAGAGAAAATATTGTTTTTTTTTTTACCTGAAATTATTATTGATTTTTTTTTCATTTGTCGTGCTTAACAAAAATATAATGCATATTGTTCCTTTACTCATTTTTATGTTATTTTATTGATGTTGCATTAGAATTGCAAGTAATTTGTTGGAACTCCATGTTTAAACCCAGTCAGTCTATTGATGAGAATATTATTAAGGTGTCAAGCCAATGTAGTTCTCCTATATGATGAAAATTGACATTTAAAGTATGAAATGACTTTGATAAACATTGATCCCCAAGTAGTGAGAAAGTGGCTATTTGCAAGCATTAAAAGACGGAGTTTGTGAGGGTAGTAATAGTAGAACTAACCATTTGAATAAGCACTTGACAAGATGTCATAGGAAGAAGCATATGGATATTTCTCAACAATTAATATCATTGAATAAAAATGTAAGCAAAAAGCGATATTATTTGAAGAACTTTAAGTTTGATCAAGAATGAAATCATCTGGATCTTTTTCACATGATAATGAAGCATGAGTACCCATTTAGCATGGTTGAACACAAGTATTTTGAAATATTCATGAACAATCTTCACCATATGTTTAAATTGGTTTTCCGCAATATAGTTAGGGCCGACGTGATGCATATTTACAAGTACGAGAAAGAAGAACTCTATGAGTATTTTGCTAAGCTCTCTTCCTGAATTAACTTTATTACTAACTTATGGACATTAGATCAACAAAATATTGGATATCATTGTATAACTTCGCATTTCTTATGAAAATTACAAAAGAGGATTCTTGCTTTTACAGCAATAAAAACTCCTCATGATGCAAAGACTGTGTATAATTGTCATGGATAGAGTTCCAGAGTAGAATATTGATTAAATTTTTTTTATTCACCATCACTATAGACAATGCTTCCATTAACGATGTCATGGTTTAAAGTATGAAAATTTATCTTTCTGGTCAAGGATTGCTCGCATTATATGGGGAGTTATTTCATGTCCGTTGTTCTGCTCGTATTCTTAATTTAATTATGCAAGATAGTTTATGGGAGATAGCATGTACGTTCCAAAAAATATGAGAAAGTGTAAAATACATTAATTCAACACCATCAAAAAACAAAAGTTTCAATTTGCAGTGGCTCAAGTAAAATTGCAAGGGAAAAAGAATGTACCTATGGATGATTCCAATAAGGTGGAACTCCACATATCTTATGCTCAAGGTTACTTTGGACTTTAAAGAAGCATTTTCTTGATTGGTAATGTGATCATGACTTCAAGGTAAATCCATCCAATGAAGAATGTGAGATGAGAAAAGTTATTATTAAGTGTTTAAAAGTTTTTTCTATAAAGATACTAATAACTTTTCAGGTTTCAAATATCCAACTACTAATATGTACTTTCCTGATGTTTATGAAATTCATCTCAAATTAATTGAACAAGGAGAAAAAGTGATTGTGATTATGTTAAGTCAATGACGGATAGAATGAAATCAAAATTTGATAAGTTTTAGCATTAATGCAGTTTGGTTTTGGCAGTGACATTAGCAATTTATTCTCGATTTAAATTAGAGTTAGTGGAGTACTTCTACTATCAAATATATGGTGTTAGTGTTCATTTTTGCATCAGCAAAATTCAGCCTAGAATAGTTAATCTTTTCTTAGAGTCTAAAGTTATTGACTTGGATAAATCAATGATAACCTTTTCAACTATTGGTGAAAGCAATTGTAATAACAATTTTTAAACATCTAGTGGTGTTTCTGATAATATTGAAGATAAATTTAGTGGATTTGATGAGTGACATTCTCATACACGTCTTGGCAGTTAAGATTTCTTTCAAAAATCAAAACTAGATCAGTATTTGGAAGAGCCATTATTTCCTCGTTACCAGGATTTAACATATTAAGTAGGTGGTGAATCAATCATCCAAAGTTCTCAACACTTTCTGTCATGCCCCGAAAATCGATACCTGAGTACAAGACCCCGGTCCCAAGTTCTCGAGTGTGAACCAAAAGAAACGTACATGTGACCTCGTTTATAGTCACATTCATTCCACACACGAATAATCATAGTTGCACAATTCAACTTAGCAAATCCAAAGTGAGGTAGAGATAACAAAAATTCATAAATATAGGGCTAATAGTCAAAGTAACATCCCAATAGTGGTGTTCACCCAAATGAGGATTATATAAGCCAAAATAAACATTATACAAAACAACTAACGAAGTCCACCCAGTTGAGGACTCCAAATATACAAATTCTCAAAATGTACAAAAAGGAGAGAGGTGAGGCACTCCACCCAAACCTGCCCATCCGTCAACTAAAAGTATGGGGCGTCATCAACAAGGTCCATTATGTCTTATCTAATGTGTTGGTCTTGGTGGTACCCGCATCAATAGTATTATCTGATTGGTGTTTTAAAACACTGCCCCATGTGAGAGTGAGTAGCTAACTTAGTGGTTCTATTTTCTGAGTTACATATGTTATCAACAAAATCATGCATAGACAAAGATAGCATTTCAAAATAAATAATTCTTAAGTTAATTATTTAAATGCATGGATGACATGATGATATACGCAATGATTGGCCCGTAATACAACTAAACAGTGTTTAACATGATAAATGCCTAGGATCAACGATACCAATATAAAATCATATCAACGTTATTGCTAGCGAGGACGTCAACATACGCACAATGCTTGGCCTGCAGCGCAACCCAATAATGCAATGATATGCATGATTAGATAAGTATTTATTATTTTCGGTTCAAACAGCAGGTTGATGAAGCTATGATACTTTTATTCTATCAATTGTCGCTAAACAGATTCACATAGATCATGGTGAAACATGGCAACCCCTCACCAGTATCCATTGATCCAAAATTTGTGTTCATCACCCAATAGTCCATGCAACTCAATCGGGTTAATATTAGGGCTTATTGCCCAAGGACAATCACAACTAGGCTAAAGATTGTCACCCAAACCTCAATTGTGGAGAAGCCACGCGACCCAAACCATTAAAAATATGGTATGATCGCGACATTCATCAGTGCTCAGTGGTCACTATGAGGAGGCTCGTCACCAATGCTTTACCAACATGGCGGGCTTGTCATTAAATATTTACATATGTGAAAGACATGTCACCCCAGCCATACTCGGCTCACGAGTCTTCGTGGTATCGTAACGCACTAATGGTTATGAATTGACTTGATTTAATAGTAATAGTTGTATCCTAAATTCCTTTAAATGTTATACAACAACCAAACATAAGAATGATTAGGTCATGCATTAGACTGATCCGATCAACAACAAGGGACTCCGGGTAAAATCGGCATTTGGTGCGAAGCATCCCATGTAACTCTAACTACTATCGGTCGTCTATGTTCAACCTCAGTTGACCGTATAAGTTCGGGATAGCCAACCCAAAGTGAGTCATCCACTTACTTCATATTTTGCATGGCTTGATCAACACAACTACAAATCATATTATCAAACATAAACATAATCATGAAACAACTTAATACCATAATAGGGTGCATCAACTGAACATATGTACGAATCAGTACAATTCAATATATATCATTACAATCCAACGTATATCAACATCACTAATCAATTTACTTACAAAAATTCTAACAATAAATATTTCATCTCGTTGAAGTATTTTATCAAATATGTTTGATACCATCAACAGGTAACATTAGGATTACAATAATAACCCAATTCAAACACAAATTGCATATGACATCTTATAATCAACAAAAAATTATTATCTAGCACTATCAAGGGTTGATAAAATAAAATCTAGAAGAATCGTCCACACCTTAGAGGGTTTCACGCGGCCTTCTCATACTTAGGGTTCGAGTTTTTTGAGAAAAAATCACAAATCCTAAACCAAGATCAAGGAAACACTATTAATGGGTAGAAATATACACTAGGTTGTGAAATTGAAAGCTTAGACAAGATTCTTACCTCCGATCATCGACAAAAGAGGATTAACGAAAGATTCGGTAACAATTAGAGTTGAATTGAAGTGATTCGGTGAAGTAGACACTAATCTCTCTCTCTCTCTCTCTCTCTCTCTCTCTCTCTCTCTCTCCCCAACGTAGTGCATGAAATTCATATGGGGAGAAGAGTGTCAAATAGTAAACTACTTATAGTGTCAGAAATAGTGCAAATGGCCCTAAGGCCTAGGTTTTCATTATACTAACCCTATGGGAGGGTGTTTCTAACTTTTGGGATACACTATGGGGTGTAGGGGTCAATATACACCATACGATAGTTGGCCCTAGTAATGATTTTCATATGGATACGATTGACCAGTCATTTGTATACGCCGATTAACGGGTATGATCAGAAGTCAATTCGATGATCACCGATGGTCAATAAGGGTCGTAGTTATATGGATATATGCATAGTAATAATCTCAATCAATACCCTAAATTTGGTCATTATCTAATGATCGAAAAGCCATAACTTTGGCAAAGGTCGAATACAAAAAATTAACTTAATTTCATGATTAATTTATAAAATATTCACACATTCATACACTGGTCTTGTGAATCCAAGTTGAGTGATTCGAGATGCAATCTTAGCTTGATTTCCCATGATGAACGTCAAACCCAGTAATACGAACGTCTTTATATAGTCTCGGGTTTAGTGGTCCACTAACTAGCGGTCTAGAGCCCGTTCAGATAATCAGAATATTTCTGGAATGAATTGGGTAGCGAAATTTCTTGTGCGTATTGATTAGGGTTTAGATTAGCTAAATTCATAGTGTGGCTTATTCACAATTGGTGAAAATGACAATTCGATCCTAATTACCATTAACCATTGGTTCTTAAGCTAAATGAGTAATTGGGTTAATTTGGTTTGTTAATTAAGATCAAACCTCTAGTTGTCTTGGCTTTTGATAAATATTTATTTAGTTATAGTTGACTTGATTAGTTAATGATAGATTGGTTAGATTTGGGCCATAAATGAACAAATCACGATACTTGACTCGAAGTTTAAGTAATCGGACAGATTTGTTGGCTTCTTACGGTTGATTAATCGGATTTTTATGATTCTTTATTGGTACCACCTGCGTATAGGTTCACCTCAAACATTAAAGGTCAGTAAGTGACAATGTAAGCTAATTATAGTGAAAATTTTTAAAAGTTTTTAGAAATCCAAAATAGGAAAAATCTGAAACGTTACACTTTCAATAATGACCCATGATATTTTGATTATTCCAATCTCTACCATTGTATCTGAATCAACATTTAGTACTAATGGTAGAGTGCTTAATAAGACTTGTAGTTGCTTACATCCAAAAGTTGTGAAGGCTTTAATTTGTTGATAGGATTAGCTGCGACAAAAAAAAAAAAAAGTAGATTTTAAATCTATTTAGTTTTGATTTTTTTTTTTTTTTTTTTACAAAATTTTCTAATTATCATTTTTATACAAGTACGAGAACAAGTTAGAATTGTCATGGTTAGTCTCTTTAACTTGGTAAGTAAAAATGTGTATGATATTTTCTTGGAGTTGATACTTGGTAGAGTTTCATGACTTTGTTTTCTTTCTATATTAGTTTGCTTTAAGATTATTAGTTTGACTTGATGGAGTTGATACTTAATAGGTTTTTTTTCTCAAAATTTTAGATTAGTCCCGAGCTTGGTATAGGTCCGAGACCCACTTGACAGATTCGATGAGGCGGATCTAGATCCACTATATAGGTCCGACGGAGTGGGTCTGGATCTCAAGATACCAATCCATTTATAATTGGATCAATTCCAAATCCATCCTGACCTAATTCGGCTCTAACCCGTAGACAGGCCTAGTTTGCGGCTCATTTGAGCTTTTGAATCTACTACATTTTTGGGGACACGGATTGCAGGTGGGACCTTTAGGCGTCTAACTAATTTATGTGGCCCCGTGATGTATCAGTTTATCTACGTCGTCCATCCCTTTTCTAAGATCATGCATGTAAAGGTATGGGCCCAAAATTAAGGTAGACCCAACACTCTAGTGGACCACACCAGAGATGACTCTTGCATTTAACGCTTTGTGCAATTAATGCAACCCAAGCTTATTATTTGGTCTGGTCCACTAAAGTGTTGGATCTGCCTTATTTTTTAGCCCATACCTTGACATGATCTAAAAAAAGTGATGGATGGTATAGATAAACACATACATTACGGTGGGCTCCCACATACATCTAATTGGATGCTTAAAGGTACGACCAGGTGTTGGACGCAATCCGCTTCACATTTTTGAGTCCATCCTAACAATGTTCGACAAAACATATGGACAGGTGGATTTCTCATAAACGTTACAGTGGCTCCGACTAGCTTCCGTCGACTAAAGGCTTTCTCGAGCAATACGCATCCGAGTAACAGTACTATATATATGTTGAAATTTGTTTTTTGAAAAAACAAAAAATTTCAAAATTTTCGTTTTGCCGCAAAACGATTTTGAAAATTTTCAAATAAAAAAGTACGGTTTTTGTTTTTGTCCGACATTGGAAATGAGAAAAGCAATATTATAATTTATATGTGGAGGTGTGTGTAATATTCTTACTTGGAGTTTGGGGATTGAGATTCTCGGGTTGCGCACTGGAGCGCGCGCCGCTAGTTGGTACACTTTGCACTTATCGTGTTGTAGAGTAGTTGCTCCCTCGCGACCTTACGTGAATCATCATGAAACGGTGTGATCGCGGTACGAGTGGTCCAATATGAGACTGGGTGCGAGTGGTCTGATTTGAACCTGGATTTTATAGGCTACAGAGAACGGTTTGATTATTACACCGAAACGGTCAGCCATTTTGAGAACAACTAACAACCTCAAAAGCCACAACGATCTGAAATAGACGGGCTGTGATGATCTAGAGGTCAGATCTTTTGATTCAATGACCAATAATGGCCTAAATTAATGATCAACTGTCAGAAACATTTTTCAAACATTCTGAAACATTGATGGCCACCTAGCAACGGTCCACTCCCCTAGTATTTATATAAACTGGACTATTCCGGTCCAAAAATTCATCATCTCCAACAATTCCATTCCAAAACCATCAGATCTCACAGATAGCAATTTACTTCTAAGAATATTGTAAATAGATCCACTAACAAAGTCTACCAGAAGATCAGTTGCGTTGAAAAGTTTCTAAGTGGACCCTTCGTGATTGATGCACGCAGGATCTAAATGAGCTTATTTTATCATAGAAGTAATTCATCTATAACCCATTAGCAACTGATAAGGGAATGAATCACTCTTTAAGGACAATGTAATTTTGTACCTGATTTAGCCGGGTGAAACAAAGGAAATAATTTTACTTTAAAAAAATAATAATAATAAAATAAAATCGGTATTTCCAACATATTAATTTCACAACACTATATCACCACAACAGAAGATGGAAAGCGAATAGTACACTTTGGAGTGCCCATTGCATGGACATTTCATGATAGGACACATGACCTGAACCATCCATATAATGGGCCCATCAACGGAGGACCAGATACATTAAGAAGCTTGATGGATGGCAATATCTAAAAGCAAAATAAGATTAGGAACAAGGTATTAACTTTAATATGATGAAGATAATCAGCTGCCAATGAATTTCCTTATTAAATAGTTTGAAGTCGGCCTCAGAGATATGATAAGAAGCCTAAGATTGTTGTTTCAAAATGGTTTTAAGAATATCCCACACTTCACTTGAAATGGAGAAATAAGAACTTGTACCAAAACAAAACGTTTTCGATATGCATGGCGTTTATACAACTCAAGACTTATATATTAGTCCTGCTTCCATCAGTTAAAAGAAAGGCAAGTGATAATGGATGCCGGGCAATGTCCTATCAATCCATAGAGTGCTGTCGCTAACGCATTAAATATCTTTCATGAAGAGTACATTCGCAAAAATAAAAATAAAAACGAATTGAGGGGAGCACGTGGTTTAATTCAATGCAGGATGTAGAACTTTACTAGGGTTTAACATGCCTTGAATCCTCTTGAAAGAGAGGAGATATCTCAACCATCCAATGGTGGCCACCAATGTGATGTAGAGTACATCGCGGACAGTTTCATGGCCCAGATGAACCAGAAAAGCTTGTTCGAAGATGAAGATGATCCGGACCGCCAAAACTTCAAACGGATGTATCTCGCAAGCCGAAGTGGGCTATGGGACATACCATATATGATTTTGGGTAGGACGAGCTACTTTAGCCACCCAACCCCTCTACAGTGGGTTGTGCATGCTGGATTTGCAAAATACTATCAGATCAATGGACGAATACCTATTTTAATTTTGCTTTTACTATTTATAATAAGTTTTAGTTTGATTATAACTCTTCATCCATTGGGCTCTAGGAGTTGCTCCCAACATGAAAAGTGCTTAGAAAAGTTAGGGAAACATCATGGTGTGGCCAAATAAGACACTTAGTAATTTTAGCTGAAAACCATTCACACTAGTAGACATCACAGCCATCTAGTTTACTATTTATAGTAAGTCCTGATTTATAGGAGTTTTAGTTGTAGTTTGATTCCGAAACTTCTTCCAAAGGGGGTGTAAACTTGTTTATTCATTTAACAATTAATTTATAAATTTTTTAAAATATTATTTCTATTTTCTTGCTTTTTTTCTTATGGATTCAAGAAATATCTGTGAAGAGTTCACAGAAGCTTCATGAATTCGAAGTAGTTATCCTTGAGGAAGATGGTAAGCGACCTCATCACGCCCATCCCTGCGTCCCAATGTGACTTTCAATCAACGGTTAAGACCCTCCAATCAGTGCGACTTTCAAGTAATGGTTGTTTGACTTATAACTAAGCCATGTGGGCGGCTGATGGGCTGCCACCATTAAATAAATGGTGGCGCGTGCACACTGTCACCAGTCCCATTGTTCACCTTGAAATGATCACCTACATGCAACAGTACCACTTCTGCTATTTTACCATCTTTCTCGCCAACTTTCCATTTATTGTCGAAATGTAATCGTAGGCTGATTTATTTTTAGGCCTACTGGGATAAGTGTTTATAGTAGATGTACGTGATGTATGCATGAGTTATTGAGCCTAGTAGGTAGGTGGGCCTCATCATCTTCAATGTATTTCTTCTAATAAAACCTATGGAAAGGCGTGTACAATGTGTAATGCGCATGGAACACGGATTCAGTGAATTAGCTAGGGAAATGATCAAGCAAACTTGTTTCCTATATAGTGAGATTTGATTCACACACGTGTCGCTGTTAGATATGGAAGCATATTGGCTGGTGTACCACACACCACCAACTTAGCTGGTGTGTACGTGTCATGCGAAGATGAGCGTTGATGCTCCTCAAACTCCAAGTCGTATGAACGGTTCAAAAGATATCAAAGTTTTATGTGTCCCATGATGATGTATTTATTATATTTATGCTGTTCATTCATTTGGCGAGATCATTTTAAAACATGATTTAAAAAATGAGTCATAACTAAAGCTTAAGTGGATCACACCACAAATAGCAGTGTGGAGAATGATTCTCACTATTAAAACATTCATAGGGCCCACCATAATGTTTATTTTTTATCCAATCAGTTCATAAGGTCACACTTACGGACCTGTTTGAAGGGGAAAAACAAATATTATATTGATTCAAAACTTCCTTTTTGGTAGATGTTCAATCCCTTCCTTTTTCAGTATAGTCCACTTGATCTTTGGTTCTGTCTTATTTTTCGTCTCAAGTCTTACAACAATCTCGCTAAATGGACGGATGGTTTAGATATAACACATACCCAATGGTGGGGTTAGCCAAGAGTACTTAGTGACGTGAACACACCAGCCAGTTCTGTGGTGTGTGGTACACCATTGATTCTGCTTCCAAGTTGGAACCTTTCAAGCATACTTTGCTGGTCTCATGTGGGAGACAAATAACACATGTCAATGATGCTCAGTTCCATCATAATGTGCTAAGACACTATTTCATATGCATGCTAGACATGACCCATCACCTTTAAAAAGGTTGTTAGGTCAAATCCAATGAACCTATGAAATGACACCATATTACGTTAACAAACTTAAAAGTTACTCTAATAAACTTTTTCACAGCAGCACACAGCCCAATCAAACATGACAGTACCAACAGTAACCTGCATGGATTTAGTGGATCCAAGGTAAGTGGGATCCTTGATTATGGGCACCATTGCAATGCATATATTTTATATTTATATTGTTCATTTGTTTTGAAAACTTATTTTAGGGCATGATCTCATAAAATGATTTAAGTCTAAATATCATGTAAATTACAATATACAGGAGCAATAATAATTGACCATTAAAAAATTCTCATAAACCACAAAAGTTTTGGATTAAGCTGATATTTGTGTGGTCTCTACATTCAGGTCTTTGTGACCTTATCAACATGTTTGATGGAAAATGAATATTTCAGTGGCGCCTATGAAATTTTTATTAATGGGAATTCAATTTCCTATGGTATGGTCCACCTAAAATTAGAATCTACTTAATAATAATAATAATAATAATAAACCATTTTCTAAAATTAGCTTTCAAAATGGATAGACAGTTTGGGCACATATATCATTATTGTCCACAATCATGGATCCCCCGACCTTGGCAATCCACCCAAACCGAGCCCGGATCAACCGTGCTCAGTGCTTTACCGGATCCACTGAATCTGAGAGCGGATTAGGTGTTACCCGGGTAACACTGTATTGGGTGCTACGCTTACCATGGGGCCTACCTTGATGATGTGTTGTGTATCCACGCCGTCCATCCATTTTTCAACCCCATTTTAAGACACATTTCCAAAAATTAAGTAGATCAAAATCTCAGATGGACCACACCACACACCTTATTACCACCATTAAAAATTCACTCTCCACTAAATTTATGTTTATTTACCATCCAACCCATTGATAAGGTCAACCGGACCTGGATGAAGGGAAAATAAAAAGATAGGCTTGATCCAAAACTATTGTGGCCTATAAAATGTTTTTAATTGTCATTTACCACTTTTTCTAGTGGTGTGGCCTACAGGAGATTTCAATTTGCTTAAGCCTTGTTAAAAATTACTAAATTGAGCTGAAGAAACGGATGAGCGGCGTGTATATATATATATATATATATATATATATATATATATATATATATATATATAATTATATATATATATATATATAATTCATGAAGTGGGACCAACGACATGGTAACCCTCCCTTGTAACCAATCATATAACTCGTGACCTTCAAATTCCAGGTGCCAGCTATCGACACCGATTGCCTGTCTGTGCTTGAAATGAAAGATAAAACAGGTGATTTCATATGTGACGGTCCAACCACAACTTGTGGTGGTGTCCGGATGCTGTGGGGTCCACATAAATTATTATTCAGATCTACACTGTCCATCGTGCTATGCCCATCGTTTTCACCGTTGTAATAAAATATCAGTCTGATCCCATATTTAACTTTATCACAAATTAGGGAACAGTGTAAAATCGTCATTAAGACCATTAAACTCACATGGTGTGGCCAGCCTTGGTTTTGGTGTGTCCTTATTTTTTGTTTTTCCATGGGCTAGATGGTATATAAACAACATGGTGGGCCCCAAAAGTAGTGGGGATGATTTTACTGGTTGGGTGTCCGCTCCCAACCGTTGGTTTTGATTTGGTCCATATGAGTTTGATCGAGAAGATTTTCGGTTCCATATCATAAATCGAAGCATAAATCTAATGGACGGGGTGGATCTGATTTACCGGTGATGTGGGACCCATAGAAGCCCGGTACTGCCACAGTTGTGGGAGTACCGGTACCATATGCCCGCAGACCAAGATGAAAGGAAAGCATCCACCTTGGAGTGTCCGTTGCATGGACAATTCATGATGGGACGCGTAACCTGAACCGTCGCTACGAGGGGCCCATCAATGGACGGCCGGATCATCAACAACACCTGTTTTACGCGGCTGTGTGAAGTAGCCAAGCTATATGGTGCACGTGCAACAATCACGTACAGGCAACAATACCAATCTTTCCCGCCAATATATATATATATATATATATATATATATATATATATATATATATTATATATATATATATATACACACACGGCCGAGTTGAGTTGGGTTTTGGACCGAGTCGAGCTGGGGACTTGTTCGGACTCGGCTTGAACTCAGTTTTAGAATCAAAGAAAATAGTTCATCCCGAACTGAACTTAGCTCCGAATTAGGCCGAGTCGGGCGAGTTAACCAGGCTAGCCCAATTCATGTATAGCCCTAAATATATTATTCATGCAAGAAATCAATACCACGTAAATCGTGGGCCACTATGAAGATCAACCTTCTAGCCTGTTTGATTTTTCAGTGCAGGTGCAAATACCTGGTAAATGGCTAATCATGACACTTTCACCATTCTTGCCTTGGATACCGGTTCAAAACTGTAGTTAAAATTTTTAAACCTCACGGTGATGTGTATGAAATATCTATTCTGTCCAACCGTTTTACCACAACATTATTAGATATGAGTAAAAAAATCACATAAATCCAATACTTAAGTGGCCCACATCAAAAGAAATAGTAGCCCTTAGAAGTTTTTAATTGTAAGTGTATGATTACTTTTTTCTGTGGCATGGTCCACCATAGCTTTGGATATACTCATTTTTGAGCTCGTGCTATAAATTCAGCTACCATAATGAACAAATGGTGTGGATAAGCAAAATGCATATCACAAAGGACCTACAGATATTTTGCAATATTCTCGATTTCCATATTAAAAAATAAGCAGTCAAATCAAATGTTGTAAATGCGCTGGGAAATAATTATTACGGCCTTTTGCATGTATTAACCAATGTCCTGATAACCAAACCAGCCCTAAAATCAGGCTCATGCTTATTAGGTGTGAATGCCTGTGTGTTGAATCAGACCGTTGGTTGTCCAATGATTCCAATTGAGTGGCCCAACTGATGAACGGACGTGTCTGTTTTTCTTTCATTTCACGGTACTGTTGACCTAGATCAGTTCTCTTGCGTGTCTAGGACCATCCAATTTGTTTGGACTTTGATCCGATCCATTTATTGTGGGATGGACCGTCCTGATCTATTGCCCCTAGTGCCAAAATATAACTAGGCCGTTGATCATGTGAAGACCATCATGAGGATGGCCACGATCAAGTGGGCCACACCTTGGTTTCCATTCAGTTGAATGTGGGCCATCCCTTTTATTTCCCATCCCGATAGTCTACCTGCTCCTGATAGAATGAAGTGCTGGAAATGACCTGTCATAAGATTTTTGGAGCATCAATCATCGAGGAAGGGTCTTAAAAGACCAACGGCCTGGATCAAAAAACCATGGGTCCACTTGTTCAAATTTAAAACTCGTGTATATCATGCATATCCTTGGCCCAAGGATCGTACAATTTCCTCCGAAGCTAAAGAGACAACGCATGCGGCATGTTGTAAAAGCAGGTGGCCCACTAAATCCAACCAAACTTGACATTTGTGTAGAAAATCTGAGCCCTACAAATTAAAGGTGGGCCTCACCATAAAGATATTTATTGGAAATCTGAGCCCTACAAAACGTGGGCCCCACCGTGATTTTATTGTGAATCCACACCGTCCATTTATTTCAACAGATCTTGATAGGACACGAGCCCAAATATCAGGTAGATCAAAAACTCAAGTGATCCACACCGCAGTAAACAGTGGGAATGTTGTCGACATTGCTGGCCCACCATCATGTGATTTCCATCGAGATGCAGGGAAAACACAATTATCATCCGTATCCGAAACTTTGGTGGGCCCGAGAATGTTTCAACGGTGGGCGTCCCTTGGTAACACCTGATCTGCTTCTCATGACTGATCATGCAGGCATCTCTTTCCCTCCACTTGTATAAGACATCTGTGCCATGAAATGGTAGGTCCCACCATGAAGATCACCTAGCACGTGTATCAGTCCATTCTACTCATCAGGTGGATGCACTTTTGAAACTGGTAGACAACTGACCGTCCAAATCAACATCTATGTGTGGCCCATTTAGTAGGTGGATGGCATGATTTTCAACATGATTTATATTCATGATGAGTCCCACCGTTCGAACGGTAGGGATTTTCCACACAAGTGGTATGTTGACAGAAAGAGATGCCTGCGTACGAAGTTATGGTGCGGCATCATGCAGGTGATCAGTTCTCTTTTCCTATTCAGTTCCCCGAGTTGGAGGGAAAGTATAGTAAATCGCCGCGGGCCCCACTTTGATCGATGATGGATCCTGCCATCGGAACCGTTTGATCCTCGGCCTAGAGTACGTATAGTGTACTCGCGTTTTTAGATTGCACTTGTGGGACCCATGGTTCGATGACAGTTGTGTCCCAAAGCGAGTGGACCATGCATATAAAATTTCACGTGGTAGAAGATCGTAACCGTTAATCACAGACCTTTCTTCAGTTGGCCATGGGCCATTGCTGCATTTCTCTTGTAAGATGGAAGCCACCAAGCTTGGAAAATCCTTACATCGAATATGGACCGTTGATGCATTTCTCTTCGTAGCTGAGTATCTAAGTATTAGTTGGCCACTAATAACAGAGATAGGAATGTCATCTTGGAGATTTTCGGGTATGTTTTATCTACGGTAGAAAGAACATAACGTACAAACGGTCATGATCGTTAAACATGGACCACACTAGTCAAGATTGAAAACCTGATTAGACAACGCAGAATGTCAGATCCAGGCTCTTGTAACCAGGAGCGGATTGGGTGCGGTCCTTACTGTGGGCCCACCTTGATGCATGTATTCTATATCCACACCGTCCGTCCATTTTTTCAGATCATTTAAGAACGTGAGCCAAAAAATGAAGCAGATCCAAATCTCAGGTTAACCATATTGTAAGAAACAGTGACGATTGGACGTCCCACCATTAAAAACTTCCCCGGGTAAGCCTGGATGAAAGAAAGAAAAAAAAAAGAAAAAAAAAAGCTTATCAAAACTTTTGTAGCTAGGTATAAGTTTGTTAATGATCAATCAGACTGTTTCCTATAATATAATTATAGTCCACTTGATATTTGGATCTACTTTATTTTTTATACCGTACCCTACAATGATATGTTAAAAATTGATGGACAGCATGCATATATAATAAATTGTAACGTCCCGTCCAACCAGAACAGTGTCCTGCGGCATCCACGTGGGATTTGCCGCAGGACCGTTCACTTAAGTCACTCGTGTGTGTGGTACCACCACTTAATTAACCATGGTTAGCCCATTGGGGTGGACCAGTCTGGTTATGATGGGACCAGGTGTAGGCCGTTAAGCCGAATAACCCGTTTACACTTAGCAACAGCCCGTGCGGGCCATACAGTGACCAAGGGAGGTCAGAAAAATCTAAAAATTTAGGGAACCATTGACCTCACTGAGCTTGTGGTCCATCGCGGACCACGGACTCAGTAGACACCCAAAAATAAATTATCCACGCCGTCTCAGTGGCACTTGCCAAACGCAACTCACCAGATTCTGGAATTGAAATCTGGTACCTTTTAAATAAAATTGAAATACCGGGCTTTCTAGCCATCAGATCTCTTCTACATTTACGGTGAAGGTCTAACGTATTTTTCTACGCCCGTCCACAAAATCTAGGACTCGATCGTGAAACGGTGACCGTTGATCGCAAATCGGACCCGTACGGTCAAATCCCGCGTCCGTTTGCCTCCAAATTTTGTATGGCCCTTCATCGAGCCATGAAGCACTTATCTTATGAGTTTTATGGCCAGAGGGCCACCAGAACCACCCCGATGACCAGAATGGACCTCGTAGGGCCATTTAAATATCAGAGCCGTGTGATAGAACCCCGTATCCGATTGTCTTTTTAAATTTTGCATGATCCCTTATCAAGCTATGAGACACCTACACACCAAATTCGGTGACCAAAGGGGTAATAGGGTCACCTCAAAAGCCAAAATGGAAACATAGAGCGCCCTTTAGGGAACTTGTTGAAACTTAAGGCCAAAGGGCCCAAGTCTAGGAAATAAAGCCCTAAGGCCCTCTTTCTCATAACTCCCTCATTACTCCAACAACCTAAGGGAAGGTGAGAGCAAGGAGAGTAAAGAGAGAAAGAGAGAGTGAAGAAGAGAGAGGGTGGACCTTAGATCGAGGTGGGGCCCAAGAAAATCCAACCTTGCAACTCCCTACCTCTTCTCCAAGAAAAACCTCCACTACAACCGCAAGAATCGCTTCCGTTGATCGTATAGGTAAATCCCTCATTCTTTTTTCTTGAAACCCTTGCGTTGAGAAGGGATTGACTTGGAGTTCTAACATACAAGTGCTTGCTTTAGGAATTTCGGTCGATCGACCCCAAGATCCACACTCCTAGGTCGTTTCTCCAAGTCTTCAACGATCCACAGGTGCGGACTATTATCCTTAGGTGGCCTAGCACCAATTTTAGTATAAGTTTAATGATTTTGATTGCTTGTATGATGTATTTGAAGAATATAGAGAAAACATAGGAAAGACTATACCCTTGATCCCTCGATCAACATGGATTAACTATGGAATGTTTGTTGTTGTCTCTCACATGATTGGGTATAGATTTGATATTTACACGTTCATGTCTTATAGATTCGTGCATGATGTTACCCTATAACATGTATGATTCATAATACTTAATATGTATAACATTAACCCTTGTGCATTTTATTCCTATGATATATATGAAATGCTTAATTTCCTAACTAACCCACATAACACACATGCACCTTTGTTTCATAATGCTGTTAGCTTGCTTTGTAGGAAAATATAAACTGTATGTTGAGAAGTATGAATGCATGATATTGTCTATGCTAGTTGATAACCTTGATTGTCGGCATGTTATGGAATACCATCAGAACCCTTGGGTTGGTCAGGAGTATGAGGAGAATGAAGGTGGTCCAGTTGGTAGGACTATCCTGAAGCTAAAACCATGGATTTGGGCGGGTGCGTGTGGGCGACAGTAGTTAAACTACATGGGTCACTCGTACCTGATATCATCTGTCACATGATTGCCTGAAATCGTGCGGTCTAGTTTACTCACTAATCAACCTTATTTGTTAACCCTGTCTACTAACACATGTATGGAACCTGGAACACCCTTCAACCGTTGTAGCCCATTGATAACCGATTGAGGCCGATCCACTGACTCGTGAGCCGGACATCGTGGAATGAGACATTGTGCCCGAGCTGTCGGCCTACGCTGGGGTGACGAGCCTCCCCGTAGTGACCGCGAGCAATCCCTTTTCTTAAGCACTCCCCAAGTGCTTGACGTCGGGGATGGGGAACCCGATGGGATCAAGAATCGCGAGGTCTTGGCCTCGCGCGTTGAGGGGCCTTGGTTTTGCAAGCATTGATACGTGGGGTGTATCAGTTTCTCCAAACCGGCTAGATGAATGGAATTAACTAAAAAGTCGGCTAACATTATCATACCACATCGCACTAGTTAGGGTGGCGACTCTGCAGTCAAGGTCGCGATGAGGGAGTGTTGTCATATGCGATCGTGAGACGGTGTCGCTCGAGGGAGTGTTGTTGTGAGGACATGCATCATGTCATAACCCATGCATCTGCATTAATAAGACTAGTTAGATATCTGTGTTTATATGTCTTTCATTAAATTCATAATATAATTGATGTTTGTTACAGCTTAGGACTAATAGCACCCACTGAGTTGATCACTCACTCCTACTCTGGGACGGTGTTTTAAAACACCAACCAGACTCTCCCTTAAATGCAGGTGTTGCAGTGTATGAGGAGCTTGGCGACGAGAGTCTTGAGAAGGAGGACGAGCTGTCCTACTTCAGCTGATGGACGGTCCTCCACCGGCCTAGTGGACGAGTTTCGGATCACTGAGTAGCGGACTCAGCCCTATTCTTTTGGACGTGCTATTTTTTGTGATTTTGTTGGGCAACGCCTTGTGCGACCCATTTACATTCTTTTGGACTTGTGTATATTTGGCCTCTGTCATCTCAATAGACTAGTGGTGATTATGTTTCATGTTTCAAGTAATTCCACGCTGCGCATTTAAACATGTTTAAACGTAAATTAATAAAAATCGGTTATAAGTGATACCCGAAAACTTGGGAGTCAAGTATATGCACGACCCCCAATTTTCAGGGCGTTACAAGTTGGTATCAGAGCAACGATTTGGAATTAATTGGCCTGGGTCATGAACTCACTAACGCATCCGCTGACTTAGGAAGGGGCGCAATAGCGATACTGAAATGTTAGGAACCACCCCAGACACCTGAATTGATGAATCTTAGATGGAGGGTGAACTCCCAACGAGTTAGAATTGGGGATCGAGAGGGAGTAACGTCGCTAGGAATCGGGTCCGAGAGTTTTAAGGTATATCGGTACATTGTTAGGAACGACCCGGAAATCGAAGGATTTGGCGGTCGAAGCCAGCATCCACGTATAAAAAGGTCTAACTTCGGGCCAAACTTGACAGCTCCGACCCATTCGGGGATAAATACGTAGGGGTGAATGAGAATTTACTGAAATTAGGGAAACAGTAGAAAAATTGGATTTCGGCCTCTAACCGGGACGAATCTCGCGAAACGAATTGGACCGTTGCGTAGATCAAATTCTCCTACCCCAAATCCATATATGGTACTTCCCTGGGTGCCTTACCGGCTCCCAGGAAATCGCGAAGTAAGGGGGCATGCCGAGGAATACGCTAGACGGGAGCCGACCATGCCCGAGCTGGCGCAGCCAGCGCCCGGACTTCCAACGCCCTGGCGCACCAGCGCCCAACGGGCGCTCCCCCCACCCGGACACCCAGAGCCTCAGCGCCACCACCCCGAGCAAGCGCAGCCAGCGCCCAACCCTCCAGCGGGCCGGCGTCACCGCGCCCGAGCCCAAACGTGGGTTTCCCCTCTCCTTTCCATGCACACACGTGTGGGGCCCACTTTTCTTGCTATTTAGGGATATTTAGAGCCCATTCTATCTATTTCCACTACATCTCATCTCTTCTAAACCCTCTCCAAAACCCCAACATACATTTCCCTCCTCTCTCACTTTCCCATTCTAGATCTTCTTCAAACCCGCCTCCTCCTCCTTCACATTGCCCATCTCCCTAACCCATATCACTCCAGTCTTCTTCAAATCTCTTATTGACAACCCATTTTCAACCCTTTTTCAAACCTCTATCTTCAATCTCATTCCCTAAATCCTCTCCAACTTCATCCATCCTCTTTACTCCACACTCCTCCCTCTAATTATATTTCCATCCACAAAACCCATTCACCAAAACTCATTCATAAAACTCAACCTCGACCCCTTCTCAAATCCCATTTTCAAACCCATTCTAAATCTTTCTCAAATCTCCTTTCCTCTACTCATTTCCAAATCATTCTTCAACTCCCATTCCTCAAATCCATCTTTCTTAAACCCATCTAAAATCCCTTCCCAAATCTTACATAAACTCCTCCCCTATTACCTTAACTCTTTTCTCCAACTCCATGGGGAACAAGAGATTGACTCCCGCCGAGCCGGGACCGAGACGAGAAAGGCGAAGCAAGCAGAAGGCAGATCCAAAGGGGAAGGCGGTCTCAGAAGTCCGATCCAAACAACGAAATGATTCCTAAAGAGGGTTCACCTCCCAAAGCATCGCCTTCGAAGCCTCCATGGAGGAGCATCTGTTCGATGAGTACGCCGTACTCGGCCGACTTATGGACAAGGAATGGGGTCCGATATTCTATGGAAGTTCCTAAGCAGATGAAGGACAAGCTAGGGCTTTCTACATGCGGATCAGAAACCCTCAAATTAAACCCTTAGGCTTTGATGTTATATCCGGGAGTGAGAGGTCTCACTTCGAGGTGGAGGATATTGCCAACATACTTGGAGTGCCAGTAGGGGAGGTACAGATTAATGAGGAAAATTTGGATACGAAGCAAGCCCGCGATGAGCGAGCGTTTTTGTGTGCGTCTGGCCAACTGACCACAGAGCTAACCCACGGGTACTTCACCGCATTTGCACCCATAACGTGTACCCGAGACTGATTAACTGCACCGAGTGCTCCTGCTATATAGTGAAGTTTTTATATCAAGTGGGACAGGGAGCAGATGTGTGCCTCCCTAGCGTAGTCCTCCACCAGATTGTGCGGGCCACAAGAGCGACGAGGAAGAGTGTATGCCTTCTGTTTGGTCACCTGGTCTGTATGTTGGCTCAGCAGTATGGAGTGGGCGGATCAGATGAAAATCCTATACTGACATAGCTGTTGGGTGATGATATGTTGAACAAGATGAAGATAGGCCCCAAGCAGCGACAGGCCCACATCGATCAATATGGAGACCCTATCGAAGAAGAAGAGGATAGCGATGGAAGCGAAGAAAATGAGGATGAGGATGAAGCTGAAGAGGTGGATGGAGCTGAGGAAATCGAAGCAGTCAGTAGGGAGCCACTTACCATCCCAGGTATACGCGAGCGCTTGGATGCGCTCAAGGCCGAGGTAGCAAAGATCAAGGAGAACCAAGCCAAGCACCAAGCGAAACAAGAAAAATGGAATAAAAAAATGTATCGGCCTATAAATACCCTGATCTGCTGTAGCAAGGGGGAGGAAGCACCTCCGTTCTCGTCTGACTCAGAAGAATAGTAGATTAACTCTTCGAATAGCTAGTAGTTTGCTTTAAGTCGGTTAGGTATAGCTGCATGTATTGAAGGATAGTTAGAATTTTTGCTTGACTAGGTTGTATAGAGATGTATGTAATTCATGCTGTAAGATGTAACGGGCCATATGAATGGCATTTTGGAATTGATGTGAATGTATGGATTGCCTTGAAATCTTCTTGTCGCCATGAGAATGTCTTTATGTATAGTTGCATATGTTCACGACTAGAATATATATGGATTCTGTATATTTGCGCATGGCCTTGGTATGAGCAATATTCTAGTACCTAACCTTTTAAGGGACGTTCTTCTAGTAATGCCTCCACGGGGAGAAGGTAGATATGTCCACCTACCTCACGGCGGCTTGGTCGAGAAGGACCAAATCCCCGATGATCAACAGGGTCACCTAGGGGCGACCGTTTCTCAAAACACGGGTAGTACTACCCAGGAGGCGGTCCCGGATGCGCCACCACTGCAAGCCACGACACTCGCACCTCTCGCCACACCAGCTATGGACCAGATGGGCCAGATGTTGTTTCTCATGCAACAACAGCAACAAATGTTAGCCGCTATGATGGGAACCATGGCCCACAACATGGGGGTGCAACAACAGGAACCACCCGCCATGGTCACGCCCGCAACCAACATAAGCAACCATTCAAGTGGTTCCAGAGATATAGGCCACCCACGTTCGCTGGCACCCACCGCCCAGAGGAAGGGAAATATTGGCTCAACCGAGTCACCAAACTACTTCAACCTCTCCACTGTTCAGAAGCGGAGAATGTTGAACTCATCTCTTACCTCTTCGAGTAGGAGGCGGACTTGTGGTGGGAAAGTATTCTTCGGACCCTCCTGGAGAACCGTGTATGGACATGGGAAGCATTCAAGGCCCGCTTTAATCAGAAATACCTCCCACAGTCATATCGGCATGAAATTGAGAATGAATTCTTACGCCTCCAACAAGGAGGGATGTCTGTAGCGCAATATGAGAACCGTTTCACTGAATTGTCGTGCTACGCTTCCCAAATGATTATAGCAAATGATTATAAAGAGGTGACCAAGATGCGGCGATTCACGGAGGGGTTGAGGAGCAACATTCACTTAAAGATGTGTTGTGCTAGCATCATGACCTATGTCGAGCTCGTTGAGATGTCGATACAGGCGGAACAGGATGAGGAACGAGTCTCACGGACCCGTTCACAGCTAGGGCCACGAAACAGGATGGAGGGACCGTCCTCTTCCTTTACAGGAAAAGGCCGCGCCCAAATTTCCTACCTAGGCTAGCTGCCACACCGGTCCCGCCTGCACGACCCACTCATATTTGTAACTACTGTAGGAGGACAAGTCACTCGGAGCTGTATTGTTTTACGAGAATGAGGGACCTCGGCTTCACGCCACCACAGCGCGACAACGGACCCCCACATCAGGCATTGCAGATTCTGCCTCTACGAACGATGGGGCTTAGCTAGCAGTTCCGTCGTCCTCCGCTAGCTCAAGTTAGGCCGCCACAACGGCCTATACAACGACCGAACTTCTCACAGCAAGCTCAGGTCCATGCATTAGCGGCAGAGGGCCAAGATGCAGTCACCCCCACTCCTATGGCCTTCAAGGTAACGGCCCACATACAAGGTACTCCCATATTTCTGTTGGTGGATACCGAGTCCATTGCTTCTCTCATATCGTATGCAACCATCAAGCATCTAGGACTGTGCCCTACCTCCTTCGTAGGGGTAAGATCATTGCCGCCGTGGGCACTTATTTAGAAACAACAAAGATATGTCATGATTGCCCCATCGACTTGGGATGCAAGGTGGTGTTCGTGGACTTGATAGTGACCAAGATATTCCATTACGATGTCATCCTAAGCATAGACTGGTTAACTGTGATGAAGGCGGAAATCTACTGTGACACTCTATCGGTAAAGATATACAAGAGCGAAGGCACCTCCTACACATTCCCAGTCCAGGTCAGCCACGATCGTAGAATTTTGTATGCTTCATTGGAGAAGGGTTATGATGGACCCTCGATAACATGCACACCTGTGGTCTAAGATTTTTGGGATGTGTTTAAGGCCATACCTGGACTTCCTCCTCGACATGAGATAGACTTCACGATCAATCTGACTCCGGGTGCTACACCTATTTCCTTACCTACTTACCGCATGCCCCCATGTGAAATAGAATAACGAAGGTCTCAAATTGATAAATTATTAGAGTTAGGCTTCATCTGACCCAGCGTGTCGCCATGGGGAGCCCCGGTCCTATTTGCGAAGAAGAAGGACGACTCATTGCGACTGTACGTAGATTACAGGAGATTAACCAAGTGATGATTCGGAACAAATACCCGTTGCTCAGGATTGACGACTTGTTCGACCAGTTGGGGGTGCTCAATACTTCTCAAAAATTGATCTACAATCAGGGTACCATCAACTGCGAGTTAGGGACGAGGATATACAGAAAACGGCCTTCAGAACCTGCTTTGGCCATAATGAGTTCCTAGTTATGTCGTTCGGGCTCACCAATGCCCCAACAGTATTCATGGATCTCATGAACCAAGTCTTCAGGCCGTTCTTATACAGATTTATCATCATATTCATCGACGACATACTAATTTATTCAAAAAGCCGTGAAGAGCATGAATGACATTTAAGAGCAGTCCTTGAGACCCTTAAGAAGAATCAACTATTTCTACAATTTAAGAAATATGACTTCTGGAAGGAGGAGGTCAAATTTTTGGGACATGTGGTGTCCAAGGAAGGTATATTTGTTGATCTCGCCAAGGTGGTGGCCGTACAAGATTGGAAGTAACCGAAGTCAATTACGGAAGTAAGGAGTTTCCTCGGTCTCGCGGGTTACTACTGAAGATTCATTAGAGACTTTTCAAAAATAGCTCGGCCGCTATCCCAGCTTACACGGAAGGACCTCAAATTTGCTTGGAATGAGAAGGCGGAGGCGGCCTTCCAAGAGTTGAAAGATAAACTAACGTCGGCACTTGTGCTTGTGCTACCTGAGTAAGGGGTCAAGTACACCGTCTACACTGACGCCTCTCGTGTGGGCTTGGGTTGCATACTCATGCAGAAAGACAGGGCGATTGCTTACGCATCTCGATAGCTAAGGAAGCATGTGGAAAACTATCCTACACATGACCTCGAACTAGCGGTGGTGGTATTTGCACTAAAAATATGGAGACACTATCTCTACGGTGAAGAATTTGAGCTCTTCCGTGACCATAAGAGCCTCAAATACATCTTCACTCAAAATGATTTAAACATGAGACAGCGTCGTTGGATGGAGACATTGAAGGACTTCAAGTTTGATGTCTCATATCACCCTGACAAGGCCAACTTGGTGGCGGAAGCCTTGAGCTGCAAAAGGGCGCTCGAATTTGCGGCCCCGCTAATGGTGAGAGAATGGGACATGGTGGAATTTGTTCGGTACTTCGACATAAAGCTAACCGTGGAGGCGCCGTACAAGGTCATAGCCCACATTCAGGCTCAGCCAATGATTAACAGTAAAATCATTGAAGCCCAGAAGGGCGATGAGTTATTGAAAAAGATGAGGGAAAGAGAAAAGGATGAGTTGGAGTCTGAGTGGAGGATCGGTATTGATGGGGGATTGCGGTTCTGAGGCCGCCTTTGTGTCCCAAATCTTCAGGGACTACGAGACGAGGTCCTTAATGTCGCTCACAACTCCAAGTTGGTGATGCATCCTGGTAGTACTAAGATGTACCGGGATCTGAAGTGAACTATTGGAGTGACAATATGAAGAAGGAAATAGCAGAGTATGCGTCTCGATGCCTCACGTGTCAACAAGTTAAGGCCGAGCACCGCCAACCACCGGGTCTTCTGCAACCCATGCCCATAGCAGAATGGAAATGGGACTTCATATCAATGGATTTTATTTCCGGGTTACCCAAGACTAGGAAGGGGCATGACTTAAAATGGGTGATTGTGGACCGGTTGACCAAATCAGCCCATTTTCTGCTAATAAAGACTTCTAGCTCCGCTAATGATCTAGCCAAGCTGTATATCAAGGAGATAGTGCCGCTTCATGGCGTCCCGTTGAAAATTATGTCAGATGGGACACTCGATTCACGTCAATCTTCTGGACGCGTATCCAAGAAGCCATGGGAGTGAAGTTGAAATTTAGCACTGCATTCCACCCGCAGATAGATGGGCAAACCGAGCGGGTGAATCAGATATCGGAAGACATGTTGCGGGCTTGTGTATTGGACTTTCAGGAGAGTTGGGATGACTGTCTCCCGTACGCCGAGTTCGCCTATAATAATAACTTCCAGGCTAGCATCGACATGACGCCTTACGAGGCTTTGTACGGGCGTCCGTGCCGAGCCTCACATTATTGGGAGGAAATTGGTGAGAAAAACTTGCTAAGGCCGGACTTGGTATGAATTATGACTGAGAAGATTGGTATTATCCGGCGCCGCCTCTTGACGGCCTAAAGTAAACAGAAGAGCTATGCCGACACTAGATGGAGGGACTTGGAATTTGAAACTGAGGACCACGTATTTCTCAAAATCTCCCCAATGAGTGGTGTTGTCCGCTTCGGCAAGAAGGGAAAGCTCACGCCACGATTCATTGGACCATTCTAGATTTTAGACCGTGTAGGTGCAGTTGCTTATCACTTGATCCTACCTATGCCACTTACCGGAATGCACAACGTCTTCCATGTATCAATGTTGAAGAAGTACGTCTCCGATCATTTACATATCATCAAGTGGGAACACGTGGAACTCAAGGAAAATGTCACGTTTATTCTCCAACCCACTCGAATACTGGATAGGAAGGAACAAGTCCTACGCAACAAAGTCATCCCATTGGTCAAGGTATTATGGACCCATCACAATGAAGAAGAGGCTACATGGAGAGATAGAAACAGAAGTCCGCAAGCATTACCTAAGCTTGCTTCAACAATACGAACAGATATAAATTTCGAGGACGAAATTTATTTATAAGGGGGTAGATTGTAACGTCCCGTCCAACTAGAATAGTGTCGTGGGGCGTCCACGTGGGATTTACCGCAGGACCGTTCACTTAAGCCGCTCGTGTGTGGGGTACCACCACTTAATTAACCCTTGTTAGCCCATTGGGTGGACTAGTCTGGTTATGATGGGACCAGGTGCGGGCCGTCAAGCCAGATAGCCCGTTTACACTTAGCAACAGCCCATGCGGGTCATACAGCGACCATGGGAAGTCAGAAAATCTAAAAATTTAGGGAACCGTTGACCTCACTGGGCTTGTGGTCCATCGCGGACCACGGACTTAGTAGACACCCAAAAATAAATTATCCACGTCGTCTCAGCGGCACTTGCCAAACGCAACTCACCAGAGCCCAGAATTGAAATCTGGCACCTTTTAAATAAAACTGAGATACCAGGCTTTCCGGCCGTCGGATCTCTTCTACATTTACGGTGAAGGTTTAACGTATTTTTCTACGCCCGTCCACAAAATCTAGGACCCGATCGTGAAACAGTGACCGTTGATCGCAAATCGGACCTGTATAGTCAAATCCTACGTTCGTTTGCCTCCAAATTTTGCATGGCTCTTCATCGGGCCATGGAACACCTATCCTATGAGCTTCATGGCGAAAGGGCTACCAGAACCGCCCCAACGACCAGAATGGATCTCGTAGGGTCATTTAAAGATCGGAACCGTGTGATAGAACCCCATATCCAATTGTCTTCAAATTTTGCATGACTCCTCATCGGGCCATGAGACACGTACACACCAAATTCGGTGACCAAGGGGGTGATATGGCCACCTAAAAAGCCAAAAGGGAATCCTAGAGGGCCCTTGAGGGAACTTGTTGAAACATAAGGCCAAATGGCCAAAGTCTAGGAAATAAAGCCCCAAGGCCCTCTTTCTCATAACTCCCCCATTACTCCAACAACCTAAGGGAAGGTGAGAGCAAGGAGAGTAAAGAGAGAAAGAGAGAGTGAAGAAGAGAGAGGGTGGACCTTAGATCGAGGTGGGGCCCAAGAAAATCCAACCTTATAACTCCCTACCTCTTCTCCAAGAAAAACCTCTACCACAACCGCAAGAATCACTTCCGTTAATCGTATAGGTAAATCCTTCATTCCTTTTTCTTGAAACCCTTACGTTGAGAAGGGATTGGCTTACAGTTCTAACACGCAAGTGCTTGCTTTAGGGATTCCGGCCGATCGACCCCAAGATCCACACTCTTAGGTTGTTTCTCCAAGTCTTCAACGATCCATAGGTGCGGACTATTATCCTTAGGTGGCCTAGTACCAATTTTAGTATGAGTTTAATGATTTTGATTGCTTGTATGATGTATTTGGAGAATATAGAGAAAACCTAGAAAGGACCTTACCCTTGATCCCTCAATCAACATGGATTAACTATGGAATGTTTGTTGTTGTCTCTCACATGATTGGGTATAGATTTGATGTTTACATGTTCATGTCTTGTAGATTCGTGCATGATGTTACCCTATAACATGTATGATTCATAATACTTAACATGTATGACATTAACCCTTGTGCATTTTATTCCTATGATATATATGAAATGCTTAGTTTCCTCACTAACCCACATAACACACATGCACCTTTGTTTCATAATACTGTTAACTTGCTTTATAGGAAAATTTGAACTGTATGTTGAGAAGTATAAATGCATGATATTGCCTATACTAGTTGATAACCCTGATTGTCGCATTGTTATGAAATATCATCAGAACCCTTGGGTTGGTCAGGAATATGAGGAGAATGAAGGTGGTCCCGTTGGTAGGACTATCCTGAGGCTAAACCCATGGATTTGGGCGGGTGCGTGTGGGAGACAGTAGTTAGACTGCATGGGTCGCTCATACCCGATGCCTTCTGTCACGTGCTTGCCTGAAATCGTGCGGTCTAGTCTACTTACTGATCAACCTTATTTGTTAACTCTATCTGCTCACACATGTATGGAACCTAGAACACCTTTCAACCGTTGTAACCCATTGATAATCGATTGAGGTCGATCCACCAACTCGTGAGCCGGACATGGTGGAATGGGACACTGTGCCCGAGCTATCGGCCTACGCTGGGGTGATGAGCCTCCCCGTAGTGACAGCGAGCAATCTCTTTCTTAAGTACTCCCCATGTGCTTGAAGTCGGGGATGGGGAACCCGATGGGGTCAAGGATTGCGAGGTCTTGGCATCGTGCGTTGAGGGGCTTGGCCTCGCAACCAGTTGAGGGCATTGATACGTGGGGTGTATCAATTTTTCCAAACCGGCTGGATGAATGTAATTAACTAAAAACTCAGCTAACACTATCATATCGCATCGCACTAGTTAGGGTGGCGACTCGGCAGTCGAGGTCGCAATGAGGGAGTGTTGTCATATGCGATCGTGAGACGGTGTCGCTCGAGGAAGTGTTGTTGTGAGGACATGCATCATGTCATAACCCATGCATCTGCATTAATAAGACTAGTTAAAGATCCGTGTTTATATGTCTTTTATTAAATTCATAATATAATTGATGTTTGTTACAACTTAAGACTAATAGCACCCACTGAGTTAATCACTCACTCCCACTCTAGGACGGTGTTTTAAAACACCAACCAGACTCTCCCGTAGATGCAGGTGATGCTGTGTATGAGGAGTTTGGCGACGAGAGTCTTGAGGAGGAGGACAAGCTGTCCTACTTCCAGCTGATGGACGGTCCTCCACCGGCCTAGTGACGAGTTTCGGATCACTGAGTAGCGGACTCAGCCCTGTTCTTTTGGACATGCTATTTTTTGTGATTTTGTTGGGCAATGCCTTGTGCGACCCATTTACATTCTTTTGGACTTGTATATATTTGACCTCTAACATCTCAGTAGACTAGTGGTGATTATGCTTCATGTTTCAAGTAATTTCACGCTGCGCATTTAAACCTGCTTAAATGCAAATTAATAAAAATTGGTTATAAGTGATACCCGAAAACTTGGGAGTCGAGTGTATGCACGACCCCCAATTTTCAGGGCGTTACATAAATACATCTAAGTATGCCCCAAGGTAAGGGCCACACCATCTCGGGTGAGCCTGGGGCTGCACCTAATCTGCTCCCCTTGTTCTAGTTGTCCGATGGGGCCAACCAACTTAGACCCATTACAAATTGGGTTGGATTTGGTCAAGTCAAATATAAGTTGTCCAATTAGTTTTAATAACATTACATATATTAAGTACATACAATTGTTCTAGCATTTGAATGAGGTTTATTAAGGGCGTGTTTGATTTTCCAATTCTCAGGGAAATGCCCCGTGAATGGTAATAAATATTTCCCTCCGTATTTGCCGCACGCTTCCCCATAATTGATTTGACGGCTTACTTTTTCGGTGTAAAAATGGCAAATAGTGTGAAATATTTGTGGGTCCCACCATGATGCATATCATATATCTACACTGTTCACCCATTATGTCAGATGAATTTATGATATAAGCCAAAAAATGAGGCATATCCAAAGCTCAAGTGGACCACGCTATAGAAAAATGTGAATTAACTACTTACCATTAAAAACTTCCTGGGGCCATTGTTTCTTTTGATATGGGCCAGTTGAGTGTTGGATCTAACTCATTTTTCTTCTCATATCTCAAAATGTTGTGATAAAATGGATGGACGGAACAGATATATCATATACATCAAGATGGGGTCCTAAAATGGACACGGCTACTTTTGAACCGATTTCCAAGAAATGAAATTCCCGTGAATATTCAAACAGGTGAAATGGTAATAATCACCCATTTCCAGGGTATTTACCGTTTCCCGGTGAAACGATAAAAATCAAACAACCCTAAGTGATAAACATATAAGAGTTCATTTACACACCACACGTGCATCAAAGTGACACGTGTGTGAGATCTAGTCCATCCATCAAGTGGCTTTACCATGTAAGTGATCATATCAGACCTGGTGTGAACCAAATGTAACTAGGAACCTACGCAATGGGTACCCGAACCATCATCATATCTAAGGATGGGTCCTCACGGATGAGACTTGCACCACAAGGGTCCGAATCAATGGGTAGGTAAATACTCATATATAGAGCTGGGCATCGAGTCGAGTTGGATTTAGTTACGGCTGACCTGACTCGATTTGGTTTTGAAATAGTCCTGACTTGGACTCAACCCGACTTGGTACCGAGTCCATCATGCCTGAGCTGATTCGAGTCCGAGTCTAGCCCGAACTAATTCGGACCAAGTCCGACCCGATCATAAGTACTGTGTCGGGTCAAGTGCAACGGGTATCCCTGGGTTGAAATCACAACTGAAAACCTAAATTCACTTGCCATATTTGCAGCTTCTCCATCAACTACACGCATATCAAATTTGAAATGTCATATCTGAGTTTTTTTTTTGTTTTTTAATGTATGAGTCGAGTTTCGGTTCAAGTCGAGTCAATACTGAGTTGGATTTCAAGTCGAGTCAAGTTGAGTTACTAGGTAATTCAAACTCGACTCGGTTTGAGTTTGGATTGGATGAAGTCAACTCGATTTGGATCAACTCACAAACTCAATTACGATCGAATGGCTTGAATAAGTCTCGAATGGTTTGAATAAGTCGGACGAGTCGAGTTTGTCGAGTTGAGTTGTCCGTGCCCAGCTCTACTGACCTATTGACAACCTTAAGTCCTTGACCCTTTCCAAGCATATGAGAGAGCCCAAATGTAGAGATGTCTCTTAAAGGATTCTCGGCAAGGCATTCCCTCAATCGGGGCCTCCATTTATTAGGCCCTACCATGAGTGGGTGTGATGGATGATACAATGACGCTCAAAATTACTTATAAAATACCTGCAAGTGATTCAAATTTAACAGGCCAAATCATGGGTCTTAATTTATATATACCGTGAACCAAAGGTCAAGATTATTTGATTACCTAATTAGTAGATTGACGGACATTTGCCCATAAATCAAGACTTGGAATTGTTTAATAAATCTAGTCATTGGACTTTAACTATTAGTGGGGCACCAAGCAAAGATGTCCTGAAGGCTTGGAGATTGCCCAAACAGAAGGATTCATAGGAAGATCAAGGGCTTTAGCTTTCACTTACATTCGTTCATGAGTTACAAGGACTTCACTTTCTTTCACATTCATACATAGTAACAAAATCTCAAAATTTTTATTCAAAAACCAATACATGTTTTCTATTTATTAATAACTATCAAAATTCTTCTCGATGAGATTAAAAGAATTAAAATACTAAAAAATCACTCATTAAAAAAAAATAATCATTAAAGACCCACCCATAAAATGACATGATTTGAAGAGAGAAAATTTCAGGCAGCGGACGCAGTAGAAAAAGTATTTACACTTTTAACAAATTCAAATGTCTGATGTGTGACCTGTCTCGCATGCTTGGGTTCAACCAATGGACACAAAAAATTATTTTAGTCTTGATAAGGTTTCTAAAAGTCATATAATTATCATGTCCCACCTTTTACCAATGCGATGATCTGCCGTCATATGTCCTCTTATGGGTTCGTATTATATTGGTCCACTTTAAGCTTAGTCCATTGGTGATTTGTAGTCTCGTGCCGCGACTTTTAAGAAGAAGCGTGGTTGTTATTCATTGGCCTATTCTTGCCCATAAATGGGCAGTGTCTATGGGCCGCTATTTGATCCAAATAATGCAAGTTGTCTTTTAAGATTCATGATGACCCATTTAAAAAGGTTTACTTTGATTTATTGGATGTCATGTGTACACTATATGTGTGTGAGTGGGAATTAGATTAGGCGTAGCCTCGGCCTCACCCAAGATGATGGGGCTCTTAGGATGTAACCTACTTTGATGTATGTATTTTATATTTATATTATTTGTGTGCATTTTCTTCTTTCATTTTAGGAAATTATTTAAAAAATATATAGAAAATTTAAATCCCACAATGATTGTAGCATATGAAATAGTAGTAATTCAACTCTCTATTATTGCAAACTTCCGAAGGCCCACCCAAGGCTTCTGTTATGTTTATTTTCCATCCAAACTGTTAATATGGTCACATAAACTTGGATAAAGGGATAAAACAAATATTAGCTTGATAGAAAACTTTTATGGCCCATTAATGGTAAATCATTACTGTTTCCTATGGTGTGGTCCACTAAAGAATTGGGTCTATTTTATTTTTAGGCTCATGCACTTAAATGATCTTGCAAAACAGATGAACCGTATGGATATAAAATACATACATTAATGTGGCCCATCGGTAAGTGACGCAATGTATTGGATGAGGCTGGGGCCGCACCTGATTCGCTCACATGTGAGTGCGTATCAAGCGTTATCCACTGCCATAGTATCAAATAACTCACAGGAAATGAATACAGAAGGGAAACAAAATCACAGTCGACGGCCGAAAGATCTGGTGATAAGACGCGTCCGATAGATCATGTGATCCCAACAACCTTTTCAAATCTATCCAAGGTGGGGCCCACCAAGATGTCGTCATCATCGCTAGGAACACCACGGAAAGGACAATACCTGCCCCAGTGAATCACGTCAAAGAGGGGTGCCGATGAGTAAATGGCAGTGGCAAAATCGTCAGTTTCCCAACCAGCAGCCCCTTTCTTTATCATGTGAGTGTTCACTCACAGGGAAGGTACCGCAACTTGGGGTACTGTGCCATTTTTACCACTAACATGATTCTCGTGTAGGAAACCAGTACAGTGAAAAATGTAGGCCCCACCATGAAATATATATATATATATATGTATGGGAAAAGGTACAATGCGCTCCAGCTGATTTTAACGCCCCATGAGGTCTAGCTGTGTGGACTCCACTGTGATGCGTTTCGAACATCCACCCCATCTGTCAGATACACCATTCCATCGTGAGCTTAGGTCTCAAAAATAAAGTCAATCCGTGACTTGTGTGGGCCACACCATATACAGAAGTGGGGAAGAACTGTGCACCATTAAAACATTCATAACCATTTTTGAGGGCCCACTGATATGTAGTTTGCAAATCCAGCCCATCCATTATGTGTGTCCCACTTGAATGAGTTTCAGGTGCATGCAAAACTCAGGTGGCCCCACCAAGTGCTTTTATATGTTTTAATGGTGTCTTCACATAATTTTAGATGGTATGGCCCACCTAAGTTCCATATACAGCTGATTTTTGAGATATCCAATAATTTAAATGGTACCCATGAAATGCACGGTGTTGATGGTCAAAACACATCACGGTGGGGCCCACACAGCTCGACCTTAGCTCGAGCACATTATACCTTTTCCATATATATATATATATATAAACACAACAATTTTACCACCTATGGATACTCAAACCCTCAACTAGGTGTTGAAACTCCTAGGAGTCTACCACCGGAGTAAGAGTAAGGACCCTACCATAAACATAAGGTAGAACAAAAATGAGGCGGCTTAAATTATTATGTAGGCCACACCTTTCAAATCAATGTACAACCAATGATATGAATCAACATGTTCATCCTCGTTATCGTTATCCCTGCGATAACCAATTAGGGAGTGTCAGGTATAATTTGTATGGACACGTATGGTGCATTTGAAGATCTGCAAATATGTATGGAAAAGACTGTAGTTAGAGTGTATTTGACGGTGCCATATAATACTGAAGCAGACGATGAATGAGCATTTGTGTGCGAATGGTTATAGGACAGGTGACAACAAGAGAAGTAGAAGTTAAAGTAGTGTTTAACGGTTATGGTAATCGTTGGAATATGAGAAGTATCCAAATAAATTGATTGAAGGCATAAATATAAGAGGAATGCAAGAATTAAAATCGTTTCATACCACCCGAACAAACCAAATATACCTTTCAAGTATCATTTCAAGTCAATTTAGATTTCATAGTGTAATCCTATGCTTTTCCGTCAAAGTAAGTTACATTTTCTAGTATAATCTTTTACTTTTCAGACTACTATTTACATTCCATAATTAATCTATAGTGATAATCAAGTAGTCGATAATCTTTAACTATAATTTGATTCAAGGTTAATCAAAAAATTGTTTTGTAACTATTCTTCACAACTACAGAAAGAATCTCTTCCTTATTTTCATTTATTTGTATTGAAAACTGGACCTCACCTTCGTAATAACACTTAATTTGATTTTACATGTTGATCGAGTGCCTAAACAGGTGACTAATCTTAACATATCTCGATCATACATCATGTGTCTACCTATCTAGACGCTCGAAATCATTGTTATACCGTTTAAATTGAAGCGGAGATTTCAATTATGGCACGCCCACACATACCCAATGCCGAAAACAGCAACCAACACAACGTACAGGTATGGCCACTTACTAAGAATATTATCTTTTACTTTGAGAAAAGTCATCTTAATGGTGGGGACTATCATTTTAATGGTTTTGATTTCATGCATAGTTGGCCTCACACATGCACAGGACGAACACGTGTGTGTGAAATCAGATCCGATCTCCGGGCCATCCGAACAACTTAGCTTTCATATCTATAAATCCAAGCCTAGATGATCTTCCTGTCTGCCCAACCGTACAAAATTAAATGAATGGTCGACAGAAATTGACCAATGGTTGAAATTCTGTGTACATGCATGGCCCACCTGATGATCATGTTCACTTCCCTACTTGCGAGGACAGTGCATTTCAAAGTCCACTCAAGCGAGATTCGAATATGTGACACGTGGCACGAAAATGACCGTTTTCGCTTCCTATTCCTTTCGAAAACACAAGGTCAAAATGGGTCATTTTCAACGGTGATCCGTTACCTAGACAACACGGAAGCCTGTGATGATAGTCCAGTACGGTTATTTAAACGGTGGTGATTCATACATCATACACTTGGTACATATGCAACAAAATCTAGACCTTTCAATCATGGGGCCCCTTTTTGGATTTGTTATAGGCCGATAATACACTCATGGAATGATTTCAGATTGGTAGTTATGATTGAAATGGTCAGTGGTCCAATTTCAATGGTTGAGATCATTCGATCAGTGTAGTGGGCTTACGAAGACTGATGGATCTATGTTCATGTGTCCCACGCGATGGATGGAGAGTCAGTCAGCACCGTCTTGAAAATGATGGTGAACGATCACCATCATCCAACCGTCGGTTTCAAAACACAAGGTAAAATATGAAAGCTCAGTGATCATGGTTCCAGATCATGACACGTGTACAGAATTCCTCAGAGGTGGGCCCCATTTTTATAGCCTATCACGGGTGGGCCGCGCCACACCACTCATTGATCCAAAACTATATATAAATGGCCCACTTGAACGAGATGTTGCTCATTCATCAAGTGGGTCCTGCTGTAAAGGGTCCAGATCAGAGCTATACTAACGGGGGCCATCCTAACCGTCTGATCCAGGCCCACCAATGCACACTCGACGGAGAGATGCGTTATTGGATTTGGATGGCTCGGATCATCTGACTGGTGTGATCTTAAAGGTAAGGGAGCTCCACGCAGTTAATCACATCATGAACGGCTAGGATTTCATCCAAGCGATTACGTATGTGCACTTCGGGTACAACCCCTTCAGTTACATCACATGTGCAAACCGAATCAGGTGTGTCGGACAGCGGGTCCCACAATGTAGATGATTTGGTACAGCAACAATTCGGGTCCACTTATCGTACAGCCACCCTGTCCAAAAAAAATGGACGGTTGAAGTCATACTCATCGGTCTGATTGAGCCGACCAATTGGGCCCAGCTTAATGACTTGAACGGATCAGATTTCACTCGAAGTGATCCTCGTGATGGAGCCAAGTGCCCAACTCTTGCATGGCTGGGAGCTGTAGGGGATTAGGTGAGACCCCGGCCTCACCCACGACATTGCGGCCCTTACCGTAGTCCCACCTTGATATGTGTATTCTATATACATCCTATCCATCCGTTTTTCTACATCATTTTAGGGCATTATCCAAAAAACTAAGCAAATTCAATTATTAGGTGGACAGTGGTGATTGGCCATTAATAGGCAACAAAAGTTTTGAATCAAGCTGATATTTGTTTTTTTACTTAACATGACCTTATCAATATAATGGATGACAAATAAACACTACGGAAACACTAAAGTACCCTTTTAGAAGTTTTTAGTGATAATCACCATTATTTCCTAGTGTATGGTCCACCTGTGATTTGGGTCTTCTTCATTTTCGATATCATGCCCTAGAATTACCTGCAAAGATAGATGAACAATGTGAATACAAAATACATACATCGAAGTAGGCCCCATGGTAAGGGTTGCACCGTCTTAAGTGAGTTTGGGTCTCACCCTATCCACTCTCACTTGGACTGTAGTTAAAAAACTTGAAAAAACTACTCTCTAGAGATGAATTGGACTAAGTGAAAATACCTCGTTTCAACACTTGAGCTTGGTATCAATCCCCAATGGGGGTGGCTAACATGGAGTGTGTATACTTACATGGGTGTGTACTAACAAGCTAACTCAGGAAAAAAAAGGAAAAACAAGAAGAAGATGAATTGGACTAGATTTCATCAAGAAAATCATGACTAAGTCAAGACTCAAGTTGACTAGAACAAGGCTCAAGCAATATTTCATAAAAATTTGAAAAAGACTCTATTTAACTCGGCAAAACTCGACTCAACTCGGTGTAATTGACATTATATATTTATATAATACTTATGTTTATGAATATCAAATAATACTTAAAAACACCAAAAAACTCATGTGGGTTTTCGAGAAACTCCATCGATTTGTCCTAGTTGTGTTTTGAGCCGAGTTAGTAAGAGAAATAACCTAACACTTATTCAACTCTCCAACTAACTAGAGTAGTTTATCTTGCAATCTACGGCTAGGATTGCGCCTTGTGAGACACAAGTAAACTGCTTGGGTATGAGGGGCCACAACGGATCATAACTTGTGTGACCCTATGCCTTATGTGTAATAATTTCTCCTTGCCATGATTTCATGTGTTTTTATGGTAAAAGGGCCATCTTCTAAAATTCATAATGTTTGTAAGATTTTAGCCATTTCAAGATAATTTAAAGCTCATATACACTCATACACATGCGCTAGCATACAATACAATAGGTTAAGATCCAAACCATCCATAAAGGAACCACTATATTGATACCTAAGCTTAAGAATCAAGTTGATCATTCATCGAGTGGGCCACATTTTGCAAACAAATGTATAACTTTGAAAAACTTAGTTAAAAGTTTCTAATCCATCAACTTATTTTAAATAATTGGGGCTGCACCAAACAAATATTTATTTTTAGAAAAGCATATGTATGGCCTGACCAACCTAATGAATGCATTGGATCTCATACATGTGACATCCTATAAAATATATACCATGCACATAAGCCTTGCTGCACATGTATGCGAGTTTAATAAGAAGAATATTAAGCGCACCAAAAGTACACCTATGGCTAGAGAAAAGTAAGTATAAAAAGGAAAAAATGATACTTATATTAGCTGGCTGAATAGTGGTTTAACCGGCATAAGAGATGGAAGAAACATAATTGCTGGGAAAGAGAATGCGACGGGAGAAAATGGTTGTCCAATCCTAGATTTGAAATAACTCCTTTTTGGAAAGAGATATGTCCGATGCACAGGCACCTATAACTAGAGAAAAATTATCATAAGAGGTAGAAATAATGTCTATACTAGCTTGTGAAGAGACATTGTGATGGGAAGGAGAGAGCGTATAAGAGGGAAGAGAAGGATTGTCTCATCGTAGATTTGAAATAATGCCTTTATAGGAAAAAATTTCAACCCTTGATTTGGATTTTCATCAAGCTCAATTCTTAAAAACCCTAAATAGGGATTGACCTTGACCTTGAATTCATTGATGGACAAATCTAAGATTGACAATTTTTGACAATTACAAGTGATTGTCATCAACATCAATTCAATAATAAATAAAAAATCTTTTACACCATTGATTTTATTTTTTTAGTCTTTTATTATTATTATTTTACTTTGGAAATTGTAACCTTTTGTAGGTGTGGTTTGGATGTATGTAAACTCTCACTTAGGACAAAGGTATCTATGGTTAATAGGGACTTTTATGTTTAAGATGTTTATATGCGGATGAGAATTTCTCTGGTAAGATTTTTCATAAAATTAAAATTTCTACATGCATGGTCCAATTGAGATGCTTTAATCTATGGAATAAGAAATCTACAAACATTGCTATTTAATTTGGATGTGTATTGCTACCGGATGATAATCTTTAAACTCCACTATAATTTAAGTGCTTTATACACATCATCCAGTCATTTTTTCTAGATCATTTTAGACCATGAGCCCATAATTCAGGTAGATCCAAATCTTACGTGGACTACATCAGAACACAATGGTAATTTGTGCCCCACCATTAAAATAGTAGCGATTGAATGCTTACTGTTAAAAACTTCCTAGGGTCTATTGTAATGTTTATTTGCCATCCAATACATTGATTAGGTTACAAAGTCCTAGATAAACACCAGCTTTATCCAAAGCTTATGTGGCCCAAGGAAGTTTTAAACGTTGGGCATTCAATCACCATCATTTCTTGTGGTTGTACACATAAGATTTGGATTTGATTTAATTTTGTGCTTCATACCTTGAAATGACTTAGAAAAATCAATGAATCAAGTAAATAAAACACATACACTCAGGTCCATAATTCAAGTGGCAGACTGAGTGAAAGATACATCGTTTCAACGCTGAGGTTTTGGTATGGATTCCCTAGTGGAGGTGGCTAACAGTGAAATGGGAACCGACGTTAGGTGTACTAACAAGCTGATAACAAAAAAGAAAAGAAAAGAAAAAAAATAATAATACGTACACTGTGGTAGAGAGGATGGAGAGAGTATGTACACTTTCTAAGACTAACTTATTAAAATACGTAATTTTGGTGAAATTACTTCTCATACGCTAAGGTGCATGTATTTGATTTCTTTATGAAGTGAATCTTTCTATCTCCTCTTCCATAGTAGAGGGTATACCTGATTAACGGATTTGATGAAGGATATGCCGCATCTTGATCAAACCTATGGTAGGCATCTCATCTCCATTGTTCCTTATATTGTGTCCCACACGAGTTGTGTATGTAACTTATTTTTCCTTTGCAGCCCTGGTATCTATGATAGAACCTGATGGACGGACTGGATTTCATATATACAATATGGTGGGCCCCACAGATTTGGGTGTTCTACTTACTGCGTAAAGAAGGTGAGATGTAGGATTTTATCCATGCATGCTATCTTGAGAGACGTGACATGACCAACCTCTCTAGCCTCGTGTGTGGTGTACTTTTGATTTCAGAATCTTTACATGACTTCCACGAGCTCCAAAAAAGTAATACTGGAGCTTATCATATCCGCTGCATTTTCGAGATATGGTCCACCCACGGTGGGGCCCACAGTGGGGATGATCACCGTTCATGTATTCCCTTCCCACACTCCTACGTGTAGAAATAGATGGGTCCCACCAATACTATCACAGGATCAGTGCCACTCAACAGGTGGGCCACAGCGATCACACAAGTGTATTAGATCAGGGCCGATCAACAGGTGGCCCACAGCGATGAAAATACGCTGGCTCAAAAGTCGGGCCGGTCCACTAATTAAGTGGGCCCATGAGAGAATGGATTGCTAGAAAACTAACCAACGGTCCAGATTTAACATACCATCAATTTTTGGGCCAGAGGATGATGAAGGCGTACGATACCCCACATTTTGAATGTACTGGATATCTCACACGCGTCCCAACTAAGCACGCGTGCCGCGTTGCATTCTCTTCATCTCATACGGGCCAGCTCACTTATCAGTAGCGGATTGGCTGATGTACCACACACCACCGGCCTGGCTGGTGTGTTGACATCACCAAGTTACGTGGGTCCCATCATGAGGTATGTGTTATATCCTGACTGTCCGTCCATTTAGAGAGCTCGTTGTAAGCTTGATCCCAAAAATAAGACAAATAAAAGTATCAAGGGGGCCACATGGCAAAAGAGATCCAACGTCTATCATTAAAACCCTTTTGTGTTCACAAAAGCTTTTAACCAATATTCATCTAGGTCCTTGTGATCTTATTAACAGATTAGATGAAAAATAAATATTATGAAGAGTCTTATAAATATTTTTACGGTGATAATAATTGTTACTATTGTTACATGTGGTAGGGTCCACTTGAGATTTGTATACGAATTATTTTTAATATCATTTATTGAAATAATCACTTAAAATAGATGTCTAGTGTGAATATAATAAATACATCATTTTAGGGCTACAACTCAGAGTTCAAGGACCGTCCCCACATGAATAAATTGGCCGATGTACCTTATACCAATTATATAGCTGCTACATTGACATAACCAATTATATAGCTGCTACATTGACGTCAGTGGGTTATGTCGGTTTTGATCTCCTTTGAGCCGTTCGTACACAGCGTCAGTGCTCGTCCTGGCACAACACGTACCTACAGCTAGCTGGTGTGTGTGGTACACCAGCCAATCTGCTTCGATCCCACGTAATGGCTTCCAACTATAACTAAAAAACTATATTGTACGCAACCCGTATCATCAAACAGTACACTAGAGTTCTCATTTTTTAAAATTAGGGCCATATTTAAGTAATCTAAACCATTGAAAATTTTTATCCTACAGTGGATGAATTAATTAAAATAATTACTAATTTGTATATTGATGGAAAATATATTTTAATTGAAAATAAAACAAACATGAATTTATAAAATATTTAAAATTTTATAATCTAATTTTTTTTAATAGACTATAATGATGTAAATAAAAATATAAACGGCCTAGATTATGTAAAAATTGGACCTTATTTCTTTATCTAAAAAGAGTTGTACAATTTTTAAATAATCTAGCCGTGTACCATATGATTTCATCCTATCAATAAATAGCAGAGAGATAGCATCTACCCTACCTATCTCTGGCATGAAAGAAAGGATTCGTGTCTCTGTAACACGTCTATCTCCTGCCCACAACAACAACCACAACGAAACCCCTCAGCTCAAATGACCATTTTACCCTCCCTCCAGTCCTACGTCGTCTCACAGCAAGGAGAACTCTCCCTTCTCATCCCTAAGGACTATTTCGTCCGAGAAATCAACGCCCTCCTTTGGTTCTTCCTCATCGCGATCACATCCCTCCTTGTACGGAAGATCGTCCTCCTTATCAGATTCTGGGCTAAGGCTCGTAGGATCCCGGGCCCACCTTGTCCCTCTTTCTACGGTCATTCGAAGCTCATCGCTGGGGCTGGATCTGGTCATAATCTCACCGGTGAGTTTTGTTATTTACGGAATTACCCCCTTTTTTGACTTTTATTATCACTTTAGTACAAAGCTGTTGTTTTTTGTTACCGAAAGTAGAAAGGATGGGTGTATTTGTCAACGAATAGGTGCGAATTTCAGTTCATTTGTTCTGATATAGCGACTGTTTGCTGTGGGCGTTTTGGGAATTCTTATGTTAAATGTAAGCTCTGTTTTTGGTGATAATCTAGACCGTTGATGTGATTAGACACGCTGTGGATGGTTGGTAGATCATAAGAATTTGATCCTAAGGCCTGTAATTTGGATGGTTACGAGAAAGCAAAAGTGGATTGACAGACTATATTCAAGGGGAAATATGATGAAGATCGAACGGTTAGGATCTTCGATCTGGGAGGTTTCAGGGGCGTCTCGTGCAAGCGACTGGGGCATATCATGGGCTGGAATGGTGTGGAAGTTGGAGTCTTGGTAGAAGAGGGATTTATTGAGGATCAGGGATGATGTAATTCATTATCCTGGCCGTTGATATGATGGGCCCCACTCTGAATTGACCATGGTTGGAAAATCTCTCGGTTGATATAGTCCCGACCTCTTCATCTTTGGCTATTTTCTGTTGGATATGGACCATTGCTGTATTTGTTTCCCTAAGTGTCTATTTGTTGAGCAGTGATCTAAGGGTTGGGTGTTCCAAACTGGGAGATTTTTGGGTCAACCCCCATTGATGGTGAGGCCCATCAGATCAATGCTGGATTGCTTGTTAGAAATTTCTATTTAACTATTTTGGTTGTGGATACTTTTTGATGATTCTATATTTTTAGTTGAGGAATGCTACTACAAAGAGCACATCATAGAAATTCTATGCGGCTCCATCTCACTGTACATGCGATAAGCATGTATGGCCGTCTGGCTTGTTGATCTGGTGGGCCACCACATGAATCAGCTATAGAACATGACAATTTTTTTTTATTTTTTTTTTATTATAAATTTATTGGTATAGATCCTTGATCTAGGACAATTCTTACCATCCACTAGTTGTGAGCAGTTTTATCACACCATACATGTGGCAAACATGTGTGGCGATTGGGATTGTTGATATGGCAGGCAACCACATGAATCGGCTATAGGACAAAAATCACCATTGTTGGACAACTCTTACCATTCACTAGTTGTGAGTTTTGCCTGTTGAATATGGAACATTGCTCTGTTTTGAGTGAATTGTCAATTTTTTCAAGTTGTTGTAGTCCAATCTCCTTGATTTTTGGGATATGGTTCATCTACGTTGTGTACCACTGTCAACATCCCACCTAGCCACAGAGTGACTGATCGTGCTTGATTAGAGAGATCACTTCTCACACGGAAACTCGGAATGATGAACCCCTATCCAAGTCCGTTTTTCTCGGTAAGTTGAGATCTTGTTGGACCAGCCCTTTAAAGTCAAAACGATCTATCCTCATGGAGCTGTCGAGATAGAAAACCCAATGAATGGTAACATTTTCAAAGTGAACGGTTATTGTCTCAAACCATTCATGGAGAAATTTGATTCAAAGAATATGTCCATCCCTCTTATTGATCATGTTTATCAGGATTGACCTTCTAGTCTGATGGAGGTCCACTCACATTTATTGGGTGGAAGCTCATTTGGTAAGTCCTTTGAAAATACATTGTGGAACTCATCCATAATCGGTTTCACCTCAGGGGGTTCCTCTACACTAACCTCGGGTATAACTTCTCTAGCCACTAAGGCGTACACCAAAGAATCCATCGTAGTCTCTCTCTCAAACTCCCTAGTGTTGATAACATGGAGAGATTTAGGTTGGAATTTTCTTGGATTACCTGACTTTCCCTCAATTTTCATCTCCGCATTGTTTTTTGGTGGGAGAGGAACTGGAGCGATCTTCTTGCCTTGATGCATGAATGAACATACATTTGAGCGATCGTATATCGTCACATAGCGGTCAAATAGCCAAGGCTGTCCCAAAATGATGTCCGACATCAGGTAAGACGTCGCACCACAACGAATCTGAGATTCTGAATAGGATCCAAAGTTAATAGGCACGAGACGTCACCGGGTAACAAGCATGGAAGATGTATCCACCCATGACACTCTATAGGGTTGAGGGTGCGATTAAGGTTTCAAACTCAAACGGGACAAAGTGCTAGTGGAGACCACATTGGTACAACTATCATTATTGACGATCACCTTGCAATTCTTCTCTCTACGTTTTGCATAGATGTAAAATATCGTAGTTCGACGCCAGTTATCATTCTCCTTAGCATTGGTCAAAGCGCACCTGATTACTACAAGCGGTGTGGTCTCTTCTTCTTCTATTTCCTTATCACTGGCACCATTGATATTGGGCTGATAGACTTCTTCTCCAAAATCGCCTTGTTTATCTCCTTCTTCCTCACCATCGTCAATTATCAGGGCCTTGTTCCTATCTTTCGAGGGACACTGATGCACAAAGTGACCGAATCCTTAACAATTGAAGCATCGCATTTGCTCATCTCCCTTAGAGCTAGCACTTACTATACCTTTTCCTTTGACATCTCTAGGGTTGGACTGAGAACCATTGGGGTCTGGATTGACTCCCCATGTTAGGCTTAGTCCCCTGAGAGTAAGTCTCGACACTTAGATCTCGAGAGTCATAACACTTACCAAGTGGTGGTTTGAGATAGTGTTCAATGTCTCGCACCACTTGGTACATGTGTTCCAATGTGCCAACGTCACGAGAATAAAGTTCTCGTTGAATTTTGAATCGGAGGCCCATCTTGAATCTGGACAATGTAATCATCGACTCCTCCTCAATGTTACATCGCATCATGTACTCCTTGAACTTAGCAATGTAATCTGACACAATCATGGATCCCTGGTGCAAGGCCTGCCACTGGTCTAGGAGCTTCTGGCGATAAGAAAGTGGGAGATACTTTTCTTTAAGGACCTCTTTCATCTCAGCTCAGTGCGCAACTTGGGGTTCTCTCCTTTCAATTTTACGCTCCATGTTGGTCCAAAAAAGTTTCGCCTGGTCCACCAGGTTTGTCTTAGTAAATCTTACTTGACGGGTATCAGACATATCACACCACTTAAAAATAGTGGTTTATGTCTGCCACCCAGTCAAGGAATGCTTTGAGGTCCAAGCGACCATCAAAACTGAGAGCTTCAACTTTGACACCCGTCATGACTTGTGCATCTGGATCATGATGGTCATAACGTTCCTCACGTTGTGGTGGCACTTGTGCTCACCACGGCCCACACCTTGGTCACAACCACGCCCTCGCCTATCAATTTAATCTCTAGCCTGAGATTGAACATCTTACTCAGTGTCGGGGTTTGCCTTTAGGGAGGCCTTAAGTTGATTGACACGCGTGTTGGTCGCGGTTAATTGAGTGGTGGTGGTTCTACTGTGCGCTTCAATAGTCGCCAGGCGGTTATTGATAGCATTAAGAGCCTTGACAATTTGCTTAGATTCATTATGGGTTGTAGACCAAAATCACGTTTCGAACGAGTGGGCATACACAAGGAAATTTTAAAAGGAAATCCTAGGTCATAGGACAATGTTATGACAATGATAAAATCAACTTAGAGATCAAGCTGGACATACTAACCAGAAAATTCAGCAAGTCATTATCCTCAAATATTATGTTGAAAATTGAGCAAGTCTATCCTCAAATATTATGTTGAAAATTGAGCAAGGTGGTAATCCAAGGGTGCCAAACTGAAAATTCAACAAGAGTGTAATATGAAAATTACAAACTGAAAATTCAGTAATGTGACAGCCTGAGATTACTATGCTGAAATTTCAGCATTGGTATAAGTGGAAATGCAAACTGAAAATTCAGCAACAAGATACTCCAAAAAAAAAAATCAGCAATATGATCCTATATGCAATGAATGCTCTACTAATCCTAGATGTGACTCCAACCTAGATGCAACATAAAAATCTTATGCTAAACCTATGGTCTCTGATACCAAATTTGATGCAGGACAACTAACCACTTGCTCTAAAAGCTTGAGCTGATAGAGCATAGCGAATCAATCCCTTTATCTCATAGCCCAAGCCCCACATCGCATGGGTTAGGACCTCGGCCGAACCCCCCTCGTAGGCCCCACTTCACATGGGTTCCGCTTCACACGAGCTACCTGCTTTACAAGGGTGGGGTCTGCCTCACACGAGCCACCCACTTCACACAGGCCGCCCACCCCGAGTGTGTCCCTACATCCTATAGGCCACCCCACTCGAGCCCGGTGTGAAAATGCCCCTGCATTAACTTCTTCACTAGTTGGATCTTAACTCGGTCTATCTAGTTATGTGCAAGGTGACATATTTTATCCACCGAGAATCGGCAGAAATAAAAAGTTCCCCCTTTGAGGTCTAATTTGTTTTTGTTGCTTTGTTTTCCATACTATTTTGGTTAATTAATGACATTGTGGTTCCAACAGTTGCAAGAATCAATGATATTTTATCTATTAATGTTTTGTTTTTCCTTTTGCTTCAAGAAAAATTGTTTACCCCTCACAAAAAAATAAAAATAAAAATAAAAATAAAGAAAAAGAAGAAGAGGAATTAATTCATAATTATTTTTTGGGTATTCAATTTTTTGTTTTTTTTTTTTTCCTTTAAAAAAAAAATAAATAATTCAAGCAGGACGTTTATCTGATTCTTGAACATTTGGATTTTATTTTGCTGGATTTCAGATTTCTTGTCTAAGTCACACGAGAAATATGGATCGATTGTTCGGCTATGGTTAGGTCCAACTCAGCTTTTGGTCTCAGTAAAAGATCCAACGCTGATTAAGGATATGCTTATAAAGGCTGAGGATAAACTTCCATTGACGGGGAAAGCATTTCGTCTAGCTTTCGGCGGATCCAGTCTCTTTGATCCATCCTTCGAGAAGGTACTTTTCATGATATTTTTCACCCTGTTTTAATGATTGTTGGAATGTGTGAGCTTGCTACATTTTTTTTTTCCGGAGTTCATCTTTCGTTTCTTCGTATGTACAATATGTGTAAGTTCCTGCTGTTGCCAGCTTTTCAAATCATGCTGCCACTTTGTATTCTAGATCCCTTGAGGTATAAAATTCTTCCTGTTTCTTAGTATTCAAAGCTTCAATAGTATATTCAAGCCAAGAGATGTATGCCACAGTGCATGACATGTTTCATGAACAACATCATGAGTGTTTGTTTTAGTTTCATGATTCTAGCGACGGAGATGTATGCATTATGTAATCAGATGCTTTACATACAAAGCACATATTCATGATTGTGATCATTGGCATACATGTATTGTCTTGAGAACCTTGCTGATACATCATGTACATCTCTCTCTTTTTTTATATATATATTTACCATCTGCAGGTGCAAAAGAGAAGAGACTCCTTGGCAATAGAATTGAATGGGAAATTGCTCGAGAGTGCAAATGAAATTTCTTTGAAGGTAGTAGACTGCGTCATGGAAAGGATCAATTCTATAATGGCCAAGGGAATTCTTGATTGCAGATCTGTTTCCCAGCATATGGCCTTTTCTGTTCTTGGAGCTACACTCTTTGGAGATGCATTTTTGGCTTGGCCTAATGCAATTGACTATGAAGAACTACTTGTAAAGATTGCTAAGGATGCTTGCTTTTGGGCATCATACAAAATTCCCCCTTTCTGGAAACAGGAGTTTTGGAAGTACCAAGGTTTGTGCACAAGGTTGAAAAGCTTAACACAAGATATTATTCAATTCTGCGGACAAAACTACAAGTTGTCAGGCCAAATCAATATCAGCTCTCAGAATAAGACTGCAAGTATTGGAAGTGAAATTGAGGTGGACACGGTATTTCCTTGCAATGATACAATGGGAGATGGGTTATTCTCCGAAGAGTTAAAGGGCCATCTTGATCCTAGAGAAGAACCTTGTGCGAATATCATGGGTGTGATGTTTCATGGTTGCCTAGCGACTGCTGGTTTGATTGGTAGCATCTTGACCAGGCTTGTGATGCATCCAGAAATACAGGAGAAGGTAGTTTTCTTGTCTTTCCTTAGGATCTATTTGAGAACAAGGAAATGGAAATATGTATTTGGCCAATCCCTGAACTTGACAAATTCATGGATTTGCCTTGAATTTGGATTGAGAAAATTTGTTGTTTGGTAACCAAGCTATAAATCCATGGATTTGACTTATCAAATCCATGTTTGTTGTGTCATTGTGTGGCAGTATTTTAACCAGGGTGGTCCACCTGATGAACCTTCCATGTCTCACACATGCCACATTGTTACGTATGGTAGCGAAGGGATGGTTTGAGAGGGGCCAAGTGTACAGATCCAACCTACACATGTGACTACTTAATGTATCTGAGGAGCTGGTTTCTTGGGCTATGACAGATTCACTAGTTGGACAGATTCACTGTTTCTTGGGCAATGACAGATTCACTGGTAGCAAATGGACAGTTAGAGAGGGGCCAAAATGTCCACATCCAAGCTACAAGTGTGACCATAATGTGACCAGATCAGGCTGTTTTGTGGTCACAGAAGATTCGTTGGGTGGCCCACCTGGTGAATGGTTCATATCTATCACATGCCACATTGGCACGTGTAGTGATAGACACACCAGCACATACGGTGGCATGTGAATCGGGATCATCCATCTAGCCATGGATGGCCCAATGATTCATAAACTGCATGGATCAAATGCCTCACTATCACTTTTCTGTGCTTCTGGTGAATGTTGGGTACTTTGGTGTTGACTGCTGACTATGTTTGCTTTCTGCTGTTGGTTTGAAACTGATTGATTGGGTTAAAACTACCCAATTGGTTTTTGAATCACATCCCATACACATGGCAGAGGATATGTGAATCGGGATTATCCATCTAGTGAGCCCTATAATAGATGGCCCGTGATTAAAAAGCCACACTGATCAGAAAATGTTGACTCTTTAACCATTTGGTTGTTTTGATACCAATGGTCTTAAGGCCACCTATCGGATGGTTAGAATTGTCCAGCTGGTGTGATTTTTGAATAGCGGGCCATTAATAGGATCCACCATGACCATATCATTTCCCAATCATCATTAGTATTGCTACTACTGAATCATGTACCTGACACGAGTATTGGCTGAGTCAACTTTGCTAGCTGTTTGATACTTCGTTAATTTTCTAAATGGTTCAAGTTCGAAGTATGCAAACAGATAACATTGAAAGACGAGTCCACGTATTTGTGATGTATAAAAGAGATTGGCATGATAACTGAGATTATTCATGCTTGTCTGTTGAATTGATTTCCTTGATGCTGTTCATTCCTAGTTATGCATTTTTAAAAACTCTTTGGCATGTTTTTGTTTCAGATTTATTCGGAGATAATTATGGTGCGGAAATCAGCTAAACCAGAGGCATATGATGTTCAAAAGATGCATTTTCTTCTGGCGACCATTTACGAATCAGCTCGGTTCTTGCCAGCAGGACCTTTGCTTCAGAGGTGTTCCTTAAAGCATGGTATGCACTAGTTCATTCTATTATAGATGAATGTCTTGATTTGGGAACCTCGGCGAGGGTCATGTTGTGAAATTACTTCATATATCGCCATGGTTATTTGGTAGTGTGCATGTGGGTTTCCTCAAGTGTGTACTTGTTTTTCAATTGCGATTGCAAAACTTACAATAGCATCTTAGGACTTTCAACTTTTGAATTGTATTTTCCCCTGATCTAATGCAATTGATCATTTTCATTCAAGTGGTACCCAATAATTGTTCTTATATAGTATATTAGAGCTCTAGTAGACAAACTTATTTCATACAGGACAATTGGGCACTTGTTAGGGAGTTTGTTGGGTTATTGTCATTAGAGTTGGCTTTTGAGTAAATTGACTATCCCCATTTCATGGTGCCCAACAATGTTTTTGTGTCATGGAAATGTTCTTATATTTTGACAGAATCTTCTATATAGCTTTTGGGAAAATATTTTGGCCCCTTGTGTTGGTGGGGAAGATAATGAGATTGCTGATGCCTTAGCTTATATTTTGGCCGCCTATAATTTTTTTTTTTTTTTATAGAAGCAACGAGATTATATTAAAAAGAGGAAGAGAAACAATAGGGGGACTGCTGAGGTGGCAGAACCAAAAAACTACAAGCCTAAGAATAGGAAATTAAAATCCTTAAGAGAAGAGACACTAGCTGCCCATTCGATAAGTACTTTTTTTTGCCATAGAGCCCACAATTTGAGCCGAAGATTAAGAATTGTTGGAGCATCTGTCGTTTCTCTCCTTCCAGACCGCTCACTAGATTGCGATGATTGCCATTCTCCAAACCCTGGATCTGATTTTACCCAACTTGAATCCATGCCAGTATGCCAACAAGTGGAAGGCGGAGGCCGGCACACACCCGCTGACGTTAAATCTGATAGAAAAATTCGCCCGAATCTGGGAGATAAAGGGACAGTGGACCAGCAAGTGGTCGACAGATTCCTCGCTACCCATACAGCAAAGGCAGATATTAGCTAGCTACATGCCTTTCTTTTTCAAATTGTCGATCGTAAGGATCCGATTCTTAGACACAAGCTAGGCGAAGCAGATGAACTTGGGGGAGCTGGATATTTCCAGATAAATGGAGAGGCCAGGGATGCAGGGAAAGGATTGGGGGCAAGAACAACGTACAGAGACTTAACCGAGAAGCAGGATAATTTATCCCTCGTCCAGATGATTCTATCAGGCTCCACCTGGATCGGGGACACGCTAGAAAGACAATCGAGTAAATTGACATAATCACTAACCTCCCAATCGTGAAGATTCCTGCAACAAGAAATGTCCCAAACAATGCCTGAAACGGAGTGGGAATAGAAGCTGGCGACAGACTTTCCTTGTTGACAGTGAGGCGGTAAATGGATGGGAATCTGTCCTTCAGACTTGTCTGTCCCAGCCAGTGGTCTTCCCAGAAATGAATCGCAGAGCCATTCCCCAATCGAAACCAATGTTCTCAACAACAACTTTTTTGAAATGAAGAATACCTCTCCAAATGTGTGAAGCTCTGTAAGCTGAAGAATCCTTTGTCCACCATCCCCTTGAGGAAGACCCGTATTTTCCTTTGACAACACTACACCATAAGGCATCCGGTTCCGATCCCAACCTCCAGGACCATTTACCCAAGAGGGTCCTATTCATGACCTTCAGCTTTTTGATGCTCACGCCGCCGTCCTGGAAATGGCTGCAAACTTCTTACCAGTCTAGGAGATGAAATTTCTTATGATTATCCTTGCCACACCGCAAAAAATCTCTTCTCAACTAATCAATCCGAAGCAGAATTGAAGGCGGGCATTTTAGAAGAGACATGAAATAAATAGGGATGTTGGATAAGGCAACTTTTATAAGGGTGAGCCTACCCCCCATTGACAAGTACCTACATTTCCAACTGGCCAACATCTTTTGAAATTTGTCCACTACCTTATCCCACATCAATATCGGAGGACCAATGGTGAGCGGCAGCCCAACAAACGATGTCGGAAGCAGAGCAGACGTGCAGCCCAGGGAATCAGCAAATGTGGATAGGTCCTGATCCGATATATTTACCCCAAAAACCTTTGACTTGGCCATGTTTATTCTTAGACCTGAGACTGCCTCGAAGCATCTGAGAGTTGTGTGGAGATTGTTGATGGCTTCAGTATTTGCCTCAACCATGATGAGTGTTGTCATCGAATTGAATATGGGATATTGGCATAAGAACACTTGGCATTGAGATCCCACGGAAGAGCCTAACGCTTTGACCCTTGAGCAACATCTGAGAGAGGGTCTCACCAATCATAAGAAAAAGAAGAGGAGAGAGAGGATCTCCTTGACGAAGATCTCTCGTACTAGGAAAAAGCCTTTCGGAACACCATTGAGAAGGATTGAAAAATGAGCCGATTCGACGCATGTCTTAATCCACTTCCTCCATTTTTTCTCCAAAACCCATACGGAGACGCATGTAGTGTAAGAACCCCCATTCCATATGGTCATAAGCCTTCTCAATGTCAAGCTTGCAAAATATGCTTTTCTTTCCCGACTTATGACAAGTGTGAAGAACTTCATTGGCTATCAGAGCATCGTCTATTATTTGTCTGCCCCTTATGAAGGCATTCTGATACTTCGAGATCAGCTTCCCCATCACTGTCGATATTCTAGTGGATAAAATTTTGGCCAGGATTTTGTACGAACTGCCAATCAAACTAATGGGCTTGAAATCCGAAAACGAGTTTGCGCCAACTACTTTGGGGATAAGAGCAATGAAAGAGGCACTGATACCCTTAGATAACTTACCCCTAGAGTGGAATTCATTTAGGAAATTCATGACATCTGGACGAACATTGTCCCAGAAAGTTTGAAAGGAGATGGGAAAACCATCAGGCCCTGGAGATTTGTCACCTTCCATCTCCTTTATAGCCGCTTTTGCTTCCTCTTCCGAGAACGGAGCCTCCAGAAGATCCACGTCCGACCTCAGAAGAGAGTGGAAAGGGATCCCGTCGAGGTCTGGACCATCCCTTGGAGGAAAGAACGGATTTGAAGTGAGCCACTGCTATTTCAGATATCTCGTCTCTATCATCAACCTGTCTATCGTCTATAGTGATTCTAATGATGGCTTGTGCCCGAGCCCTCATGTTGGCTAAGCTGTGAAAATATTTTGTGTTCTTATCACCTTCCGAAATCCACCTAGCCCTTGATTTTAGCTTCTAAGATAGTTCGTCTTCGAGAGTTCTGGACGACAAGGATTGAATGATCTGAATGCGTCTGGAGAGAACATCCATTGGGAGGTCTTTGCCTTCAATAGTAGAGTCGATCTGATGCAATTCTGCAAACAAAGCTTTGGTCTCGAACTCTCTCTTCCGATATTCTTCTTCCTTTCAATCTTTTAGCTTCTCCTTAAGGAATCTGAGTCTGCAAATCAACCTATGACCAGCGAATCCATCCACCTGGGGAGAGAGCCACCACTCCACTATTTTTTGCTTGAAACCGTCGATGCCGAGCCAAGCAGAGTTGAATTTGAATGGTTTGGGACCTTAATTTACATCAGCCACCGAGAGAAGGACAGGGCAGTGATCGGATGTCGTTCTAGGAAGGGGAATCTGATTAACTGAGGGGAATTCCTTGATCCATTCTGTGGATAAGAGGAATCCGTCTAATCTGGACTAGAATTGAGATTTTCGACTGTTAGACCAAGTAAATTTGGCGCCTGCCAAAGGAAGATCCACGAGCTCCTGATCCTGAATCCAATTGGAGAAGGATTGCATAACATGGCTTGTTCTCCTTTTACGAGAATGCTCCTTCGCAAAACGGATCACGTTGAAGTCACCCATGAAACAACACGGGCCTAAAAAGGACTGTCTAATGGCAGTAAACTCGTCTCAAAAGTTAAGCCTTAAAGAGTCAGCATTAGGACCGTAAACAGAGATAATTATACAACGAAAATTGGAGAACTTATCTTGGAGAATGACCGCTTTCGAAAAGGTCCCCGTCAATTAGCTTTGCAAGTCCCACTTAGAGGACTTCCAAGCAATAAGGATGCCTCCCGAGGAACCATTGACATCTAAAGACACGAACTTCTCATCCTGAACTCCCCAAAGCGTGGCCAGAAGACTTTCAGAAAACGAAGGAACTTTAGTTTCCTGAAGGCAAATGACATTCGAATTATTTCTCCTGATAGATCGTTTGATCAGGCTCCGCTTCTGCTTGGAGCCGACACCCCAAACATTCCAAGAGAGAATGATCATTAGAGAACTGAACTGCCCTGAGTACCCTTCCGTCCACGTCTAGCAGTAGACGTAGAGGCTAAAGCCGGAGAAGGTTGAAGCCTGAGAAGCTCTTTGTTGCTCACAGATCGGGTTACTTGTTTGGCAGGGGTCTTAGTCGACGGGAGGGGTCTGCCCCTGTTTTGGATGAACTGGAAGAGGACAGTATAATCTTATGTTCTGTTACCGAATGAGAGGCCCAACGATCGACCCACACAACCCACTGCATATCTAATCCATTTTTTGTTTCGGATTTCTTCAAAAAATTCTTCTCTGTTTTTACCTTCCGTTGACCCCGCCAAGTTTTGATCTTATTGCTGATGTGGAAACTCTGCGCACATCTATAGAGGTTCTGCCATTATCACGTCGCTGGAGATCTCATCCTGAAACAGGGTTAAGGGACCCAGATCTGCCCAATCCTTGCTCTGGGACGCGGAGTTAACTGGAGATGAAGGGACGGATGATGTGGAATGGGATTCGGACAACAGGTTTTCTGACATATCTCCTCTTGAGGTGTCGTTACCCAGAGCCGAGCGAGGGAGATTACGGGAAGAGGGCATTGGGACAGAGGAATGATTTTGGGTGCGGGTAGTGGCTTGAAGAAAATCGGGTCTGAGGTTCTGGTGTGGATAAGGATTAGGGTTGGGATTGATAGGGATGGGTTCGGGTATTTTAATCGAGCCCCATTTGCTAGGAGAGCCAGATTCGGGTCGAAAATGGACCCGCTTCGACAGACCCTAAATCGATTAGGGACGTCAGCCTTGGAGAGCGCACCCGCTTGTCCATGTGGAAGGTCCTGCTACCGTCGATAGTGAGACTGGGTGACACGCGTCGAGATCTTGCAGCAGACTCAGCGTCGTTATTAATGGCACTCTGACGCTGACGATACAGGAGGCCACGTGCCTACACGATTTCCGTCCGATGAGGAGAAGGCTCCTCCATCCGAGCAGGACTCCAAGACACGTGTTGCGATCTCCGGCGCCATCGAAATCTTCCCGCCGTAACCAGAGATATCGTCTGGCAGGCGTGACGTGGGGGCAGAGGAGAAGTTGCCACGTACCCCCTGGAAAAGCTGCATGTTGTCTTGATTGATGATAGCTGCAGGTGAACATGTGGCCCGATGCACCGGTAGTCCGCTGGAGGATGGGGCCTGTACTCCTTCCCTCGATCTCTCTTGCATCTGCACCGGGAGAGGACTCGCTGTTTCCCTAGAACTCCACACATCTCCCCATCTGGGTTGAAATGAATCAGGATTTTCCTTCTGAACCAGAAGCAGGATGGTCCGGTTGTCCACCTTGACGCGAAGGTGGGGTCGGGAAAGGGGAGCCTTTCTTTCTTCTCACCCGAGTCCTGATAACACCAAATTCCACCCCCAGCTGCGTCTTAGTGTCGATTTCGAGAATAAATCCCAGGCGAGATGCTGCTTTAATGAGGAAGTCGTCGTACCAACACTCCATTGGGATGTCGCAGATTAGAATCCAGATGTTTTCTTTACCAAAGATGGAAAATTTATCCCACGCCATGATTTTTATGACCGGGCCAGAGGCATGCAATTGTCCCGCCATTGTTAACATATCTGGATTGAGGCTTGGACAAACTCTAACCCAAAGAGCATTGTAACCAAGGGGCTTAATATCGGAGTTTCCGTATTGGAAGCCTGTACAGTCTCTAATCCATTCCCTGACTGCCGATATCGATGCGCCCTCTCTCGTTAAGATGACCATAGATTTAACCAATTCTGATCGATTTTTGTCAAAAATCTCCTGATCCACTGTGACAGTGTAATCCGATAGCTCGTCTGAGTCGTCATTACAGGCAGAGTTCATTGGGTCCTTTGGGATCGCATCCGGCATCCGATCATCTGAGGCAAGTCCATTTGGGCCATGTAACAAGACATCTCTGAAAGAAAGATCCTCCGAGCAAACGTGAGGCAGATTAACCGGACTTGGGGGGGATGTTCTGATGATCCGAGGGTTTGAAAGTTCGTGGGGAGGGCCGCTTCAAGATAGTTGAGGCGGGTAGAGTTGAAACGGGCTCTTTGAACCAACATTTTTTTCCCATCATAGCTGACTCCATGCAACATGGCCACCGCCCTGGCCAGTTCAACTTCACTACTCATGCGAACAAGAGCGAAGCCGCGATAAGCACCGCTCTCTCTGTCTCTAGGCATGACTACATCCATAACTGCTCCCGCCTACCCAAAAATTTTCTCTAGATTGATAGGAGCCCATCCATGAGGATATCCTTTAACGTAGAGAGTGGGATATGATGTGTATTTCCTGCGACTATTGCCCACCGTGTTCCGATTCCGTCTTCTCAGTTCGACCAGGTTCCACTCCCTGTCATCCTTACCTAGGGCCTCACTCGCTTCTAATGGGAGTCCCTTCCCGTTTAATCTGGCGAGAGCCAGATTTTCCTTCGATACAGCTTCTACACCTTTGTTCTTACCGGTCGTCGACATAGCTGTGTGACCGTCACATTCTCGCGATCTCACTGCTGCCTGATCGTCGTCGTCGTCGTCACCATCATCGTCGTTGCTGTCTAACTAGTGACAGTGTCAGTTCGATCATGTTGATGCCGCCTATATTTTAACGGGATATTTTGTACAGCTTCTAGGAAAATATTTTTAAAAAACGTAATTTCTCTTCTCTCTCTCTCTCTCTTTTTTTTTTTTTTTTTTAATTTTTAATTTTTAATTTTTTTAAGAACTATCATCCATTAAAAAGATTGCTTCCTCTGGGTTCATCTGCCATGTTGGCATAGGTATCTCAAAATCAGTTAATCCTGTTTTGCTTTAAAAAAATGATTGGTGATTTTCCATTAATTTGTCATTTTTCTTTTAAAAATATCATAGACTCTCTTCACTGTTAAAATCAAAGCTAATGGAAGGTTCAAGCCTGTAGCTTAATGGTAGACTGGGTGTGTCCCAACATGGAGGTCTCGGGTTCCAGCCCTGCTTACCTGTTAAAAATAACGAATGAAAGCTGTTGCACCGGTTAATTAACAGTGAGTTCAATCTAGGGCTGGCAATGGGCCTGGCCTGGGCTAGTCAATATTTTGAATAGGCCAACTAGCATGGTGCGCCTAATGGTATGGTGGCATCCATTGCGCGTTATGGGGTCGTAACCGCCCTAACGGCCATCACGGAAAAATCGATCCTTTATAGGAACGACACTTCTTCTTTTTTTTTTTTTAATGGAATACAGGTAGGGATCAACCCTAGGCCTGCCATTGCCAGCCCTAATTAGATCCCGCATTGGATGCCAGTGGAGCATTTCCTATGTTTCTTCTAGGTGTTATGGTGAGATTCTTGAGAACTTTATCGCCTCTCTTCCCTGTTTCTCACTAGTCCGTCACATTAAGTTCTTTTAGTACCTTTAGAAGAAAAAGTAGTTCTTATGGGTACATTAGGAAGTTCCTGCCAACCACTATTTGATGCTGCGTCAAAACACCACCTTACCTTTTTCTTTCTGTGGTAGCTGTGAATATACTTTTTGTTTGTGGATGCAGGACCGTATGATTTACACACCTCATGAATTTTCCTCCTTTCACAGTTACATTATTTATGTAATTTGACTAATTCCCTTTTGCTTCCAGACTTGAATCTTGAAACTGGTATAACAGTACCTGTTGGGGCAATTCTGGTTGTTCCCATTCAACTGGTGCAGATGGATCGTTCTAGTTGGGGAAGTGATGCTAGTGAGTTCAATCCATATCGGTTCTTGTCAAAGGCCATCCACCAAGGACATAAAGCTGCGGAGGAATCTGATTCAGTGCCCATAACGTCACTAGCAGGTTTTAATTTTGCCTATTATGGAGGAATCATATGGTCCTTGCCTGAAGGATATGTATGCATCCTTGGCTCCATAATTTGTACAAGTGGGCCCATCATTCAACAATCCAGAGTGCTAATCTGATGGAGCATTGCTGTATTTCTTTTCATAACCATCTATTTGCAGGCCGATAATTGAGGTATTAGGATTGTCCCATGAATGAAGTTTGTGGGATGATTTACCCATTGTTGGCCCATCACAGCAACGGTGTACATAACTGAAACATAGCCCCCCTTGTTAAGGATGCCATACATTTCCTCAGGCAGAGTGCCATGTAACTCTTCAACAACTGTAAGCCTAATACTTTTTCCTGGTTCATGCAACCCAGATTCTGAGTTGCATTGCACCCATCATTCCTTTTTTAGTTGACTTCTTCTTTCCTTTCCCATTTTAAGATTCTTATATAATGATTTCTGTTATTCAGTTTGTTTTCTTCATATGATGACTTGCATTGGTTTGTGCCAAAGCGAAAACTCAAATTGTTACCTTTGTAACTTTATGTGATTTGCCTTCCAGTCCCTGACATGTGACTACCCGTTTTTTAATCTATTTTTACCTGTATTCGATTTCTGTTGCTTGCTGCTAGTGCAGTGACGTGCATGCACACACACGAACATTAGATCTGCATCCTATTTTTGCGAGGAATGACCAAGTTTTGGAGCTCTCAAATGGGATGGCTCCTTTGGATCCCATTCTGCTCACTCGTGTCAATATGACAAGTGAGTCATATATTTTGGCTTCCCTCTGTGTACATTTGATGGGCTACATGTGCACACACGCGCACACACAATGTCAAAATCGATCTCGATGAGTGTACTCAATCAAGAATATCTCTTGAGCTTGAGCTCAAGCTCTCTCTCTCTCTAGCTCTTTTGATCACTATCTCTGTCAATATCAATTTCAATGAGTGTACTCAGTCAAGACTGAGAAGGTTACCAGTGATTTTAGGTTGAGAAAGTTATCATTATTATTATTATTGGAAGGTTGTTAGAAAGAAGTCCCCTGACAGCCCCTAAAGGTGACTTCTGATGTGTGTCATAAGGGTAAACCAAACACAACCTGTTTCCATAAGCATTTTGGGGATTTATTGGTGATGGTTTCACTCTGATGCCTAGCCATTTGCATGGATGATTCTGTGATTACTGGATCAAAGGTGTTGTGACTGGAATTTAGTATGGTCAATACTGCTTCATTGGCCTGTCTGTTGTTGTAACTGGTTCTGGGTAGCTTCAATTTGTCAAATGGCCGCAGAAAGTGGTGGTTATGTGGAGGATCCTTACCTAACAAGGAAATATTAATTTTCTTCTCTGTTTAGTTCCATGTGCACTTTTTCAGAAAATCATGTATATGAGTTTGGAATCTGGCTATGCCGTGACAAACATGTGAACTGCATTGCAATATTCAATTTATTGGAAATGGCAATTTGCGGTTTTGTAAGGCTCTTTCTATGTTGGCAACTTGTTAATATAATAATTTTCTTTTTCAGGGGATGTAGAGGAACGTGCAGATTCTGGAAACAGCCCATTTGTTGTAGATGACCCAAATGAAAATGCTGCTTTCCTTCCTTTTGGTTCTGGTACACGGGCATGTGTTGGCCAGAAATTTGCAATTCTTGGAATTACAACATTGTTTGCATCATTGCTTCAACATTATGAGGTTCTGTTCTTTAACTGATTACTGCCTTTGGCATCAAATTGCATATTATGGGAGTAGCTTAGCATGTCCACTCCTGCTTTCAAATTGCGTATTATTTTTTCATTATATTGATACTCTGAAGATCTATAATTGAATAAATATGCTATGTAGTGTATGTGTTGAAGAGTTGATGTATAACACCATAACTATCTGGTCGCAGTTGGTGGTGGGGATGCGTGGGGCCTGCCATGAAACTGAATTGTTAATTTGGTTGTCTCCTATACTAGAGACTTGAGCATTGCATAATGCTCACAACATTCAAATACAAAGTAGAGAATTAGAGAAGCTGATCCAACAAAGCCAAGTCATTCAAATACAACATGATTAGACTGGCCTTAGCAGGAAATATTTTTTGAACATCTAGTTTGTCTTTATGAATTAGAGCTGGGTGGATGAATTGGAGACGTGCTCCTGGAGTTTTATGTGATCACTGCATAAACCAAAGAGAAAATTTTATAGGATAGCTATAAGACCAGCCATGCTTTATGGGACAGAAAGTTGAGTAGTCAAGGAACAACACGTTCATAGGATGAGCATAGCTGAAATGAGGATTTTGAGGTGGATGAGTGGCAAGAGAATGATAACGACTCAGGAATGAATGTGTTTTGAGGGAACCTAGAAGTGGCACCAACAGTTAATGAGATGAGGGAAAGTAGACTAAGATAGTTTGGCCATTTCTGCAATGGAGACCAAGAATTGCGTCGGTTAGGAGTGAGTCGGTACAAGTTGAAGGCTCTACAAGAGCAAGGGGAAGGCTCAAAAGGATGTGGGTGGAGGTAGTAAGAAAAGACTTGAGGACCTATGGTCTAACTGAGGATATGGTCCAAGATAGTGTAACGACATTACAGCCTTACAGGATTCGTGTAGCTGACCCCAAATAGTTGGTGAAGTGGCTTAGATAGTAATGATGATGATGATCTAGTATAACTTTATACTGTACTGTAAGTTTCTGATGCCTTCTAATGTCATAGAGCTTGGCATGATATTAAATTCCACTAAGATTATTTGGGGAGGAATGTATCAATATACATGACAATGACCTTTTTTGTGTTGGAATACATCAACAATACAAAACAATGCAAACAGTACTTCTTGATACACATCTTTATTGCAATACCAATGTTTGTCTTGTAATGCCTGATAAATTTATTGAGATATTTCAATATTTTGGACATTGCTACAAACCTAGCATGCCAGGAAACCTAGTTCTTATTATGACTCTACATGCAAAAAAGAATCATGTGATGAGGCCAGTGATTCAAATATCTGTATGGATGCACGTATCACACCCTTGGGATACCGAAACATATCGGTGTAGCGTGGGAAATATTGCGTGTATTGGGGAATGTATTGCTGTTTGAGGGAAACATTGGGAAATGATGGAAATTTTCAGTAGAACTATAGGATATGTTGAAAGAGACATGATTAGAAACTTAACTAAAAAAACACAAAAAAACAAGTATGCATAACAAGTTTCCTTTGTATACAGTCCTAAACTATGGTTTGTCTGGCAAAAGTGATGCAATCATATCTAAAATGAGTTCATGTAATTCATAAATCATACAAGTGTAAAACATATGCCCAATATTTTGTGCAATACCAGGGAATTAAATAAATCCTCTTGTATATTGTATCGACCACATGTTGTATCGATAGTATTGGCTGATATTATCGATATTTAAACCATTGGATGCAGGAAATGCAACTACTATGAAGAAACACGGGTTTATATGCATGAAACACTAGATGAATTGTGAGAATAACATGCATATGCATTTGTAGTATATATCAACTAGAACTTACACTCGAGGCTTTATAACAGATATTATACAGTGCTTTAAGGAATTATTGGGTGCTGATGCATCACAATGTGTATAGTGTTCTTATTCCCAGCCTAAAAGAGTGGGGCCCATGATTCAGCAATCCAGACCTTGGTTCAAAATATCAGCTGTTGTGCAGTGTATTGGTCGTCCTCGTAAGGCATGGGTGGATACCAATTCATTGTTTTGATGAGATTGGGTCATCCTTAAATTCATCTTGTTTTTGGCCTTTTCTCTTCAAGAGGGACATTATTATTATTATTATTATTATTATTATTATTATTATTATTATTATTATTATTGGTCTTTTAGTGTTGTAAATTTGTAATATGTACGTCATATGTGGCTTACTTTCACTCATAAATACACAGATTTTTCCCATTGATTGATTTACAAACTACTAAAAACCTTAAGAACTCTAAAACTGAAGAAAAGTGAAAGCTCTGGACTCAACATTGGAGAGAGAGACAATGGCATCCCTAAAACAAAGTGGACCAACACATGCATAAAAGTATAGTCAACATATGAAGCAAAGATAAAAATAGGTATTTTCCATTTTTTTTTCTTCTAATGTATCTGATATTTTCACACTTAAAAAACTTTATACTGACACTGACACTGATGTTGCTAGTGCCTATTCATTTCGGAGTGATCAATATTTATAACCTTGATCTTGATCCATGCTGTTGATGTGATGGGCCTCATGCAAATGCAATATGCCCCATAAGTCTCCCAGATTAGATCCTACCCTCCCAGTCTTTGGCTTCTCTGATTTTATGGGTACTGTAACCATTTTTATGTGCCACTAAATGAAAGGTTGTGATCTTCCAATCTAGTAGATTTTTGGGGCATCATCCATATACATTCGGATCCACCATATCAACAACTTGGACCACCAAACCAATGAGCCCCACCTTTATATACTGGGTATATCATGATCTGATAAGGCAATAATCTCTCTTCTGCTCTTTTACCTAAGTTGACTGAAAGGTCATCTTATGATTCTGTTTGGGAAGGTTTGAACTTTGACCTTTCCATATATGCTCAAGACAGATTATTGCAAGCTAATGGCTCCACACATGCATCATAGGTATTCAATTACTGTTTTTACCTTCTCAATGCTCATATGTTGATAGAAATCTCCTCTCTCCTCTTCATCCTGTCTTTATCTATTTGGATCCTCTTTTGCAGGTAAGACTTCAGCCGGGTTCTGAGAACAATCCAAAGCCGATGATGAATGGCTGTGTTTTTCAGCTTCTGCCAAGCCCAAAGATCGTTTTTGTGAAAAGAAACCGTTGAAATAACATTAGGAAAAAGAAAATAAAAAAAGGGATGTGATGGTTTGGATGAATAAATTGGGTAGTTTTACTATTCTTTTTACTGGGGTTTAATCACCAGGGTATGGACAGAGAAACATCTCTCAATTTCACCTGCTTTTATCGGCGAAAGAGAGATTTTTCGCCTGTGTTGTGGCTTGTACTCATGTTTTTCCTCCCTGTTTTTAATGGCTCAAAGTGCTGCCGAGTTTTGTCGGCATGGATAATTTTCAGGGCTTTTTGAAGCACTTTCGAGCTGTTATTTCGGTGGAGCTGCCAGTATTTTCTTTTCCTTGTCCTTTTCTTTTTTCCTCCTGAATGGAGTTCAGATGTAAGTCTTCTATTTACGATAACAATGACAGACATGTTGTGTATATGTGGAAAACATATATAAATGGTTGTGGATTAGCTTTGTTCTGTGAAATGTACCATGTGTTCTGTTCAATGTCTTGGTTCCTGTTTGGCATTTTTTTAAAAAAAGGTCTGAAGCAGCAAGTGGAGAGGCAGAATTCCATGGCTGAGTCATCATGACCATCATCTAAGCCTTATTCCAAATAATTGGGGTCTGCTACATGAATCTTGTTCCACCATTTCACTCTATCAAGGGCCGTTACTTCAGGTAGACACAACTAATTGGGCTCAGCAACATGAATCCAATTCCGTCGTTCCACTCTATCAAGGGTCATAATTGCAGTTAGACTCTATAGGTCATCAAATATTTTATTACTACCTCCAATGTTCTTTTGGGCCTTTTTATTTACTGAAAACAGAGGAATTATGCTGATTTTATTGCAAATATGGGCTGTTGAATGTGCTGCTGAAAAAGGACTTGTCTTGCTGTTGGTTAAATAAATAAACATACTGTTAACAATTCCTAAATAAACCCAGACCCTTTCTGCAGCCAGTGAAAGAACTGTAACGGTCTATGCATTTTCAGAATTCTGAAAATGGTCCAGATCCCTTTTCGTAACCATAACCTAACCTTATAATATGTTTAACCTATACCCATTTGCCTTTCATCACAGATGTAGAGTTGTCCACTTACTGACATGCATGCAAATATGAATCACTTGTGTGAGATTTGAACTGTTCATGATGTTGGAAATAATGTGCACATTTATCTACCTAAATACTGAGACAATTTCTCTCTTATTGTGGGCCAGAACATGCAAAGTAAATTGATAGTTGAAAACTTCATTTATAGGCATTCATCTTTTGTTGATTCCATTTGTTCAGATATCTATTTGTTAAGATCTTTACAAATCTTTTATCTCTTATCTCTTCTATATATCCTTATTATTCTCAATAAAATAACTAAGTTAATAGTTTCCACCATATGATCTCTTGTGACTTAACATGGTATTAAAGCTACGATCGGATCCAATCCCATCTCTCCTTCTCAGTTTGTGATTGGACCATTGTCCCCAACCCCAGGTCCGACCATATAATGAAGCGAAAAAACTGTCTAAAGCATGGTAGTAAATCAGAATAATGTATTCAGGCTATCCTGTGTCAAAAGCCAACTGAATCATAGTACTCACTTAGATTGCGTGTGCAAAATTTACTACTGTAGGTTAAGCAGCCAAACACGGATTTCTGATAGCTTGTCATAAGCCATTTCAGTACAAGGTCCAACACCTTCAGAAACCAAATGGGGCATACTAAAATCCACCACAACACAACTGAAATCCAGTCCACTACAACAGAATTAGCTCCCATGACAACAAAACCCATAACCACAGACCGCAACTCACCATATTTTTTCAAGGTCCTTCGGTTGGGTTCATGTTGAAAATTCCAACTCAATTTGAATTCCGGTTAGGTTCAGGTTAAGCAAATTCAGGCTGCGTTAGATTGTTCTTTGAATAACCACATGTATTTGGGTTGGGTCTGAGTTGAAGTCAGGTTGGGTTGAGTGTAGAGGACTTGAAGTTGGGTTCAGGTTGGGTCAGGTTGTTGATTGGATCTCCTTGAGGTGAGGTTCGGCATGGGTTGACCCTCAACCTAGCCCAACCCGCCCGAGTAGCACCCCTAGTTACTACACTGCCTTCAAACCAGTCTTTATAGCCCGGCTCTAGCCATTCAGTGCCTCTAACCAGTCTATTTCACCCTTGCTAAACCACCAGTCCACACCACACACCTCACATCAGCCAATATCCAGCTCTTTATTTCATTCTACAGTCCACACCATATACTCTTTTAACTTTACAAAGCAGAATAAAGAAAACCCATCTCCTCTTTTACCTTTATTATATCCAGCCCTTCTCTTACTTGATCCATTTCCTTTCCAGCTCTACAAAACAGGAAAAAGAAAACCCATGTCTCCAAATTCCAAAAATCCTCCATTCTCTCTACTCCAACCTCATCCCATCTCTCCAAACACCTTAAGATCCTGCCTTCTTTACAAAAGCAACGCAACCCATCTCCCCAGACACTCCAAAAAGCTTCCAATCATGCCCTTAAACTAGTTTTTGCATAACTGCAAAATAGTCCACACCATTGTAAATACAGATTCAAGCAAGAAAATTCCAACAAAAAACACCAATTAAAATCACTAATCCTAGCTTTCTTTTCTTCAATCTCTCCAAACAATGAATTTGGATGCCTCTTACTAGAGTAAAATCAGGTAGATTAAACGGTTTGTTTTAATGCTTGTAAAATTATTTACAAATAAAGACATTACAAGGATCGTTTGGATTGTTAAAATTATATATAAATATTTTACAGTTACAGGAGTTTTTAGAATCTTAACATTTTGTTGTGTTTCAGATTACAGACACTCTGATTAAAGGCCCAACAACGAACAAGTTAAAAACTCTCTTATTTTATTTCATAGGATCTTTTTAAGATATAAGCCCACTTATATGGAAGATCCAAAACTCAAGTGGTCCACATCACTTGAAATAGTGGGATTGAACACCCACAGTTGAAACATTCTTGAAGCTACAAAAGTTTTGAATGGGCTGATATTTCTATGTTTCCTTCATCCATGAGAGGATCATCTTATGAACCTATTAGGTGGGCTTTAGAAAAGTTTCGACAGTAATCATTTCCATCCCCACTGTACATGGCCCACATGAGTTTTGGATGAACTTGGTGTTTGGGATTATGTCCTAAAGCTATCTTATGAAACGAATGGAGGGAGTGGATATGATATGAACATCAAGGTGTCACAGAGCTTGGGGTTACAGGCTTGTGAAGTCTGGATTTCCATAACTGCAGGTTAAAGGCAATATGTGTCCAAGAGAAATAGGAGCTGATTAGGTATCTCCCGAGTAACACCAAACTTGGTGAGGCTATGAGGTGGCGCTATTTTATTGGCCCGTAAAGGCTTGTTAAAGAAGGGTCAAGTATGTACTCAACCTCACAATCTTTTAAAAGTTGGTGGGTCCATCTCTAATAAGCATCTACGGGCCAATGAAATGACGACACGACAGGGCTCACTAGGTTTGGTGTTACCCAAAAAAACCATATCCACTCCCAAGAGAAATCTGAGCCACACATAGACACCAGTTTCTTGTCACTACCGCCTACGTTTAGGCCCCGTGGGGGAAGATCTATGGGCCCACCACGAGCGTCTATCAGTTCTTAGCTCATGTTAGTGCATTAACCCAAAAATAAGAAAGATCCAAAACTCAAGTGGGCCACACCATATAAAATAGTAGAGAGGGAAACACCCACATTGAAACCCTTCTTGAGCCCGCTGTCATGTTTATTTGCCATCCAAACCGTTCATAAGTTTATTATTGCCGGTATGAATCGGTAGCAAAAACATCGACTTGATAGAAAACTTCTATGGCCCCACAAACGGTTCAATTGCAGCAGTTCAATCACATGACCTTCATACAATCAAAGGTTGAAAAATTCAATAGGAGAGAATTTTGGGGCATCCTCCATGTGGAAGCCCTACCATATAAAGAGTTTGGATCATTGAAAAGAACCCCATTCTAATAGCTAAAGTCCCTCCATGTCATATTGCAATACTTCTTCTAGCAAACCTCATCAAAACAATCCATTTCAAGGAAAATCTACTTGATTTGCATGAAAAAACAATTTTGGGTCTTCAACCAAATTACCCCTTTGTAATATGGCTCATTCCTACGAAGCTTTGCAATGGACCCAATCCCAACCTCTAGACCCTAACCCAACACAAATTGGGTTGACTTATTAGGCGTTGTAGTTCGAAATTGGATGCATGGAACGGGTCCATGTCCAAAACTTAGAAATAATTACTAAACGGGTCGGTATGTTCCTCCCAAAACGGTCTAACTTAAACTCAGTTTTTAAATGGGTCCAATTTAAGTTGTACTAAAAATAAACCCAACCTTTTTAAAACAAAAAACACGCACACACACTCTCACGCCGTAGTGGGATTTCACCACTTATGGATACTCGAACACTTGACTGGGTGTTGAAACTCCTGAGAGTCTACCACTGGAGCAAGAGCCTAGATCAATGTAGCATGAGCTTGGCTAGACCACAAACTAGTTAATGACTAGAAGTCTAAAAGTAAAAGTGAAAATGACTAAACTATCTATAAATAGATATGTTCACGCACAACTAGTTTTATGTTCAATTAGAAGTGGATTAGGTGCAGCCCTGGCCTCACACAAGATGGTGCAGCTCTTACCGTGGGGCCCACCTTGATGTATGTATTTTGTATCCACTCTGTCCATTTGTTTTGTCAAATTATTGTAGGGCATGAGCTCAAAAAATGAAGCAGATCCAATTCTCAGGTGGACCATACCATATGAAAAAATGGTGATTGACTATTAATGGGCCACATAAGTTTTAGATCAAGCTGATGTTTGTTTTATACCTTCATTCAGGTTTATATGACCTTATCAACATGTTCAATGGCAAATAAATATTATGAAAACCTTATGGTGGGCCCTATGGATTTTTTAATGGTAGAGCGCTCAACTACTACTGTTTCCTATGGTATAGTTGGTGAAATATTTAGATCTTATTTACTTTTGGGCTCATGCCCTAAAATAATTTGTAAAAACTATGGTGTATATAAGATACATACGTCGGAGGTGAGATCCAAGGTAATGGGTCCTTACTCTTGCTCCGGTGGTAGACTCTAACAGTGGGATTAGAAGGGATTAGGTGGGGATGGGATTCATCTGGTCTTGTGCCAATTCCACTCCTTGTTTGGGAGGAATGGAAATGCTTGGAATTACATTAAATGGAATTGCATTGGGTCGTGTGCTAATTTCACTCAATGTTTGGAAAGTTGTGTAGGTCCCAACATGATGTGTGGGCTATATCCACACCGTCCACCCATTTATCGAGATTATTTTAGAGCATGGGCCAAAAAATCAGGTAAATCTAATGCTCAAGTGGACTCCACCATAGAAATCAATAGGGATTGAATACTTACCGTTGAAAACTTCTTTGGTGCTACATAAGTTTTGGATCTATCTGATTTTTAGGCCCATTCCATAAAATAAGGTTACGAAACAAATGAACGGTTTAGATATAACACATGTATGTTATTCTCAGTAATTTCAAATGATGATGGGTATATTCATTCAATGTACTACCGTATTATCAACAAAGTAGGGCATTAATTTAATCCCATGGTAATAGGGGACAACCCCTGCTATGTGTAATAATTATATTTTTTGAATCCCATCCCCACCTAATTCCTTCTAATCCCACTGCCCAAACTGACCCTAAGGAGTTTCAACATCTGGTCAAGGGTTCAAGTACCCATGGGTGGTGAAATCAAGTGTGTTGGGGCGTGTGTGCGTGTGTAAAAAATGAAAAAAGAAAAAAGAAAAAAGAAAGATCCAAGGTAAGGGCCACACCATTCCTAGGTTGTCCCACTATGGTGTTTGTATGATATTTTCCCATTGGTCTAACAAATTAAGTCAATCTGACTATCAAGTGGACCACGAAAATAAAAACCATGATCAACCACCCAAAAAACACCATGTTCATGTGGCCATCCCATTTTCACAGTGGGACAACCTTGATGGACTGGTGAGATGTCACACAGACACTATTCTGGGCCCACCCACCAAGTAGTTGTGCGTTAGCATTTTTAAATTAAAATTCATTTCTTACACATTGGTGGAAAGAAATGGATGAATGTGATCATTTCTTGAGCAAAAGGAAGGGAAAAAAAAAATGGACAAAAGGGACATGGATTGTGCACTACTGGGGCTTTGAGGGGCCATCGTGATGTATAGATTTTATCCATGCCGTCCATTCATTTTTTTAGGTTATGAGCCCAAAAATGAGACAGATGTAAGGATCAAGTGGACCACACAGTAGGGATTAAATGTCTACCATTGAAAAAATCTTGGGTGCCCAAAAGTTTTGGATCAAGATGATGTTTGTGCTTTCCCTTCATCCTCATCCTGGTCCATATGAGCTTTATGAATAAGTTGGATGGCAAATAAACATTATGGTTGGCCCTAAGAAGGTTTTAAGGCGGGCATAATTAGGATAGCTGCTTCTTGTATTGTGGTCTGCTTGAGCCTTCTGCCTCATTTTTGGGCTTATAATCTAAAATGATATAGAAAAATGAATGGATAGTGTGGATAAAACCGACACACCATGGTGGCCCCACATAGCTTAAACCTGTCTCCAAACCACGTCTGGCCGTTTGGGTGGTTCGATGGATCCCTAACTGTGGGGCTTACTGTGATGTATGTGCTTTAAATCCACACAATCCATCTATTTTAACAGCTCATTTTAGAGCGTCATCTAAAAAATGAAGCAGATCCAAATCTTAGATAGACCCTACTACAAAAACAATCATGATTGAATCCCCACCATTAAAAACTTTCATAGGAGCCACCAAAATGTTTATTTACCATCCAACCTGTTGATGAGATCATCAAAGACTTGTATGAAAAGACCACACAAATATCAGCTTGATCCAAAACTTTTATGGCTCGGGAGAAGTTTATAATAGTCAATTACCATTATTTTCTATATTATAGTCCACCTGATATTTGGATCTGCTTCGTTTTTTGAATCATGCCATAAAATAAGTTTCAAAACAGATGGACAGCATGAACATAAAGAATTTACATGCCGATGGTCCCACAGTCACGGACCAACTCACCTTGGTGGATCCTTGGATCCACCGATGCCACAGCCACGTCAAAAGAGGAAGCGATGACACTGATGTGGTGAGATTTGATTAGGTCAGCAACCCCTGTAATGCTAGTCGAGTACGTAATTGATGTATTCTAGCATGGATATGGTTGTAAAATGAGCTGAAAAAGCAGATGGGCAGCACCGAATTAACACAAATATACATCATGGTGGGCCCATGGTCAGGGATCTCACCCACCATGGTAGATTTCAGCATCCACCGAAGCCGCCCGGGTCAAAAGAGGAAGTGGATTCATTGACAATGATGTGGTGAGATTTGATTGGCTCAGCCCCTATAGTGATGGTCTGAGTACCTAATTGATGTATTCTAGCATGGATATGGTTGTAAAATGAGCTGAAAAAGCAGATGGGCAGCATCGATATAAAGAATATACATCATGGTCACCCACCACGGTAGATTTCATGATCCACCAAAGCCACCCGGGTCAAAAGAGGAAGTGGATTTGGTGACACTGATGTGGTGAGATTTGACCAGCTCAGCCCCTGTAATGTTGGTCGAGTACGTAATTGATGTATTTTAGCATGGATACCATCATAAAATGAGCTGAAAAAGTAGAGGGCCAGCATGGATATAATGGATATACATCATGGTGGACCCCACGGTCAAGGATCCCACCCACCATGGTAGAGGATCTACCAAAGCCGCCCTGGTCAAAAGAGGAAGGTCCATGACACTGATGTGGTGAGATTTGATTGGCTTAGCCCTAATAATGCAGTCGTATGCAGTAATTGACGTATTCTAGCATGGATTATATCCACGCGGAAAAAAAAGGACAGCGGCGTGGATATACACTACCTTGATCAAGGTGGGCCACCCACGGTAAGGGTGACACCTAATCTGCTCCCTTGATTGGGAGTCAGATTGGTGTAGCACACAGCACCACATTGGAACTGCATGCTACCGGGCTCCGCAAGCCCCACCATGATGTATGTGTTTTTTCCGTGTCATTTATTCAATTTTCCAGCTTATTATAGCACACCATCCAAAAAATGAGGTAGATCCAAGTCTCAGGTGAACTAATACACTAAACAATGGTGATTGAATGCCCACCATTAAAAGCCTCCTAGGGCCTGCTGTAATATTTACTTTCCATCCAACCTGTTGATTAAATCACATAAACCCCTATGAAGGGAAAAATCATATCATCTTGATTCAAAACTTTTGTAGCCCGGAGAAGCTTTTAATGGTGGGCATTCAAGCGGCACTTTTTCCTATAGTGTGTTCCATACGAGATTTGAATCTGCCTCATCTTTGTGCTCATGCCCTAAAATGAGCTTAAAAAATGAATAAATTATATAGATAAAACACAAATCATGGATGGTCCATATAGCTTTTCCAGCAGCACACAGTACCATATTACCATATCTCGGTGGCAGATTAGCCTTAGTAGGTGATATGCTCACCGTGTGGGGACCTTGATGAATGCATTGTATATTCACACCGTTTATCCTGTTTTTCGGATCAATTTAAGGATATGATGCCAAAATCCTCCATTCTCTCCACACCAACCTCAGCCTATCTCTCCAAACACCTTAAGATCCTGCATTCTTCACCCCAGGCACCCCAAAAAGCTTCCAATCATGCCCTTAAACTTGTTTTTGTATAACTACAAAATAGTCCACACTATTGTAAATACAGATTCAAACAAGAAAATTCCAACAAAAACCACCCATTAAAATCACTAATCTTAGCTTTCTTTTCTTGTATCTCTCCAAAAAATGTATTTGAATGCATCTTTTTCTTTTTTCTTTTTTCTTTGTTTTTTTGGGGGTTAGCATGTTAGTACACACCCCAAAGTTAATGCACACTCTATTTTGTTTTCATAATAAAATAAATAAATTTCAAAAATAAAAAGTTATTTTTATTAAGTAAACAAATATATTGATTATTAAAACTTTTCATAAAAAGTGTATATAAACAGTTGATAAGAAAAGTGGTTTTTATCCTTATGCTATGGAAAAATGAAACAAGTTCTAACCTTGATTTACCTCTCTTTTGCCATGGCCTACCAAAAGTTTAAATCAAGGTAAAAGTTAATCTATAAAGATTTCAGATGGTGCTGCATCATGTGAATAGTTCAGACCTTCGACTCATATGACAGGAGATGAGTTCTAAAGACGTTTTCACGGATTCTCGTGAGAATGGGTAGGCAAGCATTCCTCCTGGAAACCATCCATCCATTTTTTTTTCATATCATTTTAGGTTAGATTTAAAGATTAAGTGGACTACACATTGGGGATTAAATGACTATGGTTGAATTTTTTTTTAAAAGCCACAAAAGTTTTAAATCAAGCTGATATTTGTGTCTTTTATTTATCCAGGTCTATATAACCATGTGAAAGGGTTAGATGGCAAATTAACATTACCTTAGCCACAGTGAAGGTTTCAATAGGAGGTGTTATTGGCATTGCTGTTTCCTCTGGTGTGATCCACTTAGGCCTTAAATCTGTTTCATTTTTCAGCTTCAAATATAAAATGAGATGTCAAAAATAAATGGACCGTGTGGATAAAACCATGCATTACAGTTGCCCTAAATATCCCCTGCCTGTCCGGAGCCTGAGCTTGGGACACGTGGTAGTCGTCCAACCGCATCCGGTCAAAAGAGAGCGGATTCCGTGACGCTGACGCGGTGAGATTTGATTGGCTCGGCTCCTGTGATGCCAGTCGCGTACGTCATTGAAGTAGATTCTGTGATGCCGTACTTAAAAAACGGATGGTGGCGTTGGATATACAACACATTCATTTAAGGTGGGCCGCACATGGTAAGATAACACCTAATCCGCACCCTTCACCGAACCTCTTTTAACCAATCAAAGGGATTGGGATTGGTGTATCACACAACACCCCATCAGTGCTGCGTGTTGCTCGAAAAGTTCCGTAGGCCCCACTATAATGTATCTATTTTATCCCGACTGTCCATTCATATTTTTTCAGCTCATATTAAGGCATGATACCAAAAATGAAGTAATCCGAATATCAAGTGGACCACACAACACAAGACAGTGGTGATTGAACACCAACCATTGAAAACTTTCTAAGCCCACCGTAATCTTTATTAAAAATATATCATCTTGATTCAATACTTTTGTAGCAGAAGAAGGTTTTAATGGTGGTCGTTCAATCACCGCTCTTTCCTAACGTGTGCTCAGGTTTGAATCTGCCTCATATTTGAGCTCTTCTCATAAAACGAGCCAGAAAAATGAATGGACGGCGTGGATAAAGCATAAACATCATTAAATGTCCTACAAAACAGTAGCACTCAGTGATGTGTGCTGCACAAGAGTAGATTAGGTGTTACCTGTAATAGGGATGAAAGTTGGACGGGTTCAACCCGGCCGACCGGTGACCGACTCAACATTGGGTTGGGCTCGGGCAAGATATATCGGGTCTGATCTCAAGCTTGGGCTATACAAACACCAATCCGATAAAACTTGGGTTGGGCTCGGGTTGAGGTCTCGGGTTGCCCGACCCAACCTGAACCGATCAATATATAAGTTACTTGCAAATTATAATTGAGTGTGGATCGTTTGTGTCGAAGGCACACTAGTAATGTCAGATCTCATTTGTCCACGTCATTTCCAAGGACTCAAGTTAACAAGATATGCCGGATTTCTCTCTCCCAAATAGATTGCATGCTATGCTACATGACTTTTAAAGTAGTAGTTGTCCTATATTTTAGCTTGTTTTTTTAAAGAAAAAATGAAGTTCTTTGTGACAAATAATCACATATATAATTAATAAAATCATAGATATAAAAAATAAGTCAATATTAGCTCATATGCTCGACCAACCCGATCAACCTGACCGAGCCCGCTTGGGTTGGGCTTGGGTTGAGAATTCCCAACCCGAGGTTGGGTTGGGTTGGGTTAGGGTTGAGGTATAGGAACGGTTAGGGTTGAGCACCAACCCGACCCGACCCAACCCAACCCAACCCAACCCAACCAACCCAACCCAACCCAACCGCCTGACTTTTAGCCCTAACCTGTAATCCTTACCGTGTGGGGACCTTGATAACGTGTGGTCAGGTTTGAATCTGCCTCATATTTTCACAGTGGAATAGAACTCGTTTTTGCGGCCTCTCATTTTGATGGTGGGACAACCTTGGTGGACCTGTGAGATGTTCACATAAACACTATTTTGGGCCCACCCACCAAATAGTTGTGCGTTAGCATTTTTAAATTAAAATTTACTTCTTGCACATTGGTGGAAAGAAATGGATGGATGTGATCATTTCTCATCCATCGGGCGTCAAGGAAAAGGAAGAAAAAAAAAAAAAAAAAAGGACAAAAAGGGACATGGAGTGGGTACTACTGGGGATCTGAGGAGCCACTGTGATGTATGACTTTTATCCACACCTTCCATTCATTTTTCCATATCATTTTAGATTATGATCCCAAAATTGAGGCAGATCTAAGGATCAAGTGGGCCACACAGTGGGGATTAAATTCTTACCATTGAAAATTTCTTGGGGGCCCATAAGTTTTGGATCAAGCTGATGTTTGTGTTTTCCCTTCATCCAATCTATATGACCTTATGAACAGGTTGGATGGAAAATAAACATCATCGTACGCCCCAAGAAGGTTTCAAGGTGGCCATCATTAACATTGTTGCTTCCTTTAGTGTGGTCCACCTGAGCCTTCTACCTCATTTTTGGGCTTATAACCTAAAATGATATGGCAAAATGAATGGACAGTATGGATAAAATTCATAGATCATGGTGGCCCCATGTAGCTCCAACTTGTCTCCAAAGGTAGATGTCCAGCCCCTCTTTTGCACCAGCTTACACAGAAGATTCTCAACAAAATCGATGGTTGGAAGGCCAGGCTCTTCAATCAGGCAGCTAAATTGGTGTTGATTAAACATGTTTTGAACAGTATCCCCATCCACACGCTTTCGGCCATTACCATCCCCAAGTCCATCTCCAGAACAATTGAACAGGCTTTTGCAAATTTCTTTTGGGGCTCATCCGAGCAAGGCAACAAGTTACATTGGGTTAAATGGTCGACCGTGTGCACCCCACTTCACGAAGGTGGGCTTGGCATAAGAACGTTCGAGGATACCACGAAGGCCTTCAGGATAAAGATGGGATGGCGCCTGCTCCAGGGTAACTCTCTTTGGGCCAACTTCTACTCTGCAAAATACCTGCAGAAACTAATTGCAACACAAGGTATGAATGCATCCGCCTGCTCATCCTCGTGGAAAGAGATCTTCAGAACATTGCATTTCTCCATCCACCATTCGAGATGGCTTATTGGAGAAGGGAAAATTAGCATGTGGACCCAAAACTGGACGGGTAGGGGCCTTCTTGCTGGGGCGATCGTTTCGTCCATTCCATGTCACCTCAAAGCAACCTCAGTTCGAGAATTTTTCGGTCAACCTGCTCCCTGAAGTTTGTCAGATATTGAACACGTTATCTCCCCAGCTGCAATGCAGGTAATTTTAGCACTCCCAATAGCTATTTCTGACAGGCCTGATCGTCTCATTTGGGACCTTTCAGTGTCCGGTAAATTCTCCGTTAAATCAGCCTGGAATGGGATCAAGCATTTCCAGCCATCTCATCGTTGGGCTAAATGGATCTGGAACAAATCCCTTCCCCGAAGATGAGTGTATTCGCTTGGAAAGTTATCCACCAAGCTGTTCCAGTGGACTAAGCAGTGCAGTCCCGTGGCATTGCTCTAGCTTCCCGATGTGAATGTTGCAAGTTAAATCCTGAAAATGTCCAAAATGCGGCCGCAGCTCTGTCCTCTGCTCCTATATTGGCTTTAGCGTCCTCTTCAAGACATCCGATTGCCTGCCCGACCTTGTCAATCAACAATCAACATCATAGCATAACGCCATCAGCCCACGCTCAAAGTCTTTTTAATCGAGATAGGGGACAACAGGGTGTCTCTGTTCATGCTACTGACAATATGGAAAACTGACGCAGGGGAGGACGTGAGGTCGAGCACCGTCTTCCTCAAGGGGATAAATATTCCGAATCCACGGAACTTCTCTGGACTCCTCACAGAGACTTCTCGAATCCACGAGAAAAGAGAGCAGAAAATAGAAATAAATTCTAAATAAATTCGAAATAGATTAATGAATCCATAAAAACGAGTTCACAACCCTTTAAATAAGGGTACTAAGCAATGGGAAGAAATTAGAATCAAACTACAACTAGGACTCCCAGAATTCGCGACTTACTATAAATAGTAAACTTACTATTTATAGACGGTCGTGATGTCTACTAGTGCGCAAGGTTTTCGGCCAAAAATAGTAAGTGTCCTATTTGGCTTTGCCAACCTGTTCTCCTAATTATTCTAAGCTCTTTTCACGTTGGGCGCAACTCCTAAAGCCCGACGGATAAAGAGTTATAAGCAAACTAAAACTTACTATTTATAGTAAAAACGAAATTGAAACAGGGAAACGACCGTGAAATCAGGGGTTTCTCGCAATTCCGAGCGTCGCAACCTGCATAGCAGGGTTGGTTGGCTAAAGTAGCTCGTTCTACCCCAAAATCATATATTTTTCGTCCGCTAACTCATCCCGGATTGCGAGATACGCCTGATTTAAGGTCTGATGGTCCAGATCACTTCTGTCGCCCGACGGGCCTTTTCTGATCCATCTTTGCCATGTAATTGTCCGCGACCCGCTCTACATCAGTCTCCTCCACTTCAAAAGAACTCATCCTCGAGTTATCATTATGCGCTGGTTCATGATACTCAGTCAGGTCCGCAATATTGAAAGTTCGTGAGATCGCCATATCATCTGGAAGATCAACAACATAAGCGTTGTCATTGATCTTTCGGATGATTGGTACCGGTCCAATCTTTTTATTCTTCAACTTGTTGTACGTTCCGGTCGGAAATCTTTCTTTGCGCAGATGGACCATTACTTGGTCGCCCACCTCGAACACTTTCTGTCGCCGATGCTTGTCCGCTTGCTCCTTGTACTTTTCGTTCGAGGCATGTAGCTTGTTCTGTACCTCCGCATGAATGCCCATGATTTTGTCTGCCATATGATCTGCTGCAATGCTCATGCCTGGGAGCTTGGGCAGAGGGACCAAGTCTAGTGTATGGCGACGGGTACTCGTCCGTAGATAACTTGGAACGGGGATTTTCCTGTCGAGCGGTTCACCATGTTGTTGAATGCAAACTCTGCTTGAGACAAGGCCAAATCCCCCTGCTTCGGTTTTTTCCCTGAAATACATCGAAGGAGGTTCCCCAACGTGCGATTCACAACCTCAGTTTGACCGTCAGTCTGTGGGTGGTACGCGCTGCTGAACTGAAGGCGTGTATCGAATCGAGTCCACAAAGTCCGCCAAAAGTGGCTTATGAACTTCGTGTCACGGTCGGAAGTAATAATCTTGGGAACCCCGTGTAGCCGCACAATTTCTCTGAAGAATAGATTCGCCACGTGTGTTGCATCGAGAGTCTTCTTGCATGGAATAAAGTGCGCCATCTTGGAAAAACGATCTACTACCACGAACACCGAATCCATGTCGCGTTGTGTTCGTGGGAGACCAAGCACAAAGTCCATAGATAAATCCTCCCAAGGGCCGTCAGGCACAGGTAACGGGGTGTAGAGGCCCGTATTATGAGATTGCCCCTTGGAAGTCTGACAAATATAACAGCGTTGGACTGCCTTTCCTACATCACGTACCAATTGCGGCCAGTAATACCGTTCTTCCACAAGAGCTCGCGTCTTGTCTCGCTCAAGGTGTCCACTGAGGCCACCTCCATGTAGCTCTTGGATTATCTGTTCCCTTAGCGAACTCTTTGGGATACATAGTCGATTTCCCTTAAAAAGGAACCCGTCTTGTATATGTAAGTCACCGGGGTGACCTTCCTGACATCTAACCCATGCGTCCTTGAAGTCGTTGTCGTCGGCATATATGTCTTTGAGGCGATCGAACCCGACAACTTCATTGCTCATAGTGACTAACAAAGTTGCACGGCGACTCAGCGCATCGGCTACTTTGTTCTGTTGCCCTGACTTATGCTTTAGCACGAATGTGAATTCCTACAAGAATGAGATCCATCTAGCATGCACACGGTTAATGTTAGCTTGACTATTAATAAACTTGAGGGCTTGATGGTCCATGTAAAGTATGAATTCCCTTTGAATCAAATAATGTCGCCAGTGTCGCAGAGTCTGAACCACCGCGTACAACTCGATCTCATATGTAGACCACTTCTTGCGTGCATCACTAAGTTTCTCACTGTAGAAGGCTACCGGCCTACCTTCTTGAGACAAAACTCCCCAATCCCGACATATGAGGCATCACATTCGACTTCAAACAGTTTGTCGAAGTTGGGAAGTACAAGAACCGGGGTCGTGGATAATCTGCGCTTGATTTCGGCAAAGCTCCTGTCGGCTTCGTCAGTCCACTGAAACTGCCCTTTCTTCATGCAATCTATGATCGGTGACACAATGCTACTGAAATTTTTCACGAACCGACGATAGAATGTCGCTAGTCCATGGAAACTTCGTACTTCGTGAATATTTTTGGGAACCGGCCATTCTCTGATTGTCTTCACCTTTTCCTCATCCACTCGAATGCCCGTGGATGTAACCACAAAACCCAGAAACAATAGGCTATCAGTCATGAAGCTACACTTTTTAAATTGAGGTACAATTTATTTTCAGTGAGCACTTGAAGGACTTTCTTGAGGTGCTCCATATGGGTGGTTTCGTCTTGACTGTATATCAAAATATCATCAAAATAAACCACAACGAACCGCCCAATGAAAGGTTTCAGAACTTGGTTCATCAACCTCATGAATGTGCTAGGCGCATTAGAAAGACCGAAAGGCATGACCATCCATTCGTACAATCCTTCCTTGGTCTTGAAGGCTGTTTTCCACTCATCACCCGGCCGTATTCGAATCTGATGGTAGCCGCTCCTTAAGTCCAATTTAGAGAATATTTTTGCGCCCTCTAGCATATCCAACATATCATCCAACCGTGGTATAGGAAACCTGTATTTTATGGTGATCTTGTTGATGGCCCGGCTGTCGACACACATGCGCCAACTCCCATCTTTCTTTGGAGTTAGCAGAGCTGGTACAGCACATGGGCTCATGCTTTCTCGAATAAGACCCTTACGGATCAGTTCCTCCACTTGTCCCTGCAGAATCTCGCACTCATTCGGGCTCATTCGATAATGAGGACAATTAGGTAAACTGGACCCAGGGACAAGGTCGATATGGTGTTGGATATCTCGCATAGGGGGTAACCCATCGGGAAGGTCCTCGGGCCAGATTTCTTGGAATTCATGCAACAGGGCCTTAGTCTTTCAGGGATGATGGTAGGTTCGAGTTCTTCCCCTTTTACAATTAATGCATAAGTCTGTCCTGTTTCTTTGGATTCTTCCACGAAGTCCCGAATGGTTAAGAGAAAACGACCATCCACTTTAGAAGTTTCAGGTGGTCCTTCTGGATCCATAGGGGCCAATATGGTCTTCCGGCCGTCCTTGACGAAGATATATATATTATCTCGCCCTTTATGAGTGGCGTCACGGTCAGATTGCCAGGGTCGACCGAGTAGTATGTGACATGCTTCCATGTCAACCACATCGCATACTACTTCATCCTTATAATGTTTGCCAATTAAAAAGGATATGGTGCACCGTTCAGTTACCTTTGTTTCGCTGACCTTCTTGATCCAACCGATTGTATATGGAGAGGGATGCGCTCTGTTTTCAATTGCAATTTTTCCACCATGCCCCTGGAGACAATGTTTTCGCTGCTTCCACTGTCAATGATCACATCACAAACCTTTCGATTCACCGTACACCTAGTGCGGAAGATGTTATGCCGCTGTGGATGCACTTCTTTTCTTGGCGCATATAATAGCCGCCTCACGACGAGCGACTCACCGTGATCTTGCTGAACCCAATCTGAATCATCTACCTCGTCCTCGGCAGTATGCTCCTGTTCTTCAATATCTGGATCTTCATAAGCGTTATCAGCACTACCATCATTAATGGCGAGGTTTGCCACTTTTCGCTGGGGACAAGTATTTGACAAGTGGCCGGGCTGGCCACAACGATAGCAGTTGTTGGGCCTTGGCCGAGCATAAGGGTTCGGGATTGTACTTGTGCCAGCAGCAGTCGATACGCCCCTTTGGGGTCTAGCTTGCCCACTTCCCTGATCTCGGTTCTCAGACATAAGAGGTTGAGTGCGTGCTCCTACGGGCTCCTTCCCCTTAGGCTGTGGAGCTCCCTGGGGTGGACCTGCCGCAGTGATCCTCGCAGTAGGATAGGCCCGTGTGTTAGAACGTTCAAGTTGCGCTTCTGCCCGAGTAGCCAACTTGATCGCATCATTCATCGTCCAGACGGACTGCATCTGGACCCGATCCTGGATCGCCATACGCAACCTCCACCGTTGAATCGGGCGACTTGCTGCGATTCAGTCTCGACCAAATCGTTGCGCGCCGCCAGGCGGTAAAATTCTTCTGCGTACTCTCTCACCGACCGACTACCCTGTCGACAATTTTGGTATTGTTGGAATAATACCTGATCGTAATCGCTAGGGAGGAATCGGGCACGTAGTAGCTGCTTCATTCGTTGCCATGTGCGGATTGGTGCTTTCATCTGCCTGGTTCGTACGAGTTGCAGTTGTTCCCACCAAGCTGAAGCTCCTCCTTTCAACTTGTAGGCCACAAGCTTGACCTTCTTTGTTTCAGGGATGTCCATATAGTCAAAAAATCGCTCAACTTCAGAAAGCCAATCTAGAAAATCCTCAATGTGTAGCTGGCCATTGAAGTTAGGAATATCAACCCGTATCTTGAAGTCTCGATCTACCCGATCGCCGCCTTGCCTGGGGTGTTGGAAGATCACGTCATCGATCTCCTCTTCACTGGAGCCCCCATCCTCAGGGACGGCCCTTGGATGCACTGCTGGGATTATCCTGCGATCAGGGCGATTACGAGTTTCAGCAATTGGTGGTGGAGGATTACCACCAGGAACAAGGAGTTGCCCTAGGGTTTCTGCTAAGAGATTCGCTATGCGGTCCATGGAAGCCTGCAGCCCTTGCATGGCTTGCCGATTCTCTTGCTGCGCTACTTGGAAAGTTGCCGCCGTTAAAGGAAAATTTCCTGGAGCACCGCCTATGGGATTGTTGCCCGACCCGTCGTTAGAAGCCATCGACCCGAGGAGAAACCTCGCTTTGATACCAAACTGACGCAGGGGAGGACGTGAGGTCGAGCACCGTCTTCCTCAAGGGGATAAATATTCCGAATCCACGGAACTTCTCTGGACTCCTCACAGAGACTCTCGAATCCACGAGAAAAGAGAGCAGAAAATAGAAATAAATTCTAAATAAATTCGAAATAGATTAATGAATCCATAAAAACGAGTTCACAACCCTTTAAATAAGGGTACTAAGCAATGGGAAAGAAATTAGAATCAAACTACAACTAGGACTCCCAGAATTCGCGACTTACTATAAATAGTAAACTTACTATTTATAGACGGTCGTGATGTCTACTAGTGCGCAAGGTTTTCGGCCAAAAATAGTAAGTGTCCTATTTGGCTTCGCCAACCTGTTCTCCTAATTATTCTAAGCTCTTTTCACGTTGGGCGCAACTCCTAAAGCCCGACGGATAAAGAGTTATAAGCAAACTAAAACTTACTATTTATAGTAAAAACGAATTGAAACAGGGAAACGACCGTGTGAAATTAGGGGTTTCTCGCAATTCCGAGCGTCGCAACCCAGCATAGCTGGGTTGGTTGGCTAAAGTAGCTCGTTCTACCCCAAAATCATATATTTTTCGTCCGCTAACTCATCCCGGATTGCGAGATACGCCTGATTTAAGGTCTAATGGTCCAGATCACTTCTGTCGCCGACCGGGCCTTTTCTGATCCATCTTTGCCATGTAATTGTCCGCGACCCGCTCTACATAAAAAACCAACAGACCACCTGTTCTGCCAGGGGGTGATTGCTAGCCAAATTTGGAGCCACTTTAGCAGAGTTTTTGGAATCGCCTACTCTCCAAATCAGACAACTATTTAGCGGCTTCAATTCTGGACATCTAAGGCGAGTAAGAAATCTCGTATTTCCTACCTCATTGGTCTAGTCCCTTCCATCATTCTCTGGAAAATATGGATCAGTGTTCACTCCCCAAGTATAGGGTTGTGATGTAGTAATAAACTCGGTAAGATCGAGGTCGAATCCACAGGGACTGGTCGTCACAATTCAAATTTACGATTTTCCTTAACTAATTCAACAAATAAAGGATCAAATTGCTAACAAAAATTTATGGAAAATAACTATTAAGAATAGGGAAGAAAATTTAATCAGAGAAAGAGCACTAGGACTTTCGAATCCACCCCTAATTATCCTAACCCTTGTTTGTCTGTTAATTCACCTTAAATTAGATTGATCCACTTATCTAGAAAAAGCACAATCTGTGTCCTTAATTGGGCATACAGATTGTCTAATTCCTTTAAGCAATGCCATGAATAACATATCCCATGTCCAAATCGGGCATATGGAATATGCAGTTCAGTAAAGCACCCTGTTTCTTCCTCTACAGGAACCTGTTCATGATCAGATACAAGCACCTAGAATAAGCATCCAGACCACATCCATCCATAGACTCAAAAGTTCATAGATGGAGAAATATAGAATTTAAATCAATCAAGCACACTAGAGAAAGAACAACCAATGTGATTAAAGTAAAATCAACATATGAGAACGAGGATTATTCGAATTAGGGGCTTCATCTCAGCCCTAGATAAAGAGTTTAGAAATCCATAAATCTAGATAGGAAAATAAAAACATAAGTTTGAAATAATAAAACCATTTTCTTCTTTTCTTTCTTTCTTCTCTTTCTTTCTTTCTTACTTTTTTCCTCCCTTGTTGTAGATCTGGAATTCTCTGGATTTGAATGCCCTTCCTCACGTTTTGCAACTCTTTTTATAGCTGATGGAGTGGCTGGAGTGGTGAAAATCGGATCTGGGAAGCTGTCGCACGCGCATTGAAAGCTTTTTCGCAGCTAAGTTTGGGGCCTCGAAACACCATACTTTCCTTGCTCAAATTCCATAAAAACACCGTCCCTTAGGACTTTCTTGGGTCCTCTACATGATGTACGGTTCAGATCTACCATATGATCAAAGATGGTGGCCCACCATCGCCTGGAAAACCGGATTTCCAAATTGTGCGAAACCTTTCGCACCCTTTCGCTGTCGTGATCGGTGAGCCCCACAGAGGCATTTTCTGGAAAATCCACCCCGTCCATTAGATTCAGGACGAAATTTCAGTCAGGAATGGGTGGTTTTGAAGGTCCATTAGCATGGCCCACAGAAGAAATCACAAAAAACTCAGTTTTTAACGTCCCGGGGCAGTCCACTTTTGGCCTCTGTACCGCACACGTGTGTACGCATGGGAGTGGAATCTCAGCATGGTTTTGTAGTTCTCATGGCCCTCTACAAGATAGACGGTTCGGATCATCTTATGGGTGATGGGTGAGGCCCACTACCTTCCGCAAAACGGACCAGCGTCCGTTCGCCGCTGCCGAAAACGGAAGCTTCCGTTTTGAGAGAGAGAGCCGCGGTCAGCACTTGCGCTGACCGGCTGGCCGGTACTATGCACGGGGGCGTGTATAGACTATGTACACACGCTGTACATATAAAATCCACTGTGATGTTTTCGAGAAATCCAAGCCGTCCATCCTGTTTCTCATATAATTTAAACCGTCTAGGTAAATTTTGAAGAAGTTCCAGATATCAGGTGGGCCCAAAATCAACGGTTATGGGCTGATTTGTCAGTTGGGGCACTTCCATAGTGATCCGAGGGCTGAAATTTGAAATGTACGGTTAATTAATGTCCCTAATCCCATGTATAAGGTTTCGAGCCAATCAGATAGAGGGAACCAGGTGATCTTGCATTCTGGACCCTTTTCGGGCCTCTTTATCGTGCTTTCCTCAGATTCCAGGCGTGTATATTCTTCACCATTGGTTTTCTGGAGTACATCTCGTGCTCTGGTAATTCTGGAGCGTCAAATCCATGCTTTTAACATCATTTTGTTATACACGCTCCTAATTTCCTCCTGTAACAAAAACACGAGTAAAATCTGGCATTAAATATTATCATGTATGTAAAATCAAGTAATTACTGGGGTCTGATATGCAATATTCGACCCTGATCACAACCCCCAACCAGCATTTTGCTAGTCCCGAGCAAAACATGCGAAAAATAATTTCAGAGATAAAAGATAATTCCTGTAAACTCAAGTGACTTGTGAACAGATAGCTTGAGATGTGAAAATTCTAAGATTCTTGATTGGGTGTGTGGAATTTTTCTCTTGGAATCAAGCTCTCTGCAGATTTCATAATCAAATTAAAATATTAATCCATTAATTTGAACATTCCTAAACATTGAGTTCCACGAGTGTATAGTATATTCTCGACGTACAATCATTAAGAGATCCAATTGTCAATTTCATGATATCTTTGGTAAGTTGCCAAGCTTGAAACCAATACTTATCTCACAGATTAACTTTTCATTTTATCAACCTTTGATTTTTTTTTTTTTTTTTATTATTTATGAGCAGTAACACAAATGACAGGGATCAAATTCTCACCTATAGGGAGCAAACCTATGGCGAAAACTTGTCGCCTAACTTTTTTTTTTTTTTTTTTTTTTTTTGTTTTGTCAATTATGAGGAATCGAATCTTCATCTATAGGGAGCAAACCTATGATGACGATTATGTGACTTAGCCTTTTAATTCTTCTTTTACCAAGTTAATCATTCGGTTATCGAACTGAAAACTTAATGTGTAAGCGAGATGTGATATGTAAAATCATGGCTCAATCAATGTTTACAATTTCTAATCATGGATTATCAATTCAAAATTGACTGTGAAATCAAGTAGATGGCCGAATCCAAGAGTCATAAGTTACCAACATCACATATCTTATAATGTTAAAATCACAACTATCCTTCAAAATCACTTTGAATTCAATAGAAATTTCAGAAAAAATTTTAAAAATTTCACAAATTTTGCTCAAGACCAAGAAAATACTGATTAGGTACCCTAATCTCCCACCCCCAACCTAAAATCGACATTGTCCTCAATGTAAAAGAAATAAGCATGCAATGCACATGAGACAACGAAAAGAAAAGAGGAGTAGGGAAAGATGGTACCTGGACGAAGAATCAAGAGGCTTTCCAAAATTATCAATGTAAGAGAGAGTTAGCACAAGAGAGAAATTAACAGAAGCAAAAATAACAAAAGGAAAAACAAAAGAAGATCCTACCTATACCACTTTCGCAGGTGCTCTCGATTGCATTTAGCGTATGCAACAAGCCTTTAAACCCCTAGGTTACCCCTAGTGGACGAGTTGTAGTCTCGTGAGGGTTTGCAGTAATGTTACCCACAAACATTGAACTAATTAACAAAGAAATCAAAAGAAATGCTGGGTTGCCTCCCAGGAGCGCTAAGTTTAACGTCTTCAGCCAGACCAAAAACGGACCATGAATTATTAATCTTTAAGACCAGGGTCCACCAAAGAACTTACCTCAACACTGTGGTTAACCAATCCCAGACAAGTGATGTGAGTTCCCATGAGCTGTGCTATCTGCAATGAGGTAACTGACACTGTCGTCAAATAAGTTAAGGACTGCTGCTCGAACAACTTCTTTCATGTTAGGATCATGCTTCCATTGCATTTTACGTGACATTTCCACAGCATGATCCTTACATACAGTGGGGCACACTCCTTGTATTTCTGCTATCTTCCGTTCAATTGCTGCCTTATATGTTTGAAGAACATTAAGCAACCTGTTCTCTTTTGCCTTTCAGAGTTAGAAACTGTGCTGTCAGGAAGAGTCTCAGAGGGATGAAGAGGTTCCACTTTCGCTCTCCATTTTCAGTCTTCAATATAGGAGTAGAGTCGAGCAGTGCATTGACTTCGTGGATGGGACTATCGATGTCAAAATCCATGCCCGATTGTGCTAAGCAGGTCTCAAGTGGATCTTCAAAAGATTTACGGAAGGAGTCCTGCACTAGACTCTCGATCATGTCCACTTCAAATATGTCGTCCAAATCGCGGGTTGTTGTCCTGCATTAAAAACATTGAGTTTAATATTCATGTTACCAAAGGACAACTTCATAACTCCATTTCGGCAATTTATAATAGCATTAGATGTGGCCAAAAATGGACGACCCAAAATGACTGGGATCTGACTATGAGGATTCTGAACAGGCTGAGTATCTATAACTATGAAATCCACAGGGAAATAAAATTTGTCAACCTGGATTAACACATCTTCAATAACACCACGGGGCACCTTGACAGATCTATCAGCTAGTTGTAATGTTATTTTAGTCGGTTTTAACTCGCCAAGTCCTAGCTGCTCATAAACCGAATATGGTAACAAATTGACGCTCGCCCCTAAATCAAGCAATGCCTTCCCTATCTTATGATCTCCTATGCCGCAAGAAAATGGTGGGAGCTCCTGGATCCCTAAATTTAGGAGGAGTGTTATGTTGAATCATGGAGCTAAGCTGCTCTGCAAGGAAGACTTTTATGAACATTCTGCTTACGCTTTTGAGTGCATAAATCTTTAAGAAACTTAGCGTAAGGAGGGACTTGCTTGATAGCGTCAAGCAACGGGATGTTGACTTGCACTTTTTTAAACACATCCAAGATTTCATCAAAGTTGTTTCTTTTCTTCATTGGTGCCAGACGTTGAGGAAAGGGTGCTTTGGGCACGTCAGCGGCTCTTGGAGAGTCAGAGAGTTTTTGGACTTTGGATGCATTGGTGTGTCTCTCTGCTTCACCTTGATTTGATTCATCCCTAGGTATCTCTATTTTGTTGTCAATCTGTTTGCCTGACCTAAGGGTAATGATCGATTTGGCTTGCTCATGATATTGCCCTTGGTTGGAATTAGAGCCAATCTCATACTGTCCCTTTGGATTAGCCACAGGTTGGCTAGGGAACTTACCCTTCTCTCTCTCACTCAATGTGGCAGCTAGTTGACCCATTTGTACTTCCAGCTTGGCAATGGATTGCGCATTTGCATGTAAGCTTTGCTGGTTGGCTAGTAAGTTTGTTGGGTGTCTTTTTGGAATTGGAGAGAACTCTGCATAAAAAGATGGAGTGTATCCTCAAGAGATGGTTTCCTTGATTGTGCAGGCATTTGTTGATATTGTGGAAACTGCTGAGGTTGCATAGGAGGATTTCCAGATGGTCCTCCTTGTTGTGGTCCCTTTGCCCAAGAAAAATTTGGATGTCTGGCCCACCCTGGGTTGTATGTGTTCGAGTAAGGATCATTCCCAGGTTTTTGAAAAGTATTCATAGCATGTACTTGTTCAGAGAGAAGTTCTGGGGATGCTGCACCAGATGGACAAGACTGCATAGGATGGGTAGGACTAGAGCATATGCCACAAGCCTCGGCTTGAGTTGTTTGTGGAGGTCCATTATGCAACATTAGAGCATCAACCTTCTTGGTCAGGCCATCAATCTTGGCATGGAGGTCTGGCGTGACTCCTATCTCATATATACCACCTCTCTTTTGTGGTTGGGGACTTCTGTCATCTCTATTTGAATAGTCCCATTGCTGGGAATTTTCACATAAGGTTTCAAAGAAGTTCCATGCTTCAACATCACTTTTGGTCATGAATGACCCTCCACTGGTGGCATCAACCATGCGACGGTTTTGGGGTGTCAAACCGTCATAAAAGTATTGAACCTGTTGCCACTTTTCAAAACCATGGTGTGGACATTTAAGAAGTAAGTCCTTCCATCTTTCCCAACATTCATGAAAGTGCTCTCCCTCTTTTTGTGTGAAATTAGTGATTTCTCTACGGAGAGCATTTTGTGAACAGGGAAGAACTTGTTTAAGAACTTCCTAGACAATTGGTCCCATGCATGTAGTGATAGTCCAACTCCTAGAGAATTCAACCATGCTTTCGCCTTATCCTTCAAAGAAAAAGGAAAAAGGCGCAAACGGATCGAATCGTCTGAAAAGTTTTGAAACCTAAAGGTAGAGCAAATGTCTAGGAATTCTTTCACATGATGATATGGGTCCTCCTTGTCTAACCCATAAAAGGAAGGCAAACTGTATGACCCCAGTCTTCAGTTCAAAATGTGCTGCCGTGGTGGTGGGCAACACTATGCATGAAGGCGCATTGAATTGGACAGGAGCTGAATAATCTCTAAGAGCTTTAGTTCCATTCTCTTCTGCCATTTCAAATAGGATGTTTCTAAATCTTTTACGAAAAGTTCTTTCTATTTCAGGATCAAAAGGTGCTAGTTCTATATTCAGAGATCTACGTCCTAGCATAAACTATGTTATTGCAAGGTAAGAAAGGAAACTAAACTAAAAAGCAACCTAAGAGAAATAAAACTAGAACTAGAAACTATGAGATTCTAAAACAAGTTAAAACTATGTCAACAAGAATGGGAGAAGAAAGAACCCAGGAAAGGAGATGATTGATGTCAGAAGATTTCAGAAGCTCCTCCTTCACTTAGTAGCTTCCTTCCTCAATTCCTGTAAATAAAAACAAAAGCAAATCAAGTTTCCTAAAATAATGATAGAAAAATCCTAAGCAACGGTTAATTTCTAAAAAGAAAGTTTCTAAAACTAGAAAATAGAAAGTTTCTAAATCCAAAGTTAGAAAGTAGAAAAATTCCTAAAATTGAAACCTAAATCTCAAAATAGAAAGTAGAGAGGACTGGAGAATTTAGAAAGATGTTACCAATTGGAGATCTATGTTAAAATCCTGCAAAAGAAAACAAAACAAGTTAGTTTCTAAAACAGAAAATCTAAAATTAGAAATTTCCTAAAGAACTAAAAAAAGGGTTAGTTTCTACAAAAAAAAAAAAAAAAAAAAGAAATCCTAGAATTAGAAAGTTACTAAAAATAAAAAGCTAAGTTAGTTTCTAAACAAAAAAAAATTTCTAAAAGTAGAAAATAGAAAGTTACTTAGAAGAATAATCTAAAATTAGAAAACAAAAAAAAAAAATTTCTAAAAATAAAATCCTAATTCTAAAAATAGAAATTAGAAAAAGTAAGAAATTTAGAAAGGGATTACCAAATTAGAAATTTATGTCAGGACCCTACAAAATAGGAAAAGGTTAATTTCTAACAAAAACTCTAATCTAAAGTTAGTAAAATCCTATGACTATGAACTATGATAAGAGAGAATCTTAAATCCAATTTGGATCGAAACAGTCCCCGGCAACGGCGCCAAAAACTTGTTCACTTCCCAAGTATAGGGTTGTGATGTAGTAATAAACTCGGTAAGATCGAGGTCGAATCCACAGGGACTGGTCGTCACAATTCAAATTTACGATTTTCCTTAACTAATTCAACAAATAAAGGATCAAATTGCTAACAAAAATTTATGGAAAATAACTATTAAGAATAGGGAAGAAAATTTAATCAGAGAAAGAGCACTAGGACTTTCGAATCCACCCCTAATTATCCTAACCCTTGTTTTGTCTGTTAATTCACCTTAAATTAGATTGATCCACTTATCTAGAAAAAGCACAATCTGTGTCCTTAATTGGGCATACAGATTGTCTAATTCCTTTAAGCAATGCCATGAATAACATATCCCATGTCCAAATCGGGCATATGGAATATGCAGTTCAGTAAAGCACCCTGTTTCTTCCTCTACAGGAACCTGTTCATGATCAGATACAAGCACCTAGAATAAGCATCCAGACCACATCCATCCATAGACTCAAAAGTTCATAGATGGAGAAATATAGAATTTAAATCAATCAAGCACACTAGAGAAAGGAACAACCAATGTGATTAAAGTAAAATCAACATATGAGAACGAGGATTATTCGAATTAGGGGCTTCATCTCAGCCCTAGATAAAGAGTTTAGAAATCCATAAATCTAGATAGGAAAATAAAAACATAAGTTTGAAATAATAAAACCATTTTCCTTCTTTTTCTTTCTTTCTTCTCTTTCTTTCTTTCTTACTTTCTTCCTCCTTGTTGTAGATCTGGAATTCTCTGGATTGAATGCCCTCCTCACGTTTTGCAACTCTTTTTATAGCTGATGGAGTGGCTGGAGTGGTGAAAATCGGATCTGGGAAGCTGTCGCACGCGCATTGAAAGCTTTTTCGCAGCTAAGTTTGGGGCCTCGAAACACCATACTTTCCTTGCTCAAATTCCATAAAAACACCGTCCCTTAGGACTTTCTTGGGTCCTCTACATGATGTACGGTTCAGATCTACCATATGATCAAAGATGGTGGCCCACCATCGCCTGGAAAACCGGATTTCCAAATTGTGCGAAACCTTTCGCACCCTTTCGCTGTCGTGATCGGTGAGCCCCACAGAGGCATTTTCTGGAAAATCCACCCCGTCCATTAGATTCAGGACGAAATTTCAGTCAGGAATGGGTGGTTTTGAAGGTCCATTAGCATGGCCCACAGAAGAAATCACAAAAAACTCAGTTTTTAACGTCCCGGGGCAGTCCACTTTTGGCCTCTGTACCGCACACGTGTGTACGCATGGGAGTGGAATCTCAGCATGGTTTTGTAGTTCTCATGGCCCTCTACAAGATAGACGGTTCGGATCATCTTATGGGTGATGGGTGAGGCCCACTACCTTCCGCAAAACGGACCAGCGTCCGTTCGCCGCTGCCGAAAACGGAAGCTTCCGTTTTGAGAGAGAGAGCCGCGGTCAGCACTTGCGCTGACCGGCTGGCCGGTACTATGCACGGCGGGCGTGTATAGACTATGTACACACGCTGTACATATAAAATCCACTGTGATGTTTTCGAGAAATCCAAGCCGTCCATCCTGTTTCTCATATATTTTAAACCGTCTAGGTAAATTTTGAAGAAGTTCCAGATATCAGGTGGGCCCAAAATCAACGGTTTATGGGCTGATTTGTCAGTTGGGGCACTTCCATAGTGATCCGAGGGCTGAAATTTGAAATGTACGGTTAATTAATGTCCCTAATCCCATGTATAAGGTTTCGAGCCAATCAGATAGAGGGAACCAGGTGATCTTGCATTCTGGACCCTTTTCGGGCCTCTTTATCGTGCTTTCCTCAGATTCCAGGCGTGTATATTCTTCACCATTGGTTTTCTGGAGTACATCTCGTGCTCTGGTAATTCTGGAGCGTCAAATCCATGCTTTTAACATCATTTTGTTATACACGCTCCTAATTTCCTCCTGTAACAAAAACACGAGTAAAATCTGGCATTAAATATTATCATGTATGTAAAATCAAGTAATTACTGGGGTCTGATATGCAATATTCGACCCTGATCAATCAGCCGAAACCAGGCTCGCTTTAAAGGTATTCTTATGTCGCCGAACCAGATTATCTTCAAGGTTACTCGCTGGCTAAACGAGATCGGCTATACCATAACGGTGCCAAACAGAAACTCATTGTCGGATTCTCTCACCCTTGCAGCCCTCAGCATCGAAAAATTTCAGCCCTGCCCGGGTCGACATCTCACCATTGTCAGTTGGCAAAAGCCTCCTCAGGGCTGGTTGAAATTAAACGTGGATGGTTCTTCGCGGGGGAATCCGGGATCGAGCGGGGGAAGAGGAGTTTGCCGGGATCATCATGGTAACCTGATTTTTGCTTTCCACAGAAGCTATGGTCATTCAACTAACACCATTGCCGAGGCCCAAGCCATGCTAGATGGCATAAAGATATGCTACAACTTGGGACTTTCTAACATCATCGTGGAGACGGACTCGATGATCATAGTCAAATCAGTTAAGGATCCTTTTCGCCCATGCTCTTGGCAAATTTGGTACAACCTGGGAGAGATTCAGTTCCTTTGGCGACCCCTTAATCTCAAATTCAACCACATTCATCGAGAAGGTAATTCGGTAGCTGACGCCTTAGCCAGAATGGCTAGCGAAGGATGCCCAAACAGATTGTATGACTCCCGAGCATCCCTTCCGAGACAAGTGCGAGGTAACCTTGTTACTGATAATTTGGGCATTGGGAACATTCGAGTTACGTAGTAGTGGGGGCCCTTTTGTTTTTCCTTTTCTTGGACAACTATTGTGCAGATAGAGTTATACGATGGGTGCGGTCCGCCCTTTTTGTCGGGACCCTCCTGAATGATTGTAAATTCCCTCATGAAATGAAATAGCCGTTTTTGCAAAAAAAAAAAAAAAAAAAACCTGTCTCCAGACCACGTCGGTCAGTTTGGGTGGGTGGGTGGATCCCTAACTGTAGGGCCTACCGTGATGTATGTGCTTTAAATCCACATCATCCATCCATTTTGATAGCTCATTTTAGAGTGTCATCTAAAAAATGAACCAGATCCAAATCTTAGGTAGACCCTACTACAAAAACAATCATGATTGAATCCCCGCTATTAAAAACTTCATGAGGGCCACCGGAATGTTTATTTACCATCTAGCCATTTAATAAGGTCACAATGACCGAGATGAAAAGACCACACAAATATCAGCTAGATCCAAAACTTTTGTGGCCAGGAGAAGTTTACATTGGCCCACTATCACTATTTTCTATATTATGGTCCACTTGAGATTTGAATCTGCTTCATTTTTTGAATCATACGCTAAAATGAGTTTTCAAAACAAAAGTTTATAATGGCCCACTACCACTATTTCCTATATTATGGTTTACCTGAGATTTAGATTTGCTTTATTTTTTGAATCATGTCGAATCATGTCTTAAAATGAGTTTTCAAAACAGATGGACAGCCTGGATATAAAGAATATACATCACACTGGTCCCTACGGTCAAGGATCCCACCCACCTTGGTGGGTCCAGGGATCCACCGATATCCACCAGATGTGGATTAGCTACTGACAGGTCGAGTAGCAATACTTGATATTGAAGTTACTGTGGGCCCCACCATAATGTATGTTTTGTATCCACACTGTCTATCCATTTGGTGAGATCAATTTAAGACTTGAGCCAAATAATAAGCCAGATCGAGTGCTTAAGTGGACCCCACCATAGAAAATAGTGGGAAGAGTTACGCCCACCAATTAACAACTTGGAACACAAAAGTTATCGGTCTTGTTTTCCCTTCTTTCATGTTTGTGTTAACTTATTAACAGGTTAGTTCTCAAATAAACATTACGGTGGACCTTAAGAAGGTTTCAACATAGGCATTACTCTCTCCACTATTTTCTGTGGTGGAGTCTACTCTAGCTTTGGATCTGCCTTATTATTGGGCTTATGTTTTAAAATGATCTTTCCAAATAGATGGATAGTATAAATACAATACATACATCACCGTGGGACTCCAAAACTTGATAACATCACTTCAATAGGAGTCTCCTTACTCAACCTCGACAGTAGCTAATCCGCCTCCCGCTCTGGGTCAAAAGAAGAAGCGGATTTGGCGACACTGATTTAGTGAGATTTGACTAGATCAGCCCCCTGTAATGCCGGTTGAGTACGTAATTGGTGTATTGTAATATGGATAACGTGATAAAATAAGCTGAAAAAGCATATTAGCAGTATGGATATGATGGGCGTCGATTCGATACTGACAAGGTCAGTAGCCAAATTGCTACTGAAGTGACGTCACCAAGATATGTGGACCCCACCATGATGCATGTGTTGTATCCATACCGTCCAACCATTTGTAGAGATCTTTTTATGGCAGGAGAAAAAGAATGAGATTGATCTAAAGTTCAAGTGGACGCACCATAGAAAGCCATGAGATCAGTCACACCCACCGTTGAAACATTTATAGGGCCTACCATGATGTATTTTTTAGATCCAACTTATTCATAAGTTAACATAGAGATAGATGAAGTGAAAACAAAAATATAAGGTTGATCGGAAACTTTTGTGGCCCCTAAGAAGTTTTGAACGGTGGATGTCACTGTCCTCACTGTTTTCTATGGTGGGGTCCACTTGAACTTTAGATCTATCTCATTCTTTTTCTCTTGAAATAAAACGATCTCTGCAAATGGATGGACGGTATGGATACAACACATGCATCATGGTAGGGTCCACAGAGCTTGGTGACATCACTTCCGTAGCGATTTGGCTACTAACCTTGTCAATATCTAATTTGCGGCCGGATACAATGAATAATTGGATATACATCCATGGTGGCCCCACCCACCATGGTAGATTTGACGATCCACCGGTGCCGCCCACGGTCTAAAGAGGAAGTGGTGTGAGACATTGATGCGGTGAGATTTGATTGGCTCAACCCTAGTAATGCAGTTGGAGCACGTAATTGACATATTCTAGCATGAATAACGTCCAAAAATGAGCTGAAAAAAGGATGGCGGCATAGATATACATTACATTCATCAAGGTGGGCCACCCATGGTAAGGGTGACACATAGTTTGGTCCCTTGACCGAGCCACTTTGAATTAATAAAGGAGTCGTATTGGTGTAGCACATAGCACCACATTGGTACTGCATGTTATTGGAAGAACTCCATGAGCTCCACCATGGTGTATGTGTTTTATTTATGTCATTCATTTATTTTTCCCTCTCAGCAGAGAGTTAATCTAAAAAATGAGGTAGATCCAACAACCGTGATTGTACGCCCACCGTTAAAAACTTCATGCAGCATGTTGTAATGTTTATTTGCCATCCTACCTATTGATTAAATCATATAAACCTTGATGTAGAGCAGGTCGTGGATAATTTCATGGCTAAGATTGACTAGAAAAAGCCCGATCGCAAGTGGAAGTGATCCGGACCGTCAAGACCTTAAATTGAAGGTATTTTGCAATCTAGAATGAGTTATTCCAAGTATTATAAATGATTTTGGTGCAGGATGAACTACTTTAGCCACAGAAAACAGTGGGAAGAGTGACACCCACCAATTAAAAACTTCTAAGGGCCACTAAAAGTTTTGGATCTTCTTTTCTCTTCTTTCATGTCTGTGTTAATCTTTTCTTCTTTCATGTCTGTGTTAACTTATTAACAGGTTAGTTCTCAAATAAATATTATGGTGGACCTTAAGAAGGTTTCAACAGTAGGCATTACTCTCCCTACTATTTTCTATAGTGGAGTCTACTCTAGCTTTGGATCTGCCTGGTCCCATGTTTTAAAATGATCTCTCCAAATAGATGGATAGTGTGAATACAATACATACATCATTGTGGGGCTCCCAAAACTGTAACATCACTTCAGTAGGAGTCTCCTCACTCAACCTTGACGGTAGCTAATCCGCGTCCCGCCCAATCTAGGTCAAAAGAAGAAGCGGATTCGGCGACACTAATGTGGTGAGATTTGACTAGATTAGCCCCCTGTAATACAGGTTGAGTACGTAATTGATGTATTTTAATATGGATAATGTGATAAAAAAAAAGCTGAAAAAGCATATTAGCAGTGTGGATATAATGGGCGTGGATTGGATACTAACAAGGTCAAATCGCTACTGAAGTGATGTCACCAAGCTCTATGGACCCGACCATGATGTGTGCGTTGTATCAATACCATCCAACCATTTGTAAAGATCGTTTTATGGTAGGAGAAAAAGAATGAGATAGATCTAAAGTTCAAGTGGACCCACAGAAAACCATGAGATCAATCACACCCACCGTTGAAACATTTATAGGGCCCACCATGATGTATTTTTTAGATCCAACCTATTCATAAGTTAACATAGAGATAGATGAAGTGAAAACAAAAATATAAGCTTGATTGGAAACTTCCGTGGCCTCTAAGAAGTTTTGAACGGTGGATGTCACTGTCCCCACTGTTTTCTATGGTGGGGTTCACGTGAACTTTGGATCTATCTCATTCTTTTTCTCCTGACATAAAACAATCTCTCCAAATGGATGGACAGTATGGATACAACACACGCATCATGGTAGGATCCATAGAGCTTGGTGACGTCACTTCAACAACGCGATTTGGCTACTAACCTTGTCAGTATCTAATCCACGCCCGGATATAATGGATATATAATTGGATATACATCCATGTAGCCCCACGGTCAAGGATCCCACCCACCATGGTAGATTTGAGGATCCACCAATGCCGCCCCTGGTCTAAAGAGGAAGTGCCGTGAGACACTGATGCGGTGAGATTTGATTGGCTCAGCCTAGTAATGCAGCTGGAGTACGTAATTGACATATTCTAGCATGAATAACGTCCAAAAATGAGCTGAAAAAAGGATGGCGGCATAGATATACATTACATTCATCAAGGTGGGCCACCCACGGTAAGGGTGACACATAGTCCGGTCCCTTGACCGAGCCACTTTGAATTAATAGAGGAATTGTATCGGTGTAGCACACAGCACCACATTGGTACTGCATGTTATTGGAAGAACTCCATGAGCCCGCACCATGATGTATGTGTTTTACTCATCATAGACTTGATCTAAAAAATGAGGTAGATCCGATAACGGTGATTGAACGCCCACCATTAAAAACTTCATGCGGCATGTTGTAATGTTTATTTGCCATCATACCTATTGATTAAATCAGATAAACCTTGATGTAGAGCAGGTCGTGGATAATTTCATGACCAAGATTGACCAGAAAAGGCCCAATCGCAAGCAAAAGTGATCCGGACTGTCAAGACCTTAAATTGAACGTATTTCGCAATCTAGAGTGAGTTATTCCAAGTACCATATATGATTTTGGTGTAGGATGAGTTACTTTAGCCACCCAACCTGGCTTGCACACGCCGAATTGCGAAGTACAATCGGATTGAATTCCCATTTTTTCTTTTCATTTTTACTATTTATAGTAAGTTTTACTTTGAGTATAACTCTTCATCGGTTGGCATTTTAGGAGTTGCGCCCAACATGAAAAGTGCTTAGAATAATGAGTAGAATAGCTTGGTTGAGCCAAATAGGACACTTACTATTTTTGGCTGAAAACCATAAGGTCTAGTGGAAATCACAACCATCTATAAATACTTAAATAGTATGTTTACTATTTATAGTAAGTCACGATTTTTAGGAGTTTTAGTTGTAGTTTGATTCCGAAACTTCTTCCTAGGGTTCGCAGCATTATTTAAAAAGTTGTAATCTCATTTTTCATCATTAATAAAATTATTTGAAATTTCTTAGAATTATTTCTATTTTCTTTTCTTAATGGATTCGAGGTTTCTCTGTGAGGAGTCCAAAGAAGTTCCGTAGATTCGGAACAACTATCCCCCTGAGGAAGATGGTGCTCGACCTCAAGTCCTTCCTTGCGTCAAACCTAGATGAAGATAAAAAACATATCATCTTGATACAAAACTTTTGTTACCCTAAGAAGCTTTTAATGGTGGGCATTCAAGTACCTCTTTTTCCCGTGGTGTGGTCAACATGAGATTTGAATCTCCCTCATTTTTGGGCGCATGCCTTAAAATGAGCTTGAAAAGTTGGATGGATAGCATGAATAAAACACATGCACCATGATAGAGCCCACATCTTTGTGCTGCACAGTAGCAGATTAGGTGTTAGCAAGTAACACATGAGTGGCTGATATCCTTACCGTGTGGGGGCCTTGATGAATGTATTGTATAACTATACCGGTTATCCTTTTTTTTTTAGATCAATTTAGGATGTGTGGCCAAAATCCTCAATTCTCTCCACACCAACCTCAGCCCATCTCTCCAAACACCTTAAGATCCTGCATTCTTTGTTGGAATAAACGACGGAATCACACAGAGATGAATCTAGTATAACAATCTAAAAGCACCAAGCAAACACAAAGGAGAACACATCGATTTAACGTGGAAAACCCTTTCGGGAAAAAACCACGGCACAAAGCGACAAAAATTCAGTTAGTCCAGCAACCAACTGAAGAAAATTTAAAAAATATCGATGGGATCGAGAACTGTTCGATGCCATAGAAGGTGACATCGGATAGACTGTCAAGACATTAAATACAACAATCTCCACCATATCTTCAATTATCAAACATGTAACTTCTTGTCCTCTTCTCTTGTCTCTGTCTTGCATCATAAATTCATCAATGCTTCTCGCGCACACTTCATCTTCCTTTTACGCTATCACCAAGCCCAGAGAAGTTGCACAGAACTTGAACTTATCTACAGGACGACCTTGGTGAGCATCTCTGTCGGATTCACACTAGTGTGAATCTTCTCAAGAGTTACGCCTCCTTCAAACACCTATACGATAAAGTGGTAACGAACATCAATGTGTTTAACATATGAGTGACAAATAAATTTTTTAGCCAAATTGATAGTGCTTTCACTGTCACATTTAACCGTCATGACCTCCTGCTGAAGCCCTAACTGATTTATCATGCGTCTCAACCAAACACCTTCCTTAAACTCTTCCGTCACTACCATATACTCTGCTTCTGTTGTGAATTGACTCACTACAAACTAAAGCTTCGACATCCAACTGATTGCTCCACCCGCTAGTACAAACAAGTAACCTGAAGTCGACTTTCTGGAATCCACGCTGCCTACGTAGTTTAAATCCACATACCCTACCAACTTTTCTCTGTCTTTTCAAAAGTTAAGACGTAGTCTTTTGTACGTCGAATGTATCGAAGTAGTCATTTCACTATTTTCCAATATTGCTTGTCGAGGTTTGACATGTATCTACTCACAACACCAACTGCCTGTGAAATATCTGGTCTCGTATAAACCATGACATATATTAAATTGTCAACTGCATTCGAATAGGGCACATGAAACATAACCTATTTTTTCTCATTTGATTTAGGACATTGTTATGAGAAAAGGTTGAAGTGAGCCGCGTGGGGAACGCTCATGGGCATTGCCTAGTCCATCCTATACTTGATCAACAGCTTTTCAAGGTATTCTGCCTGTGATAACCAAAGTCTACTCTTCTTTCTGTCTCTATGAATATTTATGCCGATAACCCTCTTTTCAGCCCCCAGATCTTTCATATCGAATGTTCTTAGTAACTGAGTCTTCAGTACGTTGATTTCAGACATATCATGACTGACGATTAACATATCATCAACATACAATACTAGGATGATGAATTTTTCATCACTCGGTGTCCTGTAATAGACACAGTGATCGTATTCACTCTGAGTAAATTTCTGACTCAACATGAAATAATCAAATTTTTTATACCACTGCCTAAGGGACTGTTTCAGGCCATACAACGACTTTAGTAACCTACAAACCTTTTTCTCTGCTCTGCCCCTTTAACTTCATAGCCCTCTAGTTGCTTCATGAAAATCTGTTCTTCCAACTCCCCGTGCAGGAATACAATCTTGACATCCATCTGTTCCAGCTTAAAATCATATTGGGCAACCAGTGTCAACACGAATCTGATAGATACTTGCTTAACTACCGGCACGAATATCTCTATGAAGTCGATTCATTCTCTCTAAGCATACCCCTTCGCTACTAGCCTTGCTTTGTATCTGTCCTGTTTCCTTTTGAATAACCACTTGCATCTGATCACTTTTCAGCCCATTGGAAGCTCTACGAGGGAGCTTCCATGTATGGTTTTTCTGCAACGAGTCCATCTTATCGTCCATAGTCGCCTTCAACTTTTCTGTATCAGGCTCGTAAAGAGACTCCTGAATAGTAGACGAGTCATCCTCATCTATAATGAGAGCATATGTAATATTAAAGTCGTCCCTGTATCTCGTTGGTAACCTGCGATCACGCAGTGAGTTTCTTCTCATAGATGGCTGCTTCACCTGATCCCGTACCTCTGTTTGTGCATTTGTCTATGCTTGAGTATCATCTGTGTTAATATGGACGTCTACGAACCTTTCTGGTTTCTCTTATTGAGACGTCGAGCCATATCTGGGGGCCGCACTACCAGTCGTGGGCCCTGCTCGACCAGTCGTGGACTGGCTCGACTCAAAGTCCAGCGAGCATCAGTTTTTTGGTTCCGAGGTGCTCGACCGGTCGTGACCCATGCTCGACCGATCGTGGGGTTCGCTCGACCGGTCATGCAGTTTACTCGACTAATCGTGGTTACGCAGATTCGTTTCCGAATTTGATGCGGACTGCGGATTTTTCAGTTACCTTTCGCAAGGATGCAAAAGGGAAGTTGCCTAAACTATAAATAGGTGTCCCTAGGGCTATTCTAAGGTTAAAAGGGTGAATATTGGAAAATTATTTTAAGGTGTGGGCAAAGGGTTTTCTCTGTATTTACAAGGGAGAGGTTAGTGTATTGCCTTGTAATCTTCATTTTTTTCATAGTGGAAGTTTGCATCCGTGGTTTTTTACCCTAGTTCGGAGTTTTTCCACATATATCTTATCTTGTAGTTTATTTGAATGCTTTGATTCTGTTTCTAGTTTATATTTCTTCCTATTTATCGTTTGTGGGTGAGACCGGAGATTGGATCTCGGTTCACTGTGTTGTTGGCGTGCTGCAAAACATCTCTTGCTCCTCTTGATCATTCTTGTGGAATAGGGAACTTTAATTGAATCTGACGTCACAGCTAGTGATGACCTTGCATGTGACCTTGTCAAATAACCTGTAACCTTTCACAGCAACACCATAGCCAACAAAGATATACTTTTTGGCTCTATGGTCTAGCTTATATCTCTCAACTGACGGTACATGAGAGTAAGCCTCACAACCAAATATACGCAAATCTGAGTAGTCCATCTTATGACCACTCCATACTTCCTCTGGAATTTTACATTCAATTTCCATAGAAGGAGACCGGTTCACCAAATAGCAAGCCGTGTTAACGACCTCTATCCACAAGTCATTGCCCAACGCAGCATTACTTAACATGCATTTGGCCCTCTCCAAGAGAGTCTGATTCATCTGCTCAGCCACACTGTTTTGTTTGAACGTGTGGCGCACTGTGTTGTGCCTAATGATCTATTCATCCTTGCAATATTCATTAAACTCAGTAGAAGTAAATTCTCCACCATTGTCAGTCCTTAAAACTTTTATTTTTCGCTCTGACTATTTTTCTACCATTGCCTTCCATTGTTTAAATATGGTAAAGACTTTGGATTTACATTTCATGAAGTAAACCAAAACTTTCTGGGAGTATTCGTCAATGAATGAAACAAACCATGACGACCCCCCAATGGAAACTTCTAGCGATGACCCCCATACGTCAGAGTGCACACAATCGAGCATACATACATCTTTTCTAGATTTAAAAGATAGTTTAGATTATTTACCATATATACAATGCTCGCATACATCTAAATTAGAATTCTTAAAAGTTAGAATCAAACAACGATCAGATACTACCTTCATGCCTCGCTCGCTCATATAGCCCAAATGGGCATGCCACATACGTGCAAACATGGAATTTGTAACTGCCGCTCCCACTCCACTTGCTGAAGTGCTTCCGATCAACCTGTAAAGGTTTTCATGCATTTGCGCTTTCATAACCACGAGTACCCCTTTTGAAACTTTAAGGACACCATTAAGACCAGTGAACATGCACTCTGTAACATTGAGTGTACCGAGAGAAATCAGACTTTTTTTATATCAAGAACGTGCCTGACATCAGTCAAGGTACACTCCATCCCATCAAACATATTGATGCTCACCGTACTAATAGCTACAATATTACAGGCATTGTCATTGCTCATAAAGACATGTCCACCATCGCATTCTTTGTAACTAGCGAACCAATTCTGATGAGGAGTCATGTGATATGACGCTCCTGTGTTAAGGATCTACTCTTCTCTATGATTGACGTGCAAGTGTCCGATCATGTTAATAGACAGAACATCACCTCCACTTGTCTCTTCATTAGATGTGACAAAATTGGCCTCCTTGGAAGAAGTCTCTGAGTTTTCTTTCTTCGCTTTAGGATTTGTACAATCCTGCCTCTCGTATACAGTGCATCAGAAAATGCCCCTACACCATTGTTTATATTTCTCATGGCCTTGCCTCGAAGAACTGAGATGACGGTATCTACGCTCAAGGTTTTATTTGCGGTGCAAAATGAGTCCCTAAATGACTCATACGATGTCGGAAGAGAATTCAACAACGTACATACCTGATCTTCGTATTTGACTACTTCCTCCATATCCAACAACTTGCAAATCAATTTATTAAAGTAACTGATGTGGGCCTCAACATTTCCACCTTCTGTCATCTTGAAGGTGTACAACTGTAGCTGCAGGTGTAAGCAGTTTTCTATAAATTTTTTCGTATAAATATCCTCTAACTTTGCCCATAAACCAACCGTAGCTTTCTCCCTCAAAACATTATAGAGACCTCATTTGTGAGACACAAATAGATTGACGATAAGGCCTTCTTATAAAGAGTATTCCAATCTTCATCACTCATAGTCGGCTTTCGCTCCTCAAGAGCATCATCTTCCCCTTGCTTGGTTAAGGAATTGATCATTTTGATCTTCCATAACTCGCAGTTATTTTTACCTGAGTACTTCTTAATGTCATACTTAGTGAGCCTAAAGAGCATCATCTTCACCTTGCTTGGTTAAGGAATTGATCATCTTGATCTTCCATAACTCAAAGTTATTTTTACCTGAGTACTTCTCAATGTCATACCTAGTGTTTCCCATTAATGTTAATCTTGCGGATTCAAGTTAGCGCCTTAACGATCGCTCTGATACCACTTGTTGGGATAAATGACGGAATCACACAAAGATGAATCTAGGATATGAATCCAAAAGCACCAAGTAAACACAAAGAAGAACACAACAATTTAACATGGAAAACCCTTATAGGAAAAAGCCACGGCACAAAGTAACAAAAAATCACAATGAAAGCAGAAATTACAAAGAAAGAAGGCTTACCTGATTCGAACAACCTCAAATATCACCCTTGCTATACTCCTTTGAAACCCTAGAACTATTTAGAAACCCTTGGAATTTCCCTTAGAATACATCTCAATCCCGTTTACACCTATATTTATAGCTTTGGAAAGAATCCTAAACAAAATCAGAAACAAATTCCAAAAATCCACAGTTTTGCATAAAAACTGCGCAGAATCCTGTCGATGCCATCGAAACTAATGCCCAATTAGTCCAGCAACCAAATGAAGAAAATACAGAAAATATCGATGGGATCGAGAACTGTTCGACGTCATCGAAGGTGACATCGAAATATCGTCGATGGCATCAACAGACCCTGTATCTGACTTGATTTAAGACATCAAATATAATATTCTTCACCAAAGCAACTACAACCCATCTCCCTTGACACCTCAAAAAGCTTCCAATCATGCCCTTAAACTTGTGTTTGTATAACTACAAAATAGTCCACACCATTGTAAATACGGATTCAAACAAGAAAATTCCAACAAAAACCACCCATTAAAATCACTAATCCTAGCTTTCTTTTCTCGCATCTCTCCAAAAAAATGAATTTGGATGCATCTTCTACTTCTTTCTTCTTCTTTTTTTAGAGGGGAGGGGGGTTAGCATGTTAGTACACACCCCAAAGTTAATGCACACCCTGTTGTGTTTTTATAATAAAATAAATAATTTTTAAAAATAATTTTTTTTTATTAAGTAAATAAATATATTGATTATTAAAAGTTTTCATAAAAAGTGTGTATTACTAGTTGGTAAGAGAATGAGTTTTTACTTTGATCCAAAACTTCAATACACCGTGAAAATATGAAACAAATTTTAGCCTTAATTTGCCTCTCTTTTGAGACCTTGGACTCATGTAATGGGAGATGAGTTCTAAAAAAGTTCTCATAAATTCTCGTGAGAATGGGTAGGTGAGGATCCCTCCAGTTGGCCTATGAGGAGCCAGAAGTTTTTTAGAAGCCACTAAAAGTTTTAGATCAAGCTGATATTTGTGTATTCCATTTATCTCTGTCTATATGACTTTAAGAAATGGTTAGATGACAAATAAACATTACCCGAGCGACATAGAAGATTTCAATGTAGGTGTTATTGGCATTGCTGTTTCACCTGGTGTGATCCACTTACGCCCTGAATCTGTCTCATTTTTAAGCTTCAAATATAAAATGAGATGTCAAAAATAAATGGACTGCTGCGGATAAAACCCATACATTACAGTTGCCCCAAATAGGACGCGGATTAGATACTGACAGGTTGAGTAGCGAGTCTGCTAGTGAAGTGACATCACCAAGTTCTGTGGGCCACTATGATGTATGTGTTGTACCTGCACCATTCATCCATTTTTATATATCACTTTGGGGCATTGGCAGGCATATAAAAATCTGTAGTGGATCCTACCACACAAAACGGTGGGGAGAGTGATTCTCACCCTTGAAACTACCCTAAGGCTCACCATAATGTTTATTTGAAATCCAATCTGTTCAAAAGTTAAAAAAGAACATGAAATAAGGGAAAACACAAATATCAGCTTGATCTAAAACTTTTGTGGCCTTTAGAAGTTTTTAATGGTGGGCATCACTGTCCCCACAGTTTTATGTGGTGAGGTCGAATGGAACTTTGGATTTAACTCATTCTTTGGATAGTGCACTAAAATGATCTCTCCAAATGGATGAAAGGTGTGGATACAAAACATCCATCATGGTGGGGCCCACGTAACTTGGTGACGTCACTTCAGTATGGAGTCGCGCTACTCAACCTGTCAGTAGTTAATCCGCGGGAAACGGATTGGCTACTCCCCCTGACACCAGCCAATGGCTGGTGGTCCGTGTTCTGTGGGCCCCACCATGATTTATGTGTTTCATCCATGCTGTCCATCTATTTTTACATATCATTTTACAATATGAGACCAAAAATGAGTTATATCACAATCTCATGTGGACCACATTAGAAGAAACAGTGTTCAATGAGCGTTGACCATTAAAAACATTTTGGGGCCATAAAAGCTTTGGATCAAGCTGATTTTTGTTTTTTTTCCCTTCATCTGGGCCTGTGTGACCTAATCAACAAATTGGATATCAAATAAACAATACAGTGGGCCTTAAGAGGACTTTAATGGTAGATATCCAATCACTATTGTTTTCATGTGATGTGGACCATCTGAAATTTATATGCCTCTAATTTTTTGGATAAAGCCCTACAATGATATTTAAAAATGGATGAACGGAATGTATGAAACACATACATCATGATAGGGCCCACAGAGCTCCGACACCAGCCACCGGGCTAGTGGCAGGGCGAGTTGACACCAGCCAACGGCTGATGGTCGGTGCTCTGTAGGCCCCACCATGATTTATGTGTTTCATCAATGCTGTCCATCTATTTTTAGATATCAACAGATTGGATGTATAAACAGTATAATAAGCCTTAGGAGTATTTTAATAGTGGATATCCAATCATTATTTTTTTCTTGTGGTGTGGTCCACCTAAAATTTATATCCCTATTATTTTTTCTTCTACCCCTAAAATGATCTGTAAAAATGGATGAACGGACTGGATGAAACACATACATCAGAGTGGGGCCCACAGAGCACCGACGACCAGCCACGGGGCTGGTGTCAGGGGGAGTAGCTAATCCGTCTCGCCAAATATCCCCTGCCTGTCCGGAGCCTGAGCTTGGGACACGTGGTAGTCGTCCAACCGCATCCGGTCAAAAGAGAGAGCGGATTCCGTGACGCTGACGCGGTGAGATTTGATTGGCTCAGCTCCTGTGATGCCAGTCGAGTACGTCCTTGAAGTAGATTCTGTGATGCCGTACTTAAAAAACGGACGGTGGCGTTGGATATAAAAAACATTCATTTAAGGTGGGCCGCACATGGTAAGATAACACCTAATCCACAGGAAACGGATTGGCTACTCCCGCTGACACCAGCCCCGGGGCTAGTGGTCGGTGCTCTGTGGGCTCCACCATGATGTATGTGTTTCATCCATTCTGTTCGTCCATTTTTACAGATCATTTTATGACTTGATCCCAAAAATGAGAGGTATATAAATCTCAGATGGACCACACCACATGAAAACAACAGTGGTTGGATATCCATCATTAAAATCCTCCTAAGGCCCACTGTACTATTTATCTGACATCTAATATGTTGATTAGGTCATACAGCCCAGATGAAGGGAAAAAACAAAAATCAAATTGATCCAAAACTTTTATGGCCACAAAATGTTTTTTTAATGGTCGACAGCTCATTCAACACTGTTTCATGTAATGTGGTCCACTTAAGATTGGGATATACCTAATTTTTGGTTTCATATTGTAAAATGATCCGTAAAAATAGATGGACGGCATGGATGAAACACATACATCATGGTGGGTCCCACGGAGCACCGACCACCAGCCATGGGCTGGTGTCAGGGGGAGTAGCCAATCCGCGTCCTAATCCGCACCCTTCACCGAACCTCTTTGAACCAATCAAAGGGAGTGAGATTGGTGTATCACACAGCACCCCATCAGTGCCGCGTGTTGCCGGAAAGGTCCGTAGGCCCCACTATAATGTATCTAAGACCGTCCATTTATATTTTTTCAGCTCATTTTAAGGCATGATACCAAAAATGAAGTAATCCGAATATCAAGTGGACCACACGACACAAGACAGTGGTGATTGAACACCAACCATTAAAAACTTTCTAAGCCCACCGTAATGTTTATTAAAAATATATCATCTTGATTCAATACTTTTGTAGCAGAAGAAGGTTTTAATGGTGGTCGTTCAATCACGCCCCGCTCTTTCCTGACGTGTGGTCAGGTTCGAATCTGCCTCATATTTGAGCTCGTCTCATAAAATAAGCTGGAAAAATGAATGTACGGCATGGATAAAACACAAACATCATTAAATGGCCTACAAAACAGTAACACTCGGTGATGTGTGCTGCACAAGAGTAGATTAGGTGTTACCTGTAATCCTTACCTGTATATCCACACCGTTCATCCGATTTTTCAGATCAATTTAAGACTTGATACCAAAACATAAATCGATTCAAATCTCAAGTGGACTACACCAATGGAAACAGTGGTGAATGGCCAGAATAAGAACTTTTTTAGGGATACGAAAGTTTTGGATCAATCCGATCTTTATATTTTCCATCCATACGGGTCTGGTTGACCTTATCAACGATTTGGATGGAAAAGAAACGTTATGGTGGGCCTAGGAGTATTTTAATGGTGGACATTCAATCACCACAGTTTCCAATGGTTGTGGTTCACCTGAGATTCTTATCTACTTAATTTTTTAAACCATTTTATGAAATATTCTGGAAAAACAGATGGACGGTGTGGATATAAGATAAATAATCAAGGTGGGGCCCACGGTAAGGTAACACGCACTATGGTGTTTCCCGGGAACACCTTATCCGCTCCCGTGATGTACCACGCAATACGAATCCGTGTGCTGACAACAGGAAATCGTATTCAAATAGAAAATCGTGGAAAAGGAAATCTATCTTCCTCTCTCTCTCTCTCTCTCCTTCTCCTCTCGTCTTCTCCGTTTGGGTTTTGCAGCAAAAAAAGGAAAAGAGATTTCAATGGCAACTCTCGGAGGAATCAAAGAGTCTTCGAATCAGAACAGCACAGAGATTAGCGAACTCGCTCAATTCGCTGTCCAAGAACACAACAAAAAAAATGTATGTTTTCTTCATTTTCTTTTTAATTTTCGTTCTTTCTTTTTAAAGAAAAATAGAAGAAATTATCTATTTTTTTTCCTTCTTGCTTCATAGGGTAGTTTTCACAAACACCTGGATGGACGATCGTACACGTGTCCACGTGGCACGTGTGTGTCACATCGGATCCGTTCAAAAGGTGGGCCACATTGTGGCATCACACATGGCACGGGAACCATGCCGATCCGATCATCAGGAGGGCTTTCTGTTTTTCTTCTTCTTCTTCTTCTTCTTCTTCTTCTTCTTCTTCTTTTTTTGGTGCGGCCAGCATGATGAGTGGAACGGCCTGATCTTTTATCCCGATGATCTTCGGGGTCGTTTGGATGCTTGTTAATGGGGCAAGTTGTCGAAATCGTTTACACTCTGCGTTTGGATGACCTTTTTTGCAGCATTTACCCCATCTCATTTGCAGGCAAAAGGTGGGATTTCATTTACAGGCTCTCCATTTGCAGCCTAACGGCTATATTTTCGAAGATTGGTTCTCCATTTACCGGACTTAAACAATTTACAGGCTATCCAAACACAAACAATCTTTTACCTGTAAAATGGTTTACTCCTTACAGGCATCCAAACAACCCCTTCGTGATAGGGTCCAATGTGATGTAGAGCGGGTCGTAGACACTTTCATGGCAAAGATGGAGCAGAGAAGGCCCGATCGGAGGCAGAAATGATCTGGACCGTCAGATCCTTAAAACAGTTGTATCTCGCAAATCGGGATGAGTTTTTTGGCATTTTATATGTGATTTTGGGGTAGGAGAAGCTACTTAAGCCAACCAATCCCGCTACACTGGGTTGCCCATGCCGGATTTGCATCGACGATCAAAAGGCCCATTTATTTTTCGTTTTTACTATAAATAGTAAGTTTTACTTAGAGTATAACTTTTGATACTTGAGTTGTAGAAGTCGTGCCCAACATGAAAAGGGCTTAGAAAAGTTTGGAGAATAATGTGGTTGGGCTAAATTGGACACTTGCTATTTTTGGCTGAAAACTATGAAGTCCAGTAGGAATACAGGTCATCTATAAATAGTAAGTTTATTATTTATATTAAGTCACATTAGGGTGTTTTAGTCTAAAACTCCGTCCCAGATTTGAGTTCCTTATTTAAAGAGTTGTAATTTCATTTTTTAAATCATTAATAAGTTATTTTGAATTTATTAGAAATTATTTCTATTTTATCCCTCGTGGATTTGAGGAAGCTCTCTGAGGAGTCCAGAGAGCTCCATGGATTCAAAGTAGATATCCCCCAAGACAGTGATTGACCTCATCACGTCCCTCCCTATGTCACAATGGCTTGGATACTATGGGCCGACTGAAGTCAAATTGGGCGGATGGCACAATGATCCATGGTGGGTCCACAGTGGGTGGATGATCGCTATTGGCATCCTGTTGGTGGATCTCTTTGCCAAAATATTCCCTTTTTTTATCATCCTTTTGTGGGTTAACAAACAGATGGTTAGGAATTGTCCGATCTGTGGGATTTTGGTATATGGCTGATCCATGGTGTGACCCACCTGATCAATGGTTCAGATCATGGTCTGTTGCTCCAAGTGTCCAATTTTCAGTGAGAGGAGCTCTGTGATCTGGGCGGATAATCTCTTAAAGAAAGGAAGGAAAAAGAATTGTCTTGGGTTTGTTGTTGGTTTTTATCCTTTTTTTTTTGGTTCTTCTGTATTTTGTGATTTTAATTTTTGTTTCCGTCCTTTTTATGGTTCATTTTGTACCCAAGTTTCATTAATTGTGATCTGAACCGTTCAAATAGTTGGGCCCCACTGATTGGGTAATCATACATGATAATCTGACCAATCAGATTATCCTAGTCATCAGACGGGTAAGATTGCTTGATCAGTGCAAATTTTGTTCCCATTTAAGATGGATCTAACAAGATGAATGGTTCTGGGCACTGGTTTGGATCTCCCAATTCATAGAGTTTGCTCCGTAGTCAATGTACAGTAGATCCCATAGGATGAATGGCTCTGATCGCCACACGCATGATCCACGTATTTCAGAAATTAGGACTGGGATGCTAATTCAGGTTATTGTGCAGCCTACACTCCTCACCTCCTTTTGCTGGTTTTATTTTTTTCTTGTTGGCAGAATGCTGTCCTTGAGTTTGTGAGGGTGGTGAATGCAAAAGAGCAAGTAGTAGCTGGAACCATGTACTATCTTACTGTGGAGGCAACTGATGGTGGTAAGAAGAAGCTCTATGAAGCAAAGGTCTGGGTCAAGCCATGGGAGAATTTCAAGGAGCTGCAGCAGTTTAAGCATGTGAGTGATTGTTAGTCGGCCCCTTTGGAAGTGGTGCCAAGCAAGGTAAATGATCTTAAGCCCTCGATATCTTTGCATTTCCATTGAATTTAGGGACAAATTCCAATCTGCAGGTGTTAAAAGAAATAAAAGAAAAGAAAAAAAAGATTATCCATCTAGCGTCCCCTACCATGTACAGTCCAAAAATACAATCAGATGATACTAAATTCCTGACCAAGTTAAATGGGCTTTCCCTCGTCAACCACCTTGGTATTGTCTGGTTGGCGGACTTTTGGCTGTGACCATCCACTTGGGTGGCACTGCTAAGATGGTCCGTATCATCATAATTGGTGCACTTCAATACGTGTAAATTCCTTAAGTCTCTTAGTAGTATTGTATACTGGACCATGTGGGAACATCAAAATAGTCAATGAGCTTCCATCTGAAGTAAGAATGTTATAGAGTATATATACCGAGTAAAATTTCTAGCCTCTCTCTATTCTTGCCAACATTTAGATACATGTAACATAGTCTTAATTATGAGGTAACGTTGATGGATTATGGGGCCAATTCACAGTTGGGCTTGGAACAAATCGTTATATTATTCGTTCTGATTTTGAGATGACTTGTTTTCTTATTTTCAAAATTTCTTTTGATGTTATCTATCAACATGGGTTTATCATGCAATCCCCCACAATTACGTGCATGGTTCCTTCTAAAGTTCCTGGTGGAGTAACTTATGTTATTTTTCTGGTGTATATGAGTAGAACTAGGCTTTTGAAAGTACTCACATAGAAGTGGATGGCTGCTACTAGTATGAGGGATTACAGAAATGTTTATGTCCTCTGTATTAAATATTGATGGGGGACTTATGATATATGCTGGTTTTTTAATATTTCTCACCTTTTTTGTGATTTCTTATCAAGAGGTTGTGTGGTACCTTACACAGTGCATGTACCAACCTGACAAATGTTTGGGACAACTGAGTGGTGAATAATGTGGCCCCCACCATAAAGATTACCATAGGAAAAAGTCAGGATAGGAAAGAGTTAGGCTCCTCCGCTCAACCATGTACCCCCTATATGAAAGGATAAACAATCCAAAAAGAATCTTGCCAACAGTTCACATTCAACATATGTGTCAGCTTCCTGACAAATATACTGGCCTGATATTTGAGTGTGATCATCTTGATGGTTGCGGCCAACTTTATGCACTACTCAGATGCCCCAACATGCTATACTGCTTGTGGCACTAGCCAACATTTATTTTATTTATTTTTTAGAATGGTGGCAAACCCTGCTTTTTGTTTTTTATTCAATTCATCCTTTTCTCTCTCATCTCTCGTTTCCACCTTCAAAAGGAATTATGGAGTATGTGTTATCTATCATTGTAGAATTTTGTAACTTCCATATTCGTCCACAAAAAGGAAAAGAAAAGATTTTGAGGAAGAAAGAATGCCAACACAAATAGGTTAAGGTTTTTGGTGTTTTGTTTGGGAATGGGGCTGATGTATTCATGGGTAGCATTTTACAATTGTTGGTAGGTTTATGGCTTCTTTTTTTTAAAAAAAAAATAAAAAATAAATAAATAATCCTTGTGGGGTTGCTGCTTGTGTAGGCTTGTTGTATTTGTGGGTAGGTTTTGGGCATTTTGTTCTTGTATAATTTGTCGCCTATTGGTGCCCTTTTAATAATACTTTTGTCAACATATAAAAAAAAGAAGTTAAGGTTGTGTCTCTGGCATCTGTTTTGGGGTCTGGGTTGGATTGTCCTGATGAATTATTAATGCTGTTCTTTCTTGGAATGGATGGGAGGGGAATCATTTGCTTGGTATCCCCTGCTCAAGAAGATAGTAGGTTGGAATTATTCTGTTAATTCATCATAGATTCTAGTTCCAATCTGAGGTGCAAGATGCTAGTGATGCTGGTTCTGGCTTGCATTGGATTGGGACAGTGTCTACCTAGTATCCAGTCTTCAACCTTTTTCCAAACCATTAGCGTCCACCTATTTGAACACCAGTAATTGAATGTAGGATCTCCAACATAGGAGATCTTTTGGGTATGGTCCATCACGGCAGAGCCCGTGCAGTTAATACTTGAGATCAGTGTTCGAAATATCGGTATCGCGTTATGTATCACACTCTTGGGATATGGATACATATCGGTAATCGCATGGGATATATTAGTTGTATCGCGTAATGTATCGCTATTGTTGGAAACATGGGGAAATTGGTCAAATTTTTCAATGGAACTTCAATGATTCTTAAAAAAGATATTAATACACACTTATAAATCAAAACATTACAAAAAACAAGTGCACATAATAGGTTTTCTTTGTATGGGGTCCTAATTTCTGTGTTGTCTAACTGACTTGATGCAAATATATTCAAAGTTTATTCATATAATTTATAAATGTAAGAAGACATGTAGAAACACAAGCAATGCATTTAAAAGCAAAAGAAGAATTACTAGATCAGGTTACATACATGTTTGATTTTATGTTTGGACACAAATATTGTAACTGATTTGCGAGAAATTGAAATTTTTATATTTTTTATTTAAAATTTTTCCGCAACTTGGTCCATGTCATCCAAATCTCGAAATCGAAGCTTCCAATCCAAAATACGAAAATAATGGATTTGTAACAATTTGATACTGATTTAACATTATTTACAAGAAAAAAAAAAAGGATTGAAAATCGAAAATGCTCACCGGATCTAACATATGGGATATATCCCACTACTTCTGTGTTTTGTATCCCACAAGTGGGATGCAAGATATATCATGGGATATATCGGCCGATATTGTCAATATCGTCGATACCTAAAACTCTGCTCGAGATCAACCAAGGAGTGAAGGCGTGGGATCTCCAATATGGGATATCTTTGGGGTATGGTACATCATGGCAAAGCCCATCAAATCAATTTCTAGATCACACCAATGAAGGTGTAGGATCTCCACCATGGATCTTTTGGCATGGTCCATCACAGGCATCAAATCAATAGTCTAGATCACCACTGAATCATGGACCTTAGCTTTGAAATGGGGCATTAGGTTAACTATTCCCATTCCGATGCATCATGACTCAATGTTTCCTCTTCGAGTAACATAACATAATTTTTTTCTCAAGTACTTCAAAAGGACGAAATCCATTCCCCATAACTCATAAAACTGAGAAGGTATGCCTTTTTCATATTTGGAGCAATTACAAGTGCCTCCGCCTTTCAACGTTACCTCATAGTTGTAAAGCATGTTCTCTTCTCACACACACATATCAACAATGCATGCATCCAATGTGTTCAGTTTGCAAGTTCATGAATAAATAATGAGATGCAAATCTGTAACCAGAGACTTCTTGTCCGAGGCTCAAAAGGTTCTTGGTTCTTGGCTATTTCTTTCCTTTTTGTTTCTTTTTCTTTCTGTTTTTCTTTTGTTCTTGGCTTCTGCCTAATAAAATTTGGTTCATCTTTCAATTTTTTTTTAAATATAAAAAATAAAAAATCATGCTATTACAATGACCATGGCCCAGTCATCCAAATGTCCCACTGCATGATCCTGTTCTCCCAGATGCAGTAAATCATGCTGTAAATACCATCCAAATAGAGACCTAACTCAGGAGTCCTTTCTGAACTCCTTGAGAAGGGGCTGCAGTTGGCATTGATCTAAATCAGAAAGAATCCCAAGATATCCAATCAGACCCTTGTAAAAAAAAAAGTGGCCAAAGTTTATCTTTGCAATCACCACACTGACTGCATGTTACTTGCTGGTGAAGATCCGCCTATTTCTCTCTAACCATAGTGACCACAGTGTGGCATCTACCACTAATTTCCAGAGATGCAGCGAATGGGAGTGTGGGACCCTAACCTCTCGCCAACCAAGTATCAATGGTATCCAAGACTGAGTTTTGAAACGATTAGGGTGCATTTGGACACACTGCCAATACGATAGTTCTTGGGAATGAGGGTTCCTACAAAGTCAATTCTCCAAAAACCTATCGAAGTGGTTATTTGCGAGTGGGCTTTTTAGTGACTATCTTGATGAGTGGGGATCAAACCGACACATGTGGGAAGGTTTCCAAATGGTGCAAAACTGTCGTCTTGATCAGAATCGGGGTTTTCATCCATGTTTTGACAGTGCCTCCAAACGGGCGCTTAGTCCATATTGAATTTTGAATTTTGAGAAGACTTCCATCTATACATTTCTAGCATATGGGTAATGCAGCAGAAGGTGATTGACTGACTCTTCATTAGTGCATAACAAAAATAACATCTGTTGGACATAGCAATTCCCTAACTTTTTAGGTGACCTATGGTCAGAATTTTTGTTAATGCTGGTGATCCAAACTTTAAAAAACTCCCTATATCTGTTGGCATTCATGCTTTTCTTGTCCCTCTTCACTTTGAAAAGAAGCCTTTGGTGTGTGTTTTGTTTGTTTCACTTGGATTTCAGGTGATTAAAGATTCTCCATTTGCTCTTACATTGTGGGATTGATTTTGATATGGATTATATTTGTTTGTCTTGGATTTCAGGTAATTGAAGATTCTGCCATGTCTGTGTTTGCTTATCAAACTATATGGATGTTGAAGGTTAGTGTCGTTTGAATCGTATGTAACAAGAGAACTTAAAAGACTCTAGCAATAAGTCTCAACAATGATCATCAGTTTGTCACTGATCAATAATATCACATGGTATAAGATAACTTATGTTCTATTATTTTCTTCCTGTGAATGAGATGTGTGTGCTGTGATACTAATAGTTGAACATTTGTGTAGAAATTGTAAAAAAATAAATGAAAATATGTGGGCTTTAAGAAGCGAATTAGTTAGTCGATCCTTTTTTTTTTTTTTCTTTTTGAATGGTAAGATGATTTATTGGGAAAGATCAAATGAAAGTTAGCAAACTGTTTGTGTGTCTCGTCTAATTGCTAATCTGTCTTCTAACTTCTATTTTTTTTCCTTGTTCTACAACCTGGAGTGGAGTTTCTTGTGTAATTAAAGGTTCTAGTGTCTCTCTCTTTTCAAACTCCGACCAAAAGAGTGGCTCTGAAATACAGCTCCCAAAGCACTGCTCCCCTTTTAACTCACCCACCTACGCCTCTGAAACTGCATCTATATATGTGAGCATTGATGAAGCAGTTCCACGGCAGAATAGAACTCAAGTCTTGTTACCATAGCATTACTCAAGAATGTTGGTTTTACCAAAAAATGCCTGAACTAATTGAAACGTCAAAACAGTTCTTTTCATGAAATGACTGGAATGTCTTCGCATCTTCTTCTTTTTTCCTTAGAAGTGTTGAAGTATAGCATCTTGGGGCCCACGTGCTGTGTGTATAACACCCAACTCATTTAACAACTGCACCTCACCACGACTATTGGAGGAATGAAAATTCTGGCTTATCCGATCATCAGGTGGGCCACAAGAAAATTGGAAGGTTTTGGGTGATGTGGAGTTGCATTGCCCACTTCATGATTGAATTGACCTAGTTTTTGGTTCGTCTGATCATCATGGTGGGGATGCAAGTCCTAGACAGGTTGGGTGTCATACACTTACACCATGTTTGCCTGATGATGCTTGACTTTGCCACTTAGAAAGAATAAAGATGGTATTTTTAGTCATTTTACCTTCCAAAAAAACAGGCATTTTTTTTTTTTTTGGGGGGGGGGGGGGGGGGGGGGGGGGGGGATATTTCATATTAGATGGGGCATTGTTTGGTGAAATCAGAATTCAGGAGTGATTTTGTGGTAAAAGCCCCATAAGGCTAAATCCTTGCACCTGATGTTGTGCAACAGAGCAATGGCATGTGCATACACTAAGTTTCTGTGTATGAGACCCTGGTATATGCTTTCTTTCCTTTTGGCCGTGTTTGGGATTAGGGAAATGGGGTTTATGCGTTTGATAAATCTATGAACTTATTAAATTCGTATGTTTGCATTGCATTTGGAATTGGCAAATCCTCATTTCATTGTTTGGGGATCAAGCTACAAATTCTTGAATTTGGGAGCATTTATTAAAAAGGCTTTTATTGCTTTTAAGTATGTGGTTTGGTGAAATTGGATTTGGGAAAACCATGAATTTTGTTTCAAAATATATAGATTTTACAAGTACCTACCCTAAATCTCTCACCCCAAACAGCCCCTTGTAATCTTGTTGGGCGGGCCTGTATATGCGCCGTGCATGGGTATGTGGTACTTACAGACGTTGAAAATTGAGTTGGGGCCTGTTTGGAAGCGTGGATTTGAAATCCCCTAGATTCATTCCCAACCCCCGGATTAGAAACCCCTTGGATTTGCAATCCTCCTAGTGTGTTTGGCACCCTAGAATCCGAATCAACTTTAATCCAAAAGTACCTAACCATGGTATATTTACAGGGGTTTGAATTTAATTACTAAATCAACTTTAATATCTCTAATAAGTGAGATATGTAATTTTTGACACAATGGTTGTGATAAGCCTGCTGAGTATATGCTTTGCCCAAAAATGATGAAATTCTTCCAGTCTCGGATGGGCCACAAGCACAAGATCGTGTTTGAGTGACTAACCAATGATATTTAATCGTTGATTTACATGGACAATGTTTGGTCAATGATGATCATCATTAGTGGGCTATGTGCCCAATAGAATGAAAGTGTATAGTGACACACTTGTTACACTTGCAACTAATGAAATTATTCCAGGTGTAATTCAAGCTAAACCCCCAGATACTCCATGCTGCCAAACAATCAGGGATTTGATACCCGCTCAAATCTCCAAAGACGGGATTAGAAAACCTCTGGATTTGAAACCCCCAGTTACTTTATGATGCCAAACAACCAAGGGGATTTGAAACACCCTCCAATCCACGGTTCCAAACAATCCCTTAGCCTCTTTTTTTTTTTTTTTTTTTTCAATAGTAAGTAATCCATGATGGGCCCTAACAAATAGATGGACCAGATTGTTGATTGGACCTATTTTCTGTGTAATAGGTCTTGACCTTTCATATTAAATACCATTGATCAAATGGTTTATCTTATCAAATCTAAGTGAGATTTGGATCTTCCTTATTTTTGTCCTCATGCCCTAAAATGATCTGTAAAAACGGATGGACGGTGTGGATACACAACACATACATCAAGCTGGGCCCCACAGTCACGAATCTACCGAATCCGTGTCCAGACGCCGCGTACTCGGGCCCTCAAGCGCGTAGCATGCGGATGTAACCGAAACGGATGGGAGATGAAACGGTAGAGGCGGACGAACCGGAATATAGCAGAACCATCACTCTACGCTACACCTGGCAGGATTATCCGTCAATCTGAACCGTCCAATTAGTGGGTCTCATTATGGATGGACCATGGTTAGAAAACCATACTTACGAAAGGATACCGCTATCACTCATCTTTGCTTTTCAGCACTTAATGTTGACCATTAGCTGCTTCTCTCACACTGTATATTTGGAGGCCGCTGTTTAGATGGCTAGGATCATCCACTCCATGCGTATCTAGAATCAATTTCCATTATTTGTGGGCCCCGCTAGATGGACAGCCCAGATTGAAAGATCATCTCACCACGTGTGATGTACCGATATGGGCCATGGCTCTATCTTGTTCCGGGGAAGAGATTTACTACAATACGATATATGTATCGTCCCAGGATACGCAGCTACTACAAACGTTGGACTGTGGGTCATGTTTCAACGATCCAAACCGTTCATACGTTAGGCCTCAGTGTCGATGCGATACCCAAACTATCATATTGGAATATTTCAACCGTCTGATTAATTAACTCTTTTCCATCGTCCTTAACCGTTATTTTGTGTTCCATGTATCAAATCTCTAATGTCGAGGCTATTATTAACGGCTTGGATCACCGAACATGACCCCGGATCCAACGCCTGTAGCTCTGCGTGTGTATCCTTTAAAAATAGGTTGGAATGTGGCGCAGCAAACCTCACGGTGAAAGAGAAGACCGGGACCCCATCTGCCCATGCATGCATTGGTCGGATGATCGGAAGCGTCCATTTAGTGGCCAAGTACTGAAAGGTTAGGATCTTCGTGTCCCTTTCTAATCCCGTCGCCAATGGATGGAAAATCGTGGCCCGAAAACAATACTGCTCCGGTCATCGAGTGGGCCAACTGAAAATGGTAGGACCCACAGCGTGAATGATCTAAATTGCAGAAGCATTTGCAACGTTTGGGGAGTAAGATTCTGATTCCGATGGCTACTTTAAATGAGTTCCTGAATCAAACCAACGGTCATGATTCCTCTACTAGGACGATGAAACGCACACGCATGCAATATTTTCAGCTTTTTTTTTAAAAAAAAAAAAAAAAAAAAAAAAAAAAAAAAAAGAGCTGTCAACGGCCCGGCCCGGATTTTGAACTGTTCGGGCCGCCAAGCGGGCTTATTCAAGGTCCAAGCCTGGCCAATTGACAGCCCATAGAGATCTGCCATGAAGAACAAGTGTACGAAAGGCACTTCCCTAGATGGTGGAACTTCCCATCTCAACTGTTCCCTGTGGTGGGGCCCACCTGACTTCCGAATCAGCCTGATTTTTGGGTCCCAGTACAAACACGTGGTGGTGCACCTGATGAACGAGGTGGATCTCATCCACACCCCAACATGACTAGATTTTATAGAGAGGTGATAGCAATTTGAGAGCGTGGTAATAATTCTCCCTGATTAAAAAGATTCTAGCCATCAATCTTCAAACTTCTCCCAGTTGAATATGCACCGTTGATGTCTCTCTTTTCAAAAAAATAAAAATAAAAAATAAAAAAATAAAAATTATCTTCATTTTTTAAAGACACTCACACACCCACCCACAACACATGGGCACTCGATCCCAGTCTATCTAAAACCGAGCCACGGAACACCCTGATCCATAGCTCAAGTGGTAGACTGAGTGAAAGATACCTAGTTTCAGCACTGAGGTCTTGGTATCGATTCCTAGTGGGGGTGGCTAACAGTGAAGTGTGAACTGACAGTGGGGTGTACTCACAAGCTAACAAAAATAAAATAAAAAAACTGAGCCATGGAGCTGGACTCAAAGTTGTTCTCTTCTTAACAATGGGCCACAAAATGGAATGGAATGGTCATGATTTGTTGTTGGTCTATGGTCCATCAAAGTCATGGATCTATAATTCTTAATTCACCTGCACATCCAAACGCAGCCAATAGCCCAAGACTTCACAAGACTTTTGGACATTCAGATTGCATTCATATCTCTACTTCGTAGTAGACGATTAAAAAAGAAGCCCCTCAACATACCTAGTGTTTGAAGTAACAGTATGCTGCTGACTGATAACCAAAAATGCAGAGAAACACAGGAAAAATGGTGGAACTGAAATACTTAAATACACGTTTATATATTTAGGAATAAAAATTTACAATAATAATATATACATAATAAATTTCCATTTAACAGGGACCTAAAAGCACATGCCATTATAGGAAATGGTATAACCATCCCATCCATCCATCCATATTGCATTATATTGACAACTCACAATATTTTGCTAAGAAATCATACAACAACTAGAAAAGAAACAGAAGATTTTAATCTCCATATTGCACATGTTGCGATAACGATGAAATCAAGATAATATCAATATTATCAATAACAAATTGAACACTGCATGCAACCATGAGCTTATAAAAGAAAATTTTATGAATTCTTATTTAATAAACAATTTTTTTTTTTTTTGAAATATCGCCAATACACCTATTATAGAAATATCGCCATTACACTTGTGATACAAGTGTCACCTAGAATTTACACCGTCGAAAATATTGGCAATATAAGCGACACATGTAATGTACATAGTTAAAAATATTGTCGATATCAATATGTTAGCGGTATATCGCTGATACCTGAAATTTCTGATACTAGAAGTGTTATCGGTACCACCAAGCTGGAGATATGATAATTCAAACAATGAACATACCCCACTGCAAAATCAAGCTCCACAGGGTCAGGTGGCCCTCAACATGAAAATGGCAGAGAGGCAGCCACCTTGGAACTCAATGCTGCAACAGCATGTCCGGTTGGGAAGCCCTACATGTGGATCTCAATCCATCTGCATCCAGCCATATGAGATCTAAGCCATCCATGATATGGCCCCCAACAATATATGCCTGGGTAGAGAAAATAAGGATGGCACAATCATTAGATTGGCCGGGCGTGTCCATACAATGTGGACGGTATGCCGAAAACGGTTTTAGTAATTTCTTCTTCTTCTTTTTTCAACCTGAACATTAGTTTGCCATCAATTTCGGCATGGGGCCCACCTGATGGATGCTTGCACAGGTGCCACATCTGTTCAGGCAAATAAAAAGAGTTTTTGATATAAACCAACCACCCTTTTGCTATATGCCAAATGATTCCCTTTTTAGCATTGTCAAAAAATCCCTCCCCTTTACCCATTACAGTTAGGGGTGCACACGGTTCGGATCCGGTTTTAAAAGGGATGAGAACTAAAGGTGGCCCCCTTCACATTAACGGTCCAGATTGACAGCTGGCAGGACCAATTCAACTACATCCTTGGCCATTCGGTTCCAGTTTCAAAACCGAAACCGAACCGTGTGCACCCCTAATTACAGTCACAAAACACCCTAGGGTGAACTTCCAATAATTAAAGAGATACTTTTGTACTGATTTTGTAGGAGGAAATTTTCATTTTGCCCATCCAAATACACACAAAAAGGTCTTGGGCAAGATTATAATGTGGGCCGCACCACAGGCAAATGATTTAAAGACTGTCCAATGGCGGGTCATCATCCATGCATTTGATCTGAACCTCTCAAAACACGTAACCTTTTTTCTGTGTTCGTGAAGGGGCAAAACAGGAATTTCCAGTTACAAAATCAGGGGCAAAAGTGTTATTTCATATAATCAACAGTGAAATTTAACTCTTAACGGTTTCTTTAACGGTCAAATCTAACCTAAATTAACCCTACGGTGTTTTATGACTTTATATGGAAAAGGACGGATAATTTTTAACAGCACAAAAAAAAAAGGAGGGGTAAATGTCAAAAAACTCTTAAATTTAAAATAAAATAAAAGAAATAAAAGAAAGAAAGAAAGAAAGAAAAGGAAATCAATAAGCATGTGAGATTCTTCGAGCATCAACTATCTATTCTACATATCCATGAATCTTCATACCGCTCGAATTGAGGGTCGTTCAAAAACAAGAATAAGAAGTATTCTTGTTAGTGAGTATAGCAACAATATTATACAACTTCTAAAGAAGCTGAAGTCTCCATTCAGCCCTCTAGAATTTCATCATCCCCAAAATGGGTGTTTGTGTGTGGGTGTTTCCTAAATTTCTTCCTAGTAATTCTCTCAAGAAGAGTGAGAAACCATCCATACCGAGATGGAGTTGCCAACATCTGCGTGGGTCCCCCCACGAGTGCCCTGCAGTCCCATTTTCACCCTTCTTCGTCATAGTCCTCATCTTCATCTATCCGTACATTGAGTTGCGCAAGCTGCATTGGGTCAATCGCCATTTTGTCCATGTCAGTGAGTGACCAACCTGGATACTCCTCGTGCTTGATCTCTGGCTCTGGAACAGAGGCAGCAGCTGCAGCCGAGGTGTCCTCGTTCTCATTCAATTCTATGTTCAAATCGAAGTTCCGCACAATACCATTCATACTGGCAGTGGCTATGTTTTCCTTCGAATCTTTAGCCTCTATGCCGTCATCTAGCCTCTCAAGATGTGAGTTTGGTTTTTCATTGTGTTGGGGAGAAATGTCTGGATCATCCTCGCATTTATCATATTGGGCATTGTCTCTTTCAATTGGCGGCCGACCTCGCCCACGGCCTCTTCCTCGGCCCCTCCGCCCTCTACCACTGCTGCTGTGGCCTGCTTCGTGCTGCAATGAAGTTAATGATGACATAAAGAAGAGAGATTGCTTCAATCATCCAAACAATTATCAAAATCAATGCTGAATCTTGGAAAAGAAAACAAGAATATTGTTATTATTATCATTATCATTTCAAAATACGATTATGCTAAAACTGTCAGAGTTTACTATTATACTTATGAAATGAACCTGACTTTGGAAATATGCCTACTAAATACACTAGTCAGGAAGCAACAGATGGGCAATTCATCGGGTGAATTAGATGGACGAAAGCAATTGGTTCAGAAAAAATTTCCAATGGTCTACATCCAACAAGCACGCGTGGCCTCTGTGATGAGATTTTGGGCCAGGGTCAACAATACAGTGGGGCCAACCTGATGCACGAGTTGGATGCCTCACACATGCCAGGTTGGCACGTTTGGCCACATGGTAGTGATATGCAGAAAGATGAGGATGACACAGAAGAAAAATAGCAACCTCAATGCGTGTAGAAGCATTATCATGTGTGTGACAGAAATTATCAAAGAAGAAAATCTACTTAGGGTTAAGTGTCTGACAGAAATTATCAAAGAAGATTATTCATTTTCGACTAATTGGAAGCTTTTCATTTTCTAACTTGAATTTGAATTGCATAGTTTGTGATGACAAAAAGTAAAGGAAAATAACCGTTCCTAAAAGCCCCTTGAATTGCTTTCATTTCTATTTTAGAAATCTCACAATATTTTGGCCATTTTATGAAAAATAACAAATAGAGATGTTTTCGTCACAAAAATAATGGAATGAACATTGTTATACTCAAATTTATTGAAAGGAGCACTTACGATTCTGCTCCTCTTGGACTCCTCATCGCTGTCATTGTCTTCATCACCAACAGCTTTCCTAAAGGGAGACAAAAACAATAGCAATTAGTTGTAATATCACCAATAACTATTACGCTTGATTGTAACAAACACAAGATCATAGTCCAATATCTTGCTTTCCCAACCTTCTCCTGGTGACAGATCTATCCTCACCAGCAGCATCAGAGCCACCCAAGTCTGGAACTTTGCTCACAATTTCCCTTAGGAAATCAAATACATTAAATCGTTGCACGCACTGCTTCCTGAAATTTCAACAGACGACAATATTATCCAAAAGTATAAATAATAAGTGCAAAGCTTGCTATGCAAATTTAAGTCCAATACAGAATAGCATTGTTGCAAATAAAGAGTTCAGCCATCATGAGCAGCACTCAAAATGCCCTTAACAGATAAGCATAACCACAACAAAGTACTGCTTTCTGCCATCCACATCTTCTTTTAAAGCACGAGGTTTTCTAATCCCAAAAGCATGTATATAATTTGCCAAGTTTTCGAAGTTGTCCATTTGCTTCTAACATTGTGGCCCACCTGACTAGTTGACCAGCCTGATTTTTGGGCAAGGGTAGCTGCACGTTTTGAACCCAATCAGATGGACACAGCTTGGATCTCTCAACCAATGTGACCTAAATCACCGACACCCTACATTTTCCATTCTGAACCACGATTCAAATTATGGGTCATTTGCAATCCGGATCATTATTTTTAGTGACACGAAATTATGGTTTTATACTCTTCCTGTTGATTTAGTTCAGTACACCAAGAGTTCCAAAGATTGGATATGCCTACGCTTCTAGATGCAGAAGGTTCTTGAGACATCCCACATCCAACATGAGGCCCTTCCAAAGATTGGATATGCCTAGGCTTCTGGATGCAGAAGATTCTTGAGACATCCCACATCCAACATGAGGCCCATCTGGTCAACAGTCTGGATTACCAAACCATAGGCCCCTTTCGTACTAAATGGGTGCATCAGGCAACTATTCAGATCTTGATCATGGCTCATAGACTCATCACTTGGATGCAACTCAATGGGCTGTTGACTTTGTATAGGAGTCAGGGGAGACAACACGCATAGTCATGCTACCTTTTCCATAATTTCTTAAAAAGAAAAGCAAATGTGACTTTTATATTCTTACAAACTGCAACAGGTGGACATGAAATTTCTCTCATTTTCAAACTTTTTAAGTTTTGCAATGATTCGTCCATACTTCATTACGAAATACAATAGTCAAAGATGCACAACATAAGTTTACTAATCAAGTCATGATGCAATGCACTAAACTACATGTTCAAGAAACCTGCAGCAGATTTAAACTTCAACCATCAACCACCAAACCAAAGAAACCTGAGAAAACAAGAAAATAAGAGGAGAAGTTTTGAGCTCTCTATGAACCAGGCTGTTTATGACACTGTAATTTTTGTATGCTTGGTTTTTGCTTGGATGTTTTGAGTGGTAAATTTTCTTTCTTTAAAAAGATCATCTCAAAGATCATCTCGCTTGTGCCAAAAAAAAAAAAAAAAAAAACCTTTAATGATCCGATAGAGGACCAATTTTGTCTAATGGCCTGTTTGGGAGCTCGGAAAATAAAAGGGAGAGTGTGTGACATAAAGTGACTTTCTTTCAAAGTTGTTTTCTAAGAAAGCATTTGGAGGGAAAAAAAAAAAAAAAAAAAAACAAAAAAAAAAACAGGGGTGGGGGGCGTTTGCACTCGTATAATTTTTTTAAGACTACTTCTATGAAAAATAATTCTTTGAAAGAAAAAGTAACTCCCAATCAGTGTTTTAAATATCGACAGTATCGATATATCCCACGATATTTCTTGTATCCCACCTGTGCGATACCAAACGCACAAGTAGTGGGATATATCCCACATGTTCAATCCGGTGGGCATTTTTATTTTCGATCCTTTTTTTTCTATAAATCATGTTAAATCAATGTCAAATTGTTAAAAATCCATGTTTTTTTATGTTTTACATGAAAAATCATGGATTGGGAGCTTCGATTTTGAGATTTGGAGGAGAATGACCAAGTTCAGAAAATTTTAAAAAAAAAGAAAAATTTCCCAATTTCTGGCAAATTGGTTGCAATTTGTATCCAAACATAAAATCAAACATGTATGTAACCTAATTTAGTGATTCTTCTTTTGCTTTTAAATGTATTGCTTGTTTTTCCACACGTCTTCTTACATTTATAAATTATATGAATAAACTTTGAATATGCTTGCATCAATTCAGTTAGACAACATATAGATTAGAACCACATACAAAGAAAACATATTATGTGCACTTGTTTTTTGTAATGTTTTGATTTATAAGTGTGTATTGATGTCTTTTTTAACAATCGCTGAAATTTCATTAAAAGATTCAACCAATTTCCAATGTTTACCCAACAACAAGGATACATTACGTACAACCGATATATCCCATGCAATAACCGATACACATCCGTATCCAGAGGGTGTGATATGTAACACGATACCGATATTTCGAACACTGCTCCCAATCAAGGAAAAATGCCATTTTCTTGGAAAATATTTTCCACCCTAATACTCTTCACAAACAGACCCTTATGAGAGATTTGATATAAAACTTTCAAACTACTTGCATTTCAACAGTCTGCCACCACAAAGAAATTATACATCAAACAAAGTGCTCACTTACAAATGTAAAGAGCTCATTGTCTTTGCTCCTCTTTCGAGAGTGATGTCATATGTCCGATCGCAGAGATCTTGCAGAAACAATTCCAATGCCTTAGCTGCAACAATAGAATCAAGTGAGTCAAAATATTGTATTGCTACCAATTCATAGACAATACAAGAACCCAAATACTAGTGGGAGTTAACTCCTATGATAATACATCAAAAAAAGAAAAATAAAATAAAAAATGAATGAATGAATGAAAGAATAAAGAACTAATGGTAAAAGAAAATTCTCATTGCCAAGACAACTAAGCATATAGTCACTTACATACTAAAAGAGGCACCGCCATTGCAATCTTCCCAACATCATCATCTGCTTGCATAATCTTTTTAATCCGAGACTGCCAAAATGGATGTCCTAAATGTTAAAATATCCAATGGCTATTGCATGAATGCATAAATAGTAAATAGCAAGGAACGCATATAGTTTAATAGATACATATTTCACAATTTTTTATGCCGGAAAATATTAATTGCCAAAGATGAGTACATCATAGAGAGGGTCCATCAAAAACATTGATTGGAGCAACTTTAGTATAGAACAAAACTACTCTGACCTCCCTTACATCCTATTATATCTGTCTCGGAAAATAACTAGAAATCGGTTGTGGCAATAATATGGATTCGCAATTTGGGGAAATTTTGGAACAACTCCATAAAAATAGTGGGAAAAATCTAACAATAAAACAAATAGAAAGATGAAAAAAATAAGGATCATATAATATTAGTCATCTTCCCTCTTCTTCTTCTTCTTCTTCTTCTTCTTCTTCTTTTTGAAAAAAAATCATCTTTCCTCTCTTTCCTCACTTTAGGAAAATTTAAAACCTAGTCATCTACCTCCCTCTCTCCATATCTTGTCTCCATGGTCAAGCGCAATCAAGAATTATTGTTACTGACTTACTGTGTAAGTTATTAGAGTAGGCTTTGGACTCATATTTTGGGTATTATTGTTACTCACTTACGATGTAAGTTATTAGAGTAGGCTTTGGACTCATATTTTGGGTTATTGCAAACCGTATTAGGTGATTTTGAATAGCAATAAGGTTACTTTACGTAAGAGATATGAATTATACAAGACTCATACATACAATGTTTTAAATATTGACGATATCGGCCAATATATCTTGCATACCACCTATGCGATACAAACGCATAGGTAGTGCCGATATATCCCATATGTTCAATCCAGTGAGCATTTTAAATCTTTGATTCCTTTTCTTTTTTTTTTTTTTGAAATTATGTTGAATCAGTGTCAAATGGTTACAAATCCATTGGTTCTTCACGTTTTGCATGAAAAATCTGGAGTCGGAACTTTGATTTCGATATTCATTGGTTCTTCCTCTTTTTCTCTCGAAATCTTCCTTCAACTAATTGTCAATTAAGACTAATTTCAAAGTATTTAGGAGTATTTGATGAAATGATCATCACATAGAATCTAATTTCGAAATTTGAGTGTAGGTGGTCCGATTTGCGGAAAATTCGTTATTTCCCCAATTTCTCCCAAATTGCCTGCAATGTTGCACTTCAAACATGAAATCAAGCATGTATGAGGGTTGATTTATTGATTTGTGAAGTCCTTGTCAATTTTTGAAAAATAAAAATCATTTTAAAAATATATATATATTTTTTTCAAAATTTCCCTTCAACCAACTATCAATCGAGACTAATTTCGAAGTATTTAGGAGTGTTTCATGAAATAATCATGACATACACTATAAACGGTATGCATTTAATTTGAATATAGTTGCATTAGTTCAATCAGACAACGCATAGCTTAGGACTCTATACAAAGGAAACCTATTATGTGCACTTCTTTTCTGAGATGTTATGATTTAAAAGTGTGTATTAAGGTATTTTTTTTAACAATCCTTGAAGTTCATTGAAAAATTCAACCATTTTCCCAATGTTTCTCCACGTTTCCCAAAAAGTGTGATAAATTCCAAGTATTAGTAATGTATCGCCAAGTAACACCAACGTATCAATATCGCTAATGTAATCGCCAATATTTTCAACTATGTAAATTCTAAATGGCGCTTGTATTGCCAATGCATCAATATCGTCAATGTATCGTCAATATTTTCGACTATGTAAATTCTAGGTAATGCTTGTATCATAAGTGTATCAATGATATTTCAATAATATCGCCAACGTATTGATATCATCAAAATTTTGTTTATTTGGAAAAAAAAAATTTCAATTTTTTTCATGGGCACATGGTTGTATGTGGTGTTCAATTTGTCGTTAATAATATTGATAATATCTCGATATTATCGATATCGCAACATGCGCAATATTGAGACCGCGATCTTTCATTTCCTTTCCAATTGTTGATGATTTCTTAGCGAAAAATCATGTATTGTTGATATTTTGCAATATTGATGGATGTTTGAATGGAAGGTCGGATGGTTAAATAGGCCGGATGGGATAGTTGGACTGATTTCTTACAACAACACATGCTTTTAAGGCTCTTTTTGCAATTTTTTTTATTTCTAAATATGCAAGTATGTACATTTTAACATCTCCTAAAGTTTCGCTAAAAATTCCACCATTTTTCTCATGTTTCCCTGCATTTCCAGTTATCAGTGATATTATCGACGATATTGATATTACTTCTGTATCCCTCGCTAGTGAAACTTGTAGCGATACCAATACTTCGAACACTGCTTAGGTCAACGAAAAACCCTTACAGACACCTTCATGAGCCTAGGCGTGTGCTTTTTTTCTTTTTGGATGATGACGGGGTGTCCCCACCTCTTTAAGGGGAGACTATTCCCTGCGGATGCAGACAATCACTTGCCAACCATGTGAATCAGGTAATCCACAGAGAGGGGCTATGCGTCTGCTTTCAATTTGTTGTCCCTCATAATATGGATGAATGCTATAGGCCTGCTTCTACATGACTCCCTAATTTCCTCCATCCAATCTACTAATCTCCACAGGCAAACCTCAATGGTCCCAACCAATCTAACCACATTCCTTGAATGTTTTCAACCATAGTTGACCCAGTGTGCAGATGACTCGACTCCTTCAACCATGTTCAAAGAGCCCAGATCTCCTACTTATTGGAGTATTGGACCTACACTCACCAATCAGACCAGAAAAGATCCTAATAACAAAAGACTTCGTCATTTTGAGGACAAAAATAAAAAAGACAATGTGCTCTGCTACCGTGGCACTAGGCCCCTTCTGTCCCCAAGGAAATTTTCTCCGGGATTAACATCCACATGAAGTCTTAAGGCACATACTCGATTCAAGAAGACATTAGAAGGTCACACCATCATGTCATGAGCACACTAAAACTACTAGAACAGAATCATTTAACAAAAGACGGTGTGCAACATTTACTCTTAACCATATAAAAATAGTCAAATTAAGAGCCCTAATCTAATAAACTATATAAAAATTCCATCATTCGGTCAAATCATTCTACTCGTTTCCTCATACCACATAAAAGAGCCCAGAAATTGATTTATCATGTCTATTCAAGAAAATGTCCTAGTAGGTATATTATAATGACAATGGCCCTGAAGCATTGTGTTATGTAATGCTTGCAAAACTACAACAAGAGGCAGAAATTACTAACATTCATACTAAAAAAGGTCTGCCGCACCCACCACCACCAGGTTGGAGTTCCCAAGTGCATAAGATACCAAGTGGATGGTTAAAATAATAGCTTAGTTATGGTAGTCAAGAAATATGGACTGTTAAAATCATCAGACCATCTCAGCATGTGGGCATGTGGGCATGTGGGTCCCAGTAGGTGGAGATACATGCTGGATCCTGAGTCACAACAGAGACGAAACAAACTCCTGTCATATAATAGAAGGCCTTTATCAGCCGTTGAAATTTCAATGTCATAATAGATTATTTAACTAGTTTTTCTCTTCTTCCTTTTCATAACCTTTAAACAAAAATCATTAAATAAAGGCCTTTTCCATTCCAATTTATAAAATAAACAAAAAGACATCCAATAGGAGTTCAAACCGAACACACCCAAATCCATCCAAAATTCAATATAAACTTCTAACAACACAATCCAAAATCTACAAACTGCAATACCCAAAATCAAGAAAACAGAATCCAAAAAGGTCACTGACCAATAAAAACAATCAACGCCTTTTATCATATCCAAAACCCTAATCCCATCCATTCCAACTAAAAAAAAAAAAAAAATCCAAACACCCAAACCAAACTAAAACCCACATAAAAAATCCACCAAACCTCCAAAAACCCACCCCCAAAAAACCACACCGAAATTACCAAAATACCCTCAAACCCATCCCCAGCCAAAAAAGGGAGGGAAACCAAAATAATCAAATCAAACAACTGTACTTCAATCAGTGAATCAAATCAAATCAAATCAAAACGAGAGAAAAAGTATAAAAAGAAGAGAGGAGAGAAGAACGTACGGCCGGAAAACGGGTATCTAGCTTCTTCCTCATGGCGTCAGATTCCACCCATCAAAACCTCAGAAAACGATCAGAAAACCAATCTAATCCCTGCTATTATATCAGATGAGAAAACCCAATTCGTATCGAGAGACAATTCCAACTAAAAATCTCTATAAAAAAAAAAAATCAAAAATCAAAAATCAAAAGAAGGCTCTGTTTTCTCGAGGTTTGCTTGGCTGAGGCTTTCAAAGCAAAAATTCGCGTCTCTGCAGAAGGAGCCGTTCTTTGTGCTTTTCTCATAAGAGAATACTAATTCCAGACGCCCCTCTCTTCAAGCGCCAAAAACAAACGCACTCGCACGTGCCGATGTGGCACGTGCTCTTTATATTCAGAAGTTTCATAAGTCAGTTCCTCCAATCCGTGCATGATTACTCATCTGATTGACACATTCACCTTGAGTTGTCTTATGATGTTTCTAACCGTCCATTTCTTCTCGAATCTGTGTCCGAGTGGATGGATCATAAGAATTTATAGGATGAGAAATATTCACCGTGAAGGTCACGTTATGAACGGTCCAGATCTCCAAAAAAGTTTCAATTCTCGAATTTATTTGCGTTTGTATAAGGCGCTTGAAGTTGAAGATGAAGTGTCTGTCCCTTTTCATCTTCGCCCGTACTTTTTGTTGGGCCCTCGAATTTAGCGGAGATTTTCATTCCTTGCGGTTTTAACTAGGGGAGGTTTATTTTCTCCTACACGCAGTACGCACGTGCCATATTGCCACGTGTATGATATCTGATCATTGATTAGGTGGGATGCGTCCTGGTGATGAGATTGGTAAAAATTTGGATCGGTCCGCTCATTATTTGAGCTACCGAATGTGAGGAACAAATGGACGGTTCAAAACAACTTTCTAATGGTCCACATTAAATATGTACGGTCCAGCTTCCAGGAAATTAGTGAAGATTTATTTTGTATCATGTTGCCTTTTTGGATTGCGAACCACCTTACGAACGGTTCAGATCTTCTAAAACCACGTCATTTTTGCATGTATTCCGCGTGTAAGGGTGCCTGTAGGGTACTCGAGAGGGTGCGTGTGGGAATCGCAAGCCTTTTAAGTAGGAGAGGGAGATTCGGTTATCTTGTTATTGGACTGAGCTTTTGAGTCGTTGACAGAGATTGGACGGTTAGGATTGTCCAATCAGGGGAGTTGGAACGTAATAAACTACGTCATGGCCCATTATTTTTAACGGTTCGTGGACGTATGGTGATTGGTGCGGGATGATTTAGTGGGCCATCGAGTGTATGGGTATACGACGCAGATTCAGTGTATCCGTGACCATCGGGCCACAGAAATGTATTTGTTTTATATCCACGCCGTCCATCCGTTTTTCCATTTCATTTTAGAGCATAATCCGAAAAATGAAGCAGATCCAAATTTCAGGTGGACCACGCCACAGGAAACAGCATCATTGAATGCCTACCATTAAAAACTCCTTTGGGGCTACGTAAGTTTTGGATGTTTTTCCTTCATCAGGTCTGTTGGACCTTATCAGTAGGTTGGATGGAAAATAAAAATTACAGTGGGCCCTAAGAAGTATTTTACGGTGGGCGTTCAATCATCATGTGGTGTGGTCCATGTGGGATTTGAATCTGCTTTATTTTTTGTCCTTATATCCTAAAATGGGGTGGAAAAACGGATGAACGGCGTGGATGTAAAGCATATTCATCAAGGTTGGGCCCCACAGTCACGGATCCACCAAGGTTGGTGGTCCCACGGATGCAATCTGGGACCATAGCTAATGAGGTGTCAATGGGCCGGGCTCGGGCCAATATGAAAGTTTAAAATTGGCCCGGCCCAAAACAGTTCAAAATCCGGGCCGAAAACTACCCGGACAGTTGACAGCCCTAATAGCTAAAGCGAGTATCCCCGGTGATCAGACTCTGTGGGGTCCACCATGATTTCTGTGTTTTATCCACGCTGTCCATCTGTTTTTCCAGTTCATTTTAAGGCATGATGCGAAATTATAAAGCATATCCAAATCTTAGATGGTTCACACCACATAACAAGTGGGGACTAAATCCCTACCGTTGAAAGGTCCTTAGGAGCAACAGAAGTTTTGGATCAATCTGATATTTGTGTTTTCCCTTCATCCAGGTCTGTGTGACGTTACCAACAGGTTGGATGGAAAATAAATATTACGGTGGACCCTAGGAAGGTTTCAACGGTGGACCTAATTATCCCCACTGTTTCTTGTGGTGCACTCCTTGAGCTTTGAATATGCACTAATTTTAGGCTCATGGCCTAAAATGATCTGGAAAAGTTGATGGACGGCATGGATGAAATACACACATCACGGTGGGCCCCACAGAGCGCGGTCAGCAGGGAATTTGGTGGTCTTGGGTCACAACCCAATCCGCTTCGGTAGATAGGTGTGGAGATGGGCCATATTTGAGTGGGCCACTACAAGGCCCAGGCCTGAGCCCGGCATGGATCTAGAACATCAAGACCAAGACTCACCAAGAAAGGTTTTTGATTGGGCCCAAGCCAACCGAACATTGATCAAATCCCTATTTATCACAGTAAATCTTCTTAATCCACCCTATTATTAGGGCCCCACTGTCATGTAAAGTGCACATCCAATCCGTCCATCATGTGTGTCCACTTATTTTGTCCGTGGATCTGTAAAATAAGCCTGATGGAAGTCTCAGGTTAGCCACACCGTGTAAAAGCGTGCGCACGGAATCACATTGGGTGGAGTGGACCACCGGAGTTTTAGATTGGCCTGATTTTTTGTGGTGTCCATTCATCCTGGTGGTGTGCGCCTTCATTGAATGATTTGGATGGCTTATAATAAAAACATCATGGAACGTTTTAATGGTGGACGTCCCATCCCAACTATTCCATGTGGTGTGGCCCATTCAAGGTTTAGACTGTACTGATTTTGGGAACCCACTTACAAAATAAGTCAGTTCACATAATGAACGGATTGGATATGGGATGGGACTGTTTACCACTGAACACTTCCATGATGAAAGGAGTGGATGTCATACACACATTATAGTGGGCCCCACAGAGCTTTCTATTACATGGGGCTTGCGTCCATCCAATTACTCTAGTTTTGCTTAATTTTGAGTGGTGGACAACCAAAAGTTAAACTGGTTGACGACCATCAACAAAGGCCCACCAAATAATCCATAAATAAGCGTGTGGAGATGGTGCACTTTCATTGGACTACAAATGTGGGGTGGGACCCACCATGGATTCCCCAAAGATCCATTTATCGGAAGATCATAGTTGTACAACTAGGAGCCTAGGAAATGGACCGTAAGACCTTTTCTATGAGTAGGTGTAATTATGCAATGAGTAATGTAGAACTGGTCGCGGATTCATTTATGGATAAGATGGACCGAAGAAAAGAAGTCAAGAAGAATCAAACACACTCGACATAGTTTGAATTGACAAGTCGAAATTCTTTTAGAAATTTCGAATTGCTTGTTGACTGATTTCTATCAATTTAGACATGTTGAAATATCATTAGAGAACGATTGCTGGCTAATTTTTGCTAGTTTAGATAGGTCAACATACCTTATCAACAAGTCAAAATCCAGTTCGACATGCTGACAGATTAGGTGGATAGGTGGAAAATCATAGATTTTTTGTTCAAGTCTCTTGACATTTTTTGACTATTTTGACCTATCGACTTAACTAGTCAATGGACGCAGAAAATTTACGTGATTTTTTAAAATTTATTTTTTAATTTGATTAGAACTCTTTGATTATGTTTTTAAAATTTATTTAGAATTATTTAAAGGTGTTAAACTCATAATCAAATTACAATGAGCTGTTAATTAAAAAAAAATAAAAATAAAAATTCTATTTATTCCCTCGGATTCAAGATTTTATCATTTAGATTCAAGGAATCTATGGAAAACGAGGTCCACTTTGTCTTGCACAGTTCTTGGAGTAATATTGAAACCCAGGACTAGGCCTACCCATATGACATCAACATGATCCTAATCGTTCATTCATGGGCCAACTTGGATATCCCATACCCTTTAAATTCAACTCATGGAAAATCATATTAACCATACAATTGGAGAAGTTGAATGTGGGAAAGCTTTTTCTTCTTACCGACTGTTTGGAGACGATGACGATGGGCTTTTGCCCATGCCAAGGGCCCTTGTGATTAACGGTCTAGATCATGTTGAGGTGATAAAATGCATATCTGCCTCTTACAACTGTTTCGTAACAGTCAAGCTCGTTGGGTAAGTGAGCTTAATTGGTTGGATTGAGCTTGGGCTTATGTTTCAAGATAATCTACAATGAAGGAAACGGTACTATGAGATCGACTTCATGGAAACTTCCCATGAGGTCGAGCAGTGTGGGCCCCACTATGATCTATGTCGGACATCAACACCGTGTATTTGATGAGTCCTCTTTAGATTATGGGACACCCTAAAAATCAGCCGTATACGGAACTCAGGTGAGCCATACAATCTTAAACCATGTGAAGACATGCCTAAATCATATAAAAGCACTTGGTGGGGCCCATCTGAGTTTTGGATGTGGCTGAAACTTAGCCTGACCCCTCATCGTAGTGAGACACATACAATGGATGGGCTGGATTTGTAAAACACATCTTAGTGGGCCCAGTAAATGATCACGAAGGTTTTAATGGGTGGGTAACCCCTTTCAACTGTTGTATGTGGAGTGGCTCACCTAAGTCATGGATTGACTTGATTTATAAGCTCGTGGACCAAACATAAAATGGTGCATTTAACTGATGGGGTAGATGTTCATCACACATCACGGTGGGGCCTACACAACTCGACCTCAGTGGAAGTTCCCATGAGGTTGACCTCATAGTACTATTTCCCTACACTTATATATGGGGCTGTCAATTGGTGGGCTGGGCTTCAACATAGATTTTGAACTATTCGAGATGGGCATACGTGCAATTTTGATTTTTCTTGGCCCAAGCCAGGCCCATTGACAACGCTACATTGCTTGTTTCTCAAGCTAACAAAGTCCTAAGCTAACTCTTAGGGCCTGTTTGGTTTTCCAATTTCTTATATAATACAAGGTAAGTGAACTATCATTATCATTTCAATGTGCTTGTTTAAACAAGAATTACGGCTTGTAAGTTGAGAGTAAAATTAACCTGTAAAGAAAATTGTAATTATTACCATTTTACATTATAAAACTACCATTTTTACGGTAATATCAAGGTAAAACAATGGTATCAAACTCATCATCACAATCAGATATATATGATGTCACTACACAATTATAGGAGTAAGTAATCATTACTCATTTTTATCTATTTACCGTTGTAATTGGAAAATCAAACACAACTACTCAGAAACTTGGCTATAACTTTCTTAAATGGCTTGAAATTTTATGATCTTAGACTTGTTGGAAAGCTAACTTAATAGGCAATTAAGAGATACCAATTCCACCTTATTTTGACACATTTGATACTTGAAAAATGGATTGCAAGATAACCGACAAAAATATAAATTGAGACTTTATCTAAATATCTAAAACTAAGAGAGTGCCCACAAAGAGACTGTTGAGTTGGGAATCACTAAACTAGAGGATTCTTTGTGTGGGACTCATGATGGTGGCCCACACTTCAGACAATCACAATCACAGTCCTCCATGGTAAAAGATAATGATACATCCATGACATACTGAAAATTTGGGCCTCTGAATGCCATGATCACGGGCTACTCGACAATCAACAATGGAAAACAATCTAACCTGATTCAAGCTTCATCACATTCAACCCAGATAAGTTGGCCCATCTGGTTAGATGAAGGTCCGGTCTGATATTATCATGTTGTGCAAAAATGATCAACTAGGTCCAGCCGTCGGGCTCTTAGGCGAACCCAAAGAAGATGGAGCTTCTAGGCCAACACGATGAGTTATACAACTCATATTGCCTATACAAGTGGTTGGATCATGTCACGCCCCAGACTCAGTAATCGGAATCACAAGGAACCCGATGGCCGGTTTTGGTCGTAACAGACTCCATAGTACCTCATTCTCAGCTCCTGAGGCAGGTTCCGATCCTGGGATCCTACAAGGAAGATTTTTCATAATAATATACTCATTACCAATACGAGCATACCCAAGATCACATCAAGAACATCTGAGGATAACAAAGGTACACATCGCAAAATCCACTATAAATTTGAACTTTTACAATCATCCATAAGGTCTAAAAGGACATACATTAGACAAAAAGGAAAGGAGAGAAAGGTCGGCAACACTGGAGTCCTCAAATGCTCAGCGCTACTCCACGATCTGCTGCTACGACGCCTACCTAGAATCTCCTGCACGCATCAATCGTGTATAAGCTTATAGAAGCTCAGAGGGTGGTGTAGGTGTGTGACAATGGTGCACAGAAGAATAGTAGGAGGTGCAAGATGGGAAACATGCTCAATGAGGATATAACCAGCCTTACCAAGGCTTATCATGAATACGATGCGATGAGTACTGGACGCCATACCAAGGCAGTGTATGAAGAGGCTTATACAGCCAATGCTAATGCAATGCAAGTAATGTCAGTGCTCATATCCAAACCATATGTCAAGTACATTTTCAATCATAAGAAAATCACCGAGGTCCATTGCACTGCTGAATGACTACCGCTCTACAGACCCTGCACAATCAAACGAGCGTAAGAGACCTCACTACCCGCCTGTGGACAACCAATCACCAGCAAGGCCTGACGGTAACGGACCCATTCAAGAGCTAGTCAGACTCAGCCTAGCAATGCCCCCTACACCAGGCAGGTAAGGTCACACCCCTATCCAACTAACTACACGACAGTGAGAGTCGCGGCCTAACGGTATAAGGCCTTCGTGCGCTCATATATTCCACCCGGTCACGGCGTTGGAGCAGATCCTTGGTACCATGGAAGTTTTGAAAATTTCACCCATAGGCATTCTATGCACCCGGTATGCTCAACTAATATTTTCGATGTCCACCCATACGGCCATCCACGAATATTCCTGTGGAGGCAAGGCCCTGATGAAGCAAGGGTGGATATCCACAAGCTATGCAATGCTAGATGTATGAATCACACAATCACCCATGCATCAATCCCAAGCATTCATCTCTCGGGGAGATACCAACATGTCTTACACAATGGCACAACCATGGCCAATCATACCTCAACCCAGCATGCATATGATGCGTATGGGATTGGCCATGAAGATGAAGAGGGGTGCCAATGAGGTGAAGATGAACTCTCTACTTAACCATGAAGGGTCTAGGTACTTAACCAATTTCCTCATAAGGAATACAACCTCTAGTGGGAGTCCATTTACCTGGGGTAGCCCACAAGACTAAGGAGTACAATGATATTGGCCTAAATAAATAAGACGGGCCTAGTAAGGGTCTATGGTGGGCCTTTAATGTAAGACCCGTATCTTAGATAGTACCGTTCCGTAGGTTCCCGCGGTCTTTCCGGTTGAATTCCGGCAACCTTCGACCCTTAACCGGCGTTGCGCGCGACCTTAATTCACACGTCGTTAATCTGATTCGACTCAACCCGAGACTTGTACCAATGCGACCGCACCGTCGCCGCGGTTTCGATGCCGCGATTCGCGCGCCGAGGCGATACTCTGGCCAGGAGATGTAGACTAACGTTCGGTGCAAGGAAAACGCCGCGCGTGCGAAACCTAAGAGAATCTCAACGAGATGTCACATCAATCACCCATCAATCCATCACTTTTCACCCTTTCCCAAGCAAGCCTCAAAGTCAAAAAATTCTTACACAAGCCATGCCTCTCTTACACAAATGGTCAATAAAGTCAAAAAGATGCTCTTACATCTATCACACCACATCCATCACCCATCTCCCTTTACAAGTCTCTCTCTTCTCTTTTTTTCAAAACACTTTCCAAGCAACCCAAACCCTCTACACGTCCGAGCCTCTCCCACCTCTCCCAAGCAACAAGTGTGGCCCACCTCTTCCTACCCTTCCATCTTCCATCTCAACCATCCATTCCTCATCTCCTCCATTGGAATCGAAGCTAAGGAGCTAAGGAACCCATAAGAGTAAGAAGATCGAACGGTGGGTGCTCGATAAGAGTAGTTTTTCGTTTTTTTAAGATGGGCCAAGTGAGGCCAACCGATCAATGGTTTGGATCTCACTTGGGACCCTAAGTTGTGGCCGATGGCCCGCTTTGATCATCATGATCATTCCATGATGGGGCCATTCTCCATAGCCCCCATCATGATGTTTATTTCCTTGCTTTAGATAGGTCATCTAAACCGTCCATATTGGTGGGGAAAGGATCTCCATCGTTGAGTTTCGATTTTGATGGGCCCACATGCTTTAGGGCCCACTTCATGTATGATTTATTGCAAGGGAGGGCCCATAATGGCGGGGTCCCTCCATCCTCACCGATCTCTCTTTCTCTCTCTCTCTCTCCCTCTTTTTCTTCTTCCTTTTGTGTGATGAAGTGGCCTTGTGGCCCACCCTGTTGGACCCCACCATAAAGCATGTTTTGGATCCAACCCATTTGTAGGTGGGGCCCACTTTATATGTATGAATGTTCCACACCATCACCGTTTAGTGGCCCACCTAAGCGGGGCCACCTTGAAAATTTCATTGAGCCCAGAAAACGTACAACGTCTGGACGTTTTTGGAAAACACAGATATAAGCTTGGTTCAAGCTTTATGTGGACTTCACAAATAGGCCCCACTCTGATGTAAGGGTTCGATCCATGCCGTTCATCCCTTTTCCCAACTCATTTTAGGCGTTGAGCCGAAAAATGAGGTCAATCTGATGATCAGTCGGACCATACCTTAGGAAACTGTATTTCCTACTGTTCAAGGCTATTCAAACCCTCCTTTCTGTTTCTACACACCAAAAATACCGGATATTGGACTCATTTTGTGTATTTCGAGCCCTAGAACGCGTTGGACGAAGTGGATTCTTCAATAGCGGGCCCCACATGCGAATTTTCGCAGGAAATTTTTTTTTTAAAAAAAGAGAGAAATGAGGCAGCGCTGCCACTGTCAGTGAGGGCAGGCGCTGCCTGCGCCTGCTGCCTGCGGACGGCGGGTGGCAGCAGCCATCCACGGCCTCCAACCGTGGGCCCCACCTTGACATTTATTTGCCATCTAATCCATTCATACGGTGGACCCCATCCTCAAGTGGGTCCCCTCCAAAAATGAGTCGCATCCAACGCTCAGGTGGCCCACACTGCAGAAAACAGTGGAGTTTAACCTCTGCCATTGAAACCCTTCTGTGGGCCACAGAAGTTTTGGATCAAGATGAAATTTGTGTTTTCCTTTCACTCAGGCCCATGTGACCTTGTCAACGGGTTGGATGGCATGTAAACATTACGGTGGGCCCCACGTGGAGCCCACATGATGTAGGTGTTTTATCCCACCGTCCGCTAGACGGTAGAGCCCACAGTTATGTATTTATTAAATCCCCACCGTCCAGGGACGGTGGGTGTGTGTGTGCATGGTTGCATGCGTGGGTGCATGTATGTGTGTGCGTGGGTGCGTGCGTGGGTGCAATTGTGTGTGTGCATGGTTGCGTGCATGGGTGTATGCGTGTGTGTGCGTGCGTGCGTGCGTGCGTGCGTGTGTGTGTGTGTGTGTGTGTGTATATATTACTGTATATATGTATATATATGTCAATATATTATATTATATTAGGTAATATACCGGATGGTGGGCTTTCATGGTCCCCACCATGATACATGGGTTGCACCCAATCCGTCCAACCATCTTAGAAGTTCATTGTTGTTGGCATGAGCTAAAGAGTGTGTCAGATCTATAGTTCGAGTGGACCCACTCTGATACATGTTATGAGGCCTATCTTAGTTTATTTGTAGCCCATCAGTTGAGGCCCACTTTGATGTGAATGAAAGGCCCACGGGTTATGGCCCATTGCGATGTACATAAGGCCCATTGGTGAGGCCCATTAATGCAGCCCATTTGATGAATGTAAGGCCCATGTGATACGACCCATTTGATGTATTTAAGGCCCAATGGGATGTACCTAAGGTCCATTGCAATGTGTGATCCCAACATGGTTTATGTAATGATGTTTACGACCGGTAATGCCTTGGGAGCAATGTTGGTTAAATGTCCGCATTATGATTCTCCCTAGGGCCCATTGTTAGGCCCATACTTGTAGGCCGTCTAGGCCCATCTCCTTATGAACAACATCTATCCCATATAACATGTTTAGTATAGTCCCATGATTCATGATCATACGCATCATATGTATGCTTGATATGAGAAGTGACTAATCATAGCATATGCCTTCGGGCAGATTGTTTAGGGGCTCCCGGTTAGGCGGGGTTGCCCCACATAAGCGCACGAGACGCGCAGGATTGCTGCATGACTGGATAGTGTGATTCATGCATTCGCATCGTGTGATATGGTTACTGTACGCCCTAGCGACATCAGGGTCGTAGCCTCCACAGGCATATCGTGGTTGGCAGGATTGGATACTGGAAATCTTGTTCTACATGTGGTGCTATAGATATCCCTGGGTGAAAGTCCCTAAACCCTTATGGTACCAAGAGGTTGCTCCAACGTCTAGATCGAGTGGGTGTATGAGCACCAAAAGCCGATTACCAGAAGGCCGCGCTTTCCACTGTGTCGCGGTCGGTTGGAAGGGGGTGCGGCCTTACCCGCCCGAGAGGAGGGGGCAATGCTAGGCTGAGTCTGACCAGCTCGAGGAATGGGTCCGCTATCGACGAGCCGAGTCCGATATTCGCAGGCGGGTAGTGAGGTCTCTTCCACTTACCTTATTGCGCGCGATGGGGCGGCAATCTGGTTTAGAGTGTACTAGACCTCGGTGATATCCCAGAATTGAGTTGTATTGACATGTGGACTTAGATGAGGATTTGTATGCTTGAGTTGCATTTCGCATCGCATGGCCTTAGTATGGCCGACATCTTTCATGCCTTGCATCGCATAGTCTTGGTACGGCTAGTAGTATTCATGGATTCATCAGCATGTTCCGCATTACTTTGATACTGCATGTCTGCATTAATACCTTGCGCACACACTTTCACCACCTTCTAAGCTTTCTATAAGCTTATGCACGACCGTTGCGTGCAGGTGACGGGAGGACGCAGCAACGCTGAGGCAGGAGCGCAGATCAGATCTTTTAGAGCTTTTTGTCCATTCTCATTGTATTTCCCTTTATGCTCATTGTACTTGTAAAGTTTTTGATCATAGTGGAAATGTGATGGAGTTTTTTTGTTGTTGTTTGTGGGTTATGCCTTTGGTTATGCTTATTACAAATTAAACTGATGTTGAAAATCCTCCTTGTAGCATCCCAGGATCGGAACCTGGCGTATGGGCGTTGGGAGCTGAGAATGGGGTTCTACGGAGGCTGTCGGCGCCAGATTCGGCGATCGAAAATTTTGTGAGCCCGGTTTCCGAGTTTGGGGCGTGACATTTAACCACCTATAGAAGCCCATGGGCCTACCTTAGGGCCACCAATGTAGACATCCAACCACAATTGGTCCCCAAGAGGTAGCCCATCTTTAATTGATCACGGATTAAGGCCCAAGGCCTACACAACATTAGAAATAAGAAATAGGCAACCATAAACATACCACATACATTCATGTTGGGCTTTAGAAAGGTGGCCTAAGGCCTATCCAAAACATGGGTCCAAGGAAAACACATATAGCCCAACCCATACATACCACTATGGGCCCATAGGGGAAGGGTTAGGGCCCAACATAAAGGCCACTAGTCCCATATATTGTGGTGGCCTAATGGGCAGCCCATTGCTCAAACCGCATAGGTAAATGTTATGCTCTTAATTAAGTAAGGTTGGGCCTACAACCCGGGCCTACAACCCGGCCCAAGTATAAAGTTGATTTGATGGGTAACCAAAGGCCCATCTAGTTGTGTAACCTGGCCCACTAGCCCAACACAATAGTATGTTAAAAGAAAATGGCCCAAGAGTATTCTAAAATATAAGGGAGCAATAAATGCCCAATTTTCCCAATAGGGTGGGCCCCATAATCATGGCCCCAATGGGCCTTAGAACATCAAGGATGAGTCCCTAACTAATCATACACAAATCCCAATGGGCTGGGGCCCAAAAGTTCTGAAATAACAAAGGGGACAATAATATATAGGAAATTTCTGCAATGCATGTTGCGGCCCTAAATTTGGGCACTCCATTAGAGTGGGTATAGGGCCTCTAAAACTCTGGGAATTGAGGGCCAAGGTCCCTCATCATGCATACAATAAGAGAAAACCCAAAAAGGGGAAACATTTTTGAATTATGGTTTTTATCAAGGCATATTGTTGGATTGCACAACAGAAAAATCTGGCAGTCCAACCATCTTGGCCCACTCTTTTGGATGCCCAAATGGGGTCAGTTGGGACTGAAATTTTACAGAGTGACACTTCCATAGGTGGGCCACACCCCCAAAAAATTTCAGAATTTTTGGATATTCCTAAGTATTTTAATTAATTTAAACAAAACAGTCTATCCAAAAAATCGGATAGACCTGGACGTCCCAACGTGGTGGGCCAGTCCGGCCCTTGCCATGGTGTGCACAGGGGTTCATTGGCCCTGAAATTTGGTAGGTAGATCCTACCATGAGTAGACCACAACTCCACAAAATTTCAGAATTTTTGAACATCTAAAAATATTTTAATTTATTTAAAGAAATCAATCTGTCCTGGAAATCGGACTGATCTGGACACCATATTGTAATAGGCCGGTCCAGCCACTACCATGGTGTGTACAGGTGTCCATTGGTCCCAAAATTTTGTAGGTGGGTCCTACCATGAGTGAACCACCTCCTTATAAATTTTCATAATTTTTAGACACCCAAAAGTATTTTAATAAATTTCGGAATTCCAACCTATCCAGGGTGGAATGTTGTTGGAACAGTGCAGAAAATCCAGACTGTCCACCTTACTTAGACCACACCTTTAGGACCCTAATGAAGGTCATATGGGACTGAAATTTAGGGGACATCAAGATGAGATTCCCACTTTTCATAAAAGTATATTTTTTGGGTACAAAAGGTCCCCCAATCAGTCCCAAATTCATGCCCAAAGTCCAGCAAAAATCTGTCCAGAAATTTCTGGGCAGCAACATGCACATGAAATAAAATGAGCATAAGAACTAAAATAAGAGGAAATCACCCTATAGAATTTAAGTTGTGGTCCACCTCAGTGGGCCCCAAAAATATCCAGACCTAGTCCATACCATAAAATCTATTGCATGTGTCCAAAAAGGAGCAAATGGGGCACCATGTTCATAGAGTGGACAAACATGGGCTTCCACTCTCTTTGGATGGTCTGGATACTTCCAGGCCACAAGGTGGGCCACACACATCTGAGAATAATATATCAACAAAAGAATAGTAAGAATCGGCCACAAGGGAAGGGGCTCCGCCACATTGAGGCCCTTCCCTTCATCACAAACCACACATATCACTATATTGATAGGATTACAAGATCTACCCATGCATGCATCTTCTAATCAAAATTCAATGGTAGAGATGTCATCTCCACAAAGGATCAAGGGTCTAGATGACCCACAAACCTCATGATGGGGTCCATGGAGAATGGAGAATGGAAATCTCATGATGGGGTCCATGGAGAATGGCCCCATCATGGCAATCATTCATGCATAAAGTGGGTTGTTGGCCATACTCATGGAGTCATGTATGACCTCCACCATTGATTGGTGGGTCCTACACTCTCCTAATAAAATGAAAAAGGTTCATGCAAGAGGAAAGGAAAGAGACTAATCCCATGAATCACCCACCTTATTCTCCTATCTCCAAGCTCATTAAGCTCCAAGGGTTATAGATCTATGGTTGAGATCATGTTCCAAGGGCTAGATGATGGGGGATTAGAGGGAGAATGGGCTGGAGAAGAGAAGGAGATGGAAGGGAAGTTGCTGAAAATTCCAGCAATGGAGGGAAATGAGAGGGAGGGAGAGAATAAAGAGAGAGAAAGAGAAACCATGATGGGTTTGTAAGAGAATCCATCATTACCATAGGGAGGAGTTTACAAAGTTGTAAGTTAGACTAGGCCTCTTAGTGGTGTTTGTGGTTGGTGGTGTTAGTTCCATGCAATTGTGTAGTGTGTGGGTAGTGTACCTTGGAACTTGTGTTAAGGGTGATGGTGGTCCACATGCATTCCACTTAAGTGGGCCACATGATCAATGGTCATATAATGAAATGTACACAACTTTTGATCTACATATCGGATTTATACGCGAGACGTGGCGTTGGAACCGCGGCGACGATGCGGTCACAATGGCATAGGTCTCGGGTCAATCTGAGTCAACTCTACATGACCGAACTCAAGGATGACTGCAAATATTATCCGAGGGTCGTGGGTCGCCGGGATTCGACCGGTTGGACCACGAGACCATAATGAATAAGATGCATACTCACACACACACACATGCACACATGTGAACTCGGGTCAGGTCTCATAAATCATCACACCCCATGCCAAAATTGCACGTATGTGAGATCCATCCCATCCATTTGGTAGGGCCCACTGTGAGAATGGTTGAGACAAAAGATCGGACAAGGTTCATTAATCAGATATTTCACATTCATGGATCTTGCATACATTGCCCATCTTATGCTGTGCAAGAACATGTTGTTAAAACCAAGGTGTTCCAAAATGGTAATAGTGGTCGTAATGGCCACCACCGTTACTGTTATGATACGGGCCATAACAGCTGTTACGACCCTTTTTTCATTTAAAAAAAAAAAACTGTTATAGAACCGTTACGGTACGTTGTAGGGCCATTATGGCCTGTTTTTTCTGTAACGGCTGTTTTGACCCCACAACACGTAACGGTTATGACTGTTACCATTATGTAACGGCCATTACGTAACCGATTCTGAATACCTTGGTTGAAACCATTACTCCTTTCATTTTTTTTAAAGGTTGTGTTTTACACTTAAATATTATCGTTTGTAATAATTCAGTTTAAGAACATGTATTGCTTTCACCTTAGAATAGTGTTCATATAAACCTTAATAGGCAACTACTATCCACCTTGCACAGCCAATGGGCCACAGATAGACAACATCAGAGCTGTCCAAAAACAGGACCCAAATGGCAATTTGGAGCCAATGTTCTCAGTATGACTGCCAAGGAAGAAAAGGAAAATTATGTTTTAACCACTTCTGTTGGACTGATAATTGACATTTGATTCAATCGTATGTCCAAACGCACTGTAATTAGTCAATACAAAATACGTTTGCCAAACCAAAGTTGTGGGTTTTTCTCTTTTCATGACATTACAAACATTTGCATGGATTTTGGTTCAAATGCAAGGAGAAAGTTGGAAAAAAAAAAAAATGCATGCGGCAAAGGTGCAGATTTATGAAAGAATGTATTGAATTGTTTCATTGGACCATCATAACAATGATAAAAGATTCTAACTGGTAATTAGTTTGGAAGATCTACAAAATCCATAGGCCTTGAGTTGTACAAGTGGGGCTGATTTTTGGGGTCCTAACCGCTGATCAGATTGACTGCAGTGTATGAACCATGCATCAAAATCCACCTAAAAATGGTCGAATCCTATTATTTCCATCCTGTGGCCTGAGAATGGCCTTATGGTTCAGAAAACATACAGCGACGTTGGCTGGAGAAGGCCGAAGATTGGGCTAACTAACCATCACAGCAACAGTCCATCTATGGTAGGGCCCATCAGGGTAGTGGTCTGGATCACCAACCCATGGGCCCCACTTGTACAGCCCAAGGTCATATCTTCAGGCCAAGAATCATATAATTATTACAAGAAAAATCATTGAAATGGATCTCTCTGTCTAGGAAAACACTTGATGATTGAAAGGTCATACCTTGCTTCTACATCTCCAACTGGCTCATCCTTGAAATCATGGCGCCGAAGAGCTTCGATTGATTTTTATCGTACTCCTTTTGCTTATCTTTTAACTTCTTATACTCAAGCTTTGCATCTCTGTTTGTTCAAAATATTATGGAAATTTCATTTAGTTTCAACTGAACAAAAGAATAATATGGGATCTCCTAAGAAAGATTGTCAATGGACAAATGCAATGGCTGCTATCGACTGACCCCAAATAGCTGGGTTAAGGCTATGATGATGATGATAAAATGCTAAAGCTATGTGCAATAGTAGGATGTAATCTTACTTACACACATGCCAATGTGGCATGTATGTGTGAGATCCAAGCCACTAATCATGTGGGCAACACCACAAAGCGCTGTGCTCTGAAAGACAGGTCAGTCATCACTCATCAGGTGGGCCAGACAAGTACAAAAGAATGGACTATGGAGCCCACCTGATGACTATCCTTATCTTGCCCTCAAGTGAACACACAGGGAGAGTTGGATTTGAAAAACCTCTCATGCAATAGGCAATAGCATTTAGCAGCTCTCTTTTTCTCACTAAGCAATAAAGATTTTAGCATTATCAGCACAAAACACAAACCTGTTATTTGGATCAATTGATAGTATTTTCTTAATATCAACCTCAGCCTTTTCTAAATCAGACATTTCCATGTATGACTGAGATCTTCTGTACAAGGCCTTTACATTATACGGGTCAAGATCTAAAACCTGCCAAGAAACATTGATTGATCGAGTTAGAGGCTTGGTAAGCTCAAATGCACCTCTACATAAGGCCAAACATGCCAATCTAGCAAATCTGAAGGACATCAATCTGTGTAGGTTGGCCTGGCCCAAAATTCAGACCAGGTGACTTCACATTCACGTTGAACACAAGACTCATTGACGATTATAACGTCCACTGTATCTGTACATGTTGCCCCACCTGAATTTTGGGTAAGTTCATCAACAAATCAGGTCCCAGCTGAAACATTTCTCGCACAAGTTCCAGGTTAGTATCAGTGTTCAAAATATGGGTATCACGTTACGTATCACACACTTGGTATACAGATACGTATCGGTTATCGCATGAAATATATCGGTTGTATCGCGTAATGTATCGTTGTTGTTGGAAACATTGGAAATTGGTCTAATTTTTCGATGAAATTTTAGTGATTGTTAAAAAAGACATCAATACACACAAATCAAAACATTACAAAAAAAACAAGTGCACATAACAGGCTTTTGTATGGGGTCATACTCTATGTGTTGTCTAACTGAATTGATGCAAGTATATTCAAAGTTTTTTCATATAATTTATAAATGTAAGAAGACATGTAGAAACACAAGCAATACATTCAAAAGCAAAAGAAGAATCACTAGATCAGGTTACAAACATGTTCGATTTTATGTTTGGACACAACTATTGCAATTGTTTTGCGAGAAATTGATTTTTTTTTTTTTTTTTCAATTTTCCGCAACTCGGTCTTCCTCCAAATCTCAAAACTGAAGCTCTCAATTCATGATTTTTTTCATGTAAAACATGAAAAATCATGGATTTGTAACAATTTGACACTAATTTAACATAATTTACAAAAAAAAAGGATCAATAATAAATAATACTCACCAGATCGAACATGTGGGATATATCCCACTATTTCTGTGTTTCGTATTGCACAAGTGGGATGCAAGATATATTGTGGGATATATTGGCCGATATCGTTGATATTTAAAACACTTGTTAGTATTACCGAAGCTCCATAAATAACTAACTATAGTTTTTTGTTTTTTCAACAAAAAAAATTACACCACAGAAGGAACAACAGAACCAAGGGCAAAAACAAACCTTTGTGCACAATCTTGAAGCTTCAGAGTACTCCCCAAGTTTAAGTTTACAGGCTGCATTGTTCAAATTGCAAGATATTTTCAAACCAGTTGCTTGAATCTTTTCCTCGTCGGTGAATGAATGGTCGTACTCGACGTATTTAGCAGCCTGCACGTATAGTCACTGGATTTTCAGTCCACGAAACCCAAAAGACTTTGCTATATAAGGCTGTGTTTGGGTGCACAATAAAGTGGCTTTGCAATAATTAATCAGGATTTTTACTGCAGAATTCCTTGGGAGTTCTGATTCTACCAAAATGTCCTCGAATGTTTTGTGAGTAGTGGATCGTGCTTTTTAGGGGATGAAATGACTGAATCACTGTCGTCTATTTTTTTCCCTTTCTAAAATCCGCTGGAATAGGTCATTGTGGACCCATGTGGTTTGTGTACTACATCCAATCAGTTCAACAGTACACCAGATCATGATGGTCAGACGAACTAAAATTCATGCGGATCCAACATCAGGTAGGCCACAGGTGAATTTAGAGATTTTTGGGTGGTGTAATTCTTTTATGGCAGTGGCCCACCAATGATTGGATCACCCTGATTTTTTATTGATGTGACCATTATGTGGGGTACACCTGTTGGAATGGTTGGTCATACACACAATACCCCCATAATCCTCAACTCAACCACTCTTTAGAAGAAAAAGCAGATGAGGACATTCTGGCTATTTCAGCCTCCAGAAAGCACATTCTCATACTTTCTTTTCAAAACATTGAGGAAGCTTTTGGTAAAACCACAATTCCTGAGGAATTCCACAGTAAAAGTCCTTATTAAAATTTGATAGAGAGAAAATGAGAAAATTGTAAATAGTTTTGTATTCATACTGGGGAAGTAGCCTTATATTGCACTTATTCTTTTGGGTGCAACTTTTAAGTAGAACAATTCCAATTAGTACCCCACTCCTTCAACACGAATGCCAAGGAAGGTAATTTTGATTTGGTTGTTTACGTTTTATTGGACTGATTATTGCAATTCAATTCGATTGTGCATCCAAACACAGGTTAAACAACTAGACAACATTTGTCTCTTTCAAATCTTTGACCAATCAAAGCTCATATCTATATATATATATATATATATATATATATATATATATATATATATATATATATATATATATATATATATATATATATATATATATATATAGTATACAACTTTCCTTCTCATATTTCTTGGAGGCGCACCAAAATTTCCCAGCCTTAAAGAACTTATTTCCATCATCTTTCTTTCTTTGGCAAGCTTCAATTTTCTCCACAGTATCCATTTTCCAAAACTCTTTATCCTAAACATGCAGAAATATCTGTTAGACTATTCGATATGTACATACAGTTGTACATACTATTAGATAGTTATATGGGTGGATTTGGGGCTGTCAACGGGCCGGGCCTGGGGTTGGTCTTGGCCCGGATTTTGAACTGTTTCAGGCTGGCCCTATTCAAAATTTTGATTTTGCAGGTCCAAACCCGGCCCATTGACACCCCTAGGTGGATTCAAATATATCTTTTAAGATCTCCTACAGTTCTCTACAGATCTCCCATCCCTTCTATATAATTCAGTCATTCTCAATTAAATAAACACAATACAATTTCTCCAATCTCTGGTGCATAACAATATCCAAACATGAGAGAAGAGAAGTCAGACGCAACCGAAGTGGACTGAAGGATTTTCTTCTTGGCTCATGTGTGTGAGATCTGGGCCATTCCAAGTGGGGCCAATCATGAATATGCCTCATCACAAAAGAAGAAAAAAAATGTGCCTGTTCCATTTATCAGGTGGACCCCACATGTATGAGAAAAATGGAAGGATGAAAAATAGATCAATAGACGTATTCAATGTGGACAGAATAAAACCTTTGCGAAGCTGAGTAGCTCCACTTCATAAAGAAGTGTCGCGTTTGGAGGAACCATGGCCAAGTCTCTATGGCATTCTACATTGCCAAAACCATAATCAGAGCTAATTCTCACAAGTGCTATTTCGCCTTTCCTCATGGTCGTGATTGCCCTGTCTAAACCTTCAAGAACTTGTTCTGTGACAGAACATGAGAAATGAATTTCAAAGAAGTGTTTTCAGAATAGTAGAAATTGAAAACAACAAAATAACCCACTGAAATGTGGGAAAAGTTTATAAAGTTCTGTATAAAACTGAGAGTTTCTCACTGCCTAAATCATACATCTATGGGCTAGACAACCGTGCATGTATGCTACAAGTCATTGAACTGGGGCAAGTCATTCATGGTACATGTGGCATAAATGCAGGTAATTTCGGGTCATAAAGATTGTGGGCCCCATTGTTAATGGAGCATAGACCAAACTTCATACTGATTGGATGGTCCAATCAGTAGCCATCAATGGAGGGTTAAGAAAAACATGGTCAGTGGTGAAAATTCAACCGATGAAATTAAGTCGTTAAGATCATCCGATTGGTGGCCCATTACCATGAGAATTCCCATTACAAATATTGATTTTTGCCAAACCTCAACTTGTAAAATGACCCCAAGCAACTCACACAAGACTATGATGATGGTAGTGGAAAATGCGAATGGAAATGACAAGAACTAGGTGCGCTCATACCTTCAAAACACATGAACTCAAGAGGCTCTTCATCAGTTCCTTTCCTCTCAAAAACTGTTCCATCTTCAAGTTTGCCAGTGTATTTCACTGAGAAGAAGAAAGACGGTCCGATGCTTGAGCATTTTTTTTTTATAAGAACATCATGAGAGAAGATTCATAAAAAGTAATAATCTCATGCTACTTCAGGAGAAATGTTGAAGACGATTAAAACAAATGCAATTCCATCTGGTCGTAAAGTCTGCATTTTGATGCATGAGCAAGTGAAGTGCGACTTCTCAGACCAATCAAATGGAAATGAAAAAAGAAAAAAAGAAAAAGAAGTAATGACCTTTATGAGAATTCAGAATGAGGAAGTAAAAAATTGCAGTTACTTTGGATTGAAATCCAATCTGAAAGCAATGTAATTGCAATATAAGAATCTGTTTATTTTTCCACTTCACTAGACTAGAAATTCCAAATTTAAAGGGGAGAAGATTCCACTTATAGTATACAAATCGAAAGAGATGGAAATCATACCCTTCACGTTGGATCCTTCGCCAGGACGGTCATAACCTTCGCCTTCTCTCATAATCTTTTTAACTACTTTATCATCACCAGCAACATCAATGACACTCTTCCATGAAACTAGTTCAATATCCACAGTTAAATTCGAATTGGGCGGAACCTGTAATCCACTTCTAATGGTTTTGTTTCCATTTTTTACAACAACATCTGCACAATTTATAGTATGTCACATTGAGCATGAAAACTTGGTAAAAATGATCTACCATTTGAAATTTCCTAGAATGGTAGATTTACCAGTAAATGTATAGAAAGGAATCAGGCCACAGTCAAAACAAAGTTAAGCGATTCTAGGCATAAACGGATTGTCGGTATAGATATGGAGGTCTTGCTAATCCCACTTGGGTATATACGCATCCACCAACTGATACACATGGAGATCATCCAGTCCATGCAACAGTTGGGCCTAACTGCATAGATGATGTGACCCAAAATTCAGTCCAGTCAACTCATCGGGTGGTCCAAATGGGAAAAATGATGGAAGGCTAAAAAGAAGTCACGCCAATTAATGGTCTACATTCGACATACCTAATGAGTGGACCATCCTGATTTTCAGGTCAGCTTATATATAGGAAAGTCGTAATACCACAAACACAAGGGATTGATGACTATATCATCATCACAAAGTTAAGCTTAATCCCAACTACTTGGGTTTGGCTGGATTGATGACTAGTTATAGTATAATTTTTAACAGTCAGGATTTATTATTATTATTTTTCTGTAAAACAGATATTGTCTCAACTTACATGAGAATTTCACTGATAGCTCAGCTTTCTCACCCTTCCTCATTGTTTTTACACCATGGCTGATGGCAGGACATAAAAGACCTGCTCGATTAAAAAGAATTTAAAGACAAAAAGATCATGTGAAGTTAGTAACATTGACAAAAGATAATGTAAATGAAGTAAACATTTCTGATTTTAGAAGTCAGTTATAACAGTCAACCAAAACAAGAAAAAAGAAAAAGAAAAAAAGAAAGAGAGAACGAACTGATTTACCACTATAAAGAAGATTTCAGAAAGGTTAACTTACCATCTCTGATATGAAATTCCACACCCTTATCTGACTTTGAAACAATCGTTCCATCATCCAGCCTTGCTTCATATTTAACTGAAGAGTAACAGAGCATTAGCATTGATATCCTTGAAGATTCAAGGGGCATGGAAAGGGGGGTGCAGATGGAAAAAAAATTACCTAGAACTTCATCAGCTTCTTTTGGAGTGGCCCACCCCTCACCCTCTTTTATTATCTTCTTCAAGATCCCTCCATCCCCGGACAGATCCCTTACAGTGTTCCAAGACAACAACTCCACATCAAAAACAAGCGTTGAATTAGGAGGGATAAGTGGAGGAGCACCCGCTTCCCCATAAGCCAAATTCGGAGGAATGGTGAAGATCGCTCTCTCGCTCTTTCTCATGGTGGCAATCCCATCATCCCATCCTTTGATCACTTCACCTGAAATCCAACAATTCAAGAAACATAAGCAAAAAAAATCGTGTGTAATAGACATATAAACAGTAGGTTCTTCATCAAATAGAATAAACTTTTAGGCCTGTTCGGAACATTTGGAAAAATATACTTTTATAGAAAGACATCCTCTGACATGTTCTATCACTAACAAGGATGATGACACAACAGAACCCTAATGCAGGACAACCACTTGCTCTAAAGCCTCCCGCTCTGATACCGCTTTGATGGAGGACAATTAACCACTTGCTCTAAAAGCTCGAACTGATAGAGCATGGCGAATTAATCCCTTTATCTCATAGCCCAGGCCCCACATCCCATGGACTAGGACCTCAGCCAAACTCCCCTTGTGGGCCCCACTTCACATGGGTTCCGCTTCACACGGGTGGGGCCCGCCTCACATGGGCCGCCTACCCCAAGTGTGCCCCTACATCCCACAGGCAACCCCACTCAAGCCCGGTGTGAAAATGCCCCTGCATTAAGCCCTCTCTTCAAAGAACACGGCAGATTAATGTATCAATCAAGATTGTCTTTCTAGTGGTCCCTACGGCAAGTCGCAAATTGTTTAAGATACACAAATTGAATGATTCTAAACATATGAGTAATGGCACTTAAATCAGTGGTGGTAGATAAAATTGGTTAATGTTCAAAATTAAGTACCTGAAAGTGAAGAAATGGGGTGGCTAGTGATGTCCAATTGGTGTGATTTTTTGAAACGTAGGCCATCAATGGTGGGGTCCACTAGGACAGTGTGAGCACGAGCCAATGCAAATGGTTACTTACACTCAGTGTGCACTGTGTGCATTGAACTGTGCCCAAAAATCTTAGGGCCTGTTTGGGTGCCTAAGAGAATGAATTCAAACACATTCTTCTCCTGATAGGAAGCATACCAATGGATGGATATGAGCTTAAGATTGTGGCCCACTTGGGTGTCCAGTAGGCCTGAAATTTTGCCTGAATGGGTTTTCCATCATGCCAGATTTGATGAACGGTTTGGATTTTCGAACACAAGTCAATCTCTTACATAACATCCTTTTTTTTCTTTTAATAAAAAAGGGGGGTAAGCAGCTTTCCTAACAAATGCCAGTCTCCTTAAGATTTAATGAGAAAGGAAAGATGGGTAGTACCCAAACAAAACATTCATTGTAAAAAGCAGGAATTTTCCTTCTTCTTTGTTTTTTCCCCCGTTTTTGAAGAGCTTTTAGAAAACGAGGTTCGAAAATTTGAATTGGGAGTACCGAATGCACAAATGCAGAGATTAAATTGAAAATAAAATTAGAACAAAATAAAATTCAAATGTAACGACTCTCACCACTTCCTAATTTGAATGTGAAAGGGATTCCTCCATCACGACTCGAATCAAGAGCTTCCCCACCATCAACGCGGCCACTGTAGTGAACTGAAAAGGAGATTTTTGGGAAAAAAGTGAGTGAGAGAGAGAGAGAGAGAGAGAGAGAGAGAAGAAGAAGAAGAAGAAGAAGAAGAAGGAAATTACATGCCTTGAACATGGTCTCCAGGAAATGGGGTCTGCCAAGAATCACCTTGTTGGAGGATGCGTTTTTTGAGGCCTTGCTTACCGATTTCCATCTCTTCTTTGGTTTTTGATGGGAATTTGAAGGAAGAAAAGGCCATTGCAGAGGTAGAGATTTCAGCAGCAGAAGAAGATAACTAGTTTTAGAATTTCAGTTGAAGATAAGCCGTTGCATTTCCCACGCCTTTTTCTTTACCGTTGGTAGAGAGACGGAAGATTTTTTACACTTGGGTACCTCCACGTACCAACCGGTTTTACTTTCTAACTTACAAAAAATCCTCACCGTCCATCGTGTAGACAACTACCTTTTTAGCCTTGATCCCAAAATTCAGACTAATTGAAAACTTAGGTAGGCCACCCCAAAGAATTTTTACCAAAAACCTATAAATTCATGTGATATGGCCCACCTGCGTTTTAGAATATTTTTCTTTTTCAGTAATTCTTTCATCCTGCTGAGGGACATCAGGTGAGTGGATTGGATGACAGATAAACACAATGCTGGGTCCTAGACAAAACTAAGGATGGACATTCCATCATAACTGTTTCACGCCACGTGGAATACCTGATTTTTTATAATTATAATTTTTGGGTTCAATGGTTAAAATGATTACCGTAACTGATGGACAGTGTAGCTCTAATGAAAGTTACCCACGTGGCTCTCAGGTTTACAAAAATAACCACAGAGATTTTATCCGTTGAGGTGTTTTTTTATGACATGACACCCATCTTTAGCCTAATTAGAAAGAACCCCTTTAAAATTTGTTTTAATATTCTCACCCACATTTTGATATTCAAGAAACAACCGTTAGCCTATTTTTTTAAATGACAAAAACACCCTTAAGAAGTGGTGAGTTAGACTAGACAGACAGCTATCTGAGCCATTTAAAAGCATATGAAGAGGATTCTGGATCATTCAACATTAAGTTGTTAGTGATTTAAACAGTTCAAAAGTACATAGACAATATATACCCTTGAATATGGAATGTGTATGATCTTACTTTTGGATACAAGTGGGTTCTTTTTAAATTGGGAAAGAACGCATTTCTTGTGCTGCTATATTTCCATATTAGCTTTACTTCTATATTTCTGATCTGTTTTTTGCTTACTTGGAGTTGAGTGGAGTGTGCCAATGCACTGATTAAGCCAATGAAATCTATTTGATTAATGATCCATATCAGATGGCTCGCATATCATGTTGTTTTAAAGAATCTTAGGATGAAAAGAGAAATATACAAAAATGGCATTTCACCTATTCACGGCAAGGTTCTTTGGAAGTGTTCCTTTGGTGCCGCTCTGTATTATTGACAACGAAGAAAGTCTACATGGACCTTCTGTGACCATAAAGAAGTGAGCTGATTTTTATTGCATCTGGCATATAGACATTTGATATGCAGAACTTTGTAATTTTGTATCTGCTCAGTAAATAGAAGCTTAAGTAAGAGAATGCTGGTCTATATTTAACGGGACCAAGGTGGAATATTCAATGACCATGACCTTCCCACCTCAAAGCTTTTTAGGCAGGTTTGGATCACTGAACCATGGGCCATGCTGGTACAAGACTAAAACTCAAACCTTGGAGATTCTCATTTCTCATTTTAAGCATTGTATTATACATACTTCTTGTCAAGTTCATCTGATATTAATGGTTAATTTCTCCATTGATCAGATGGTTAGATTGTCTTACTGTTCCAATTACAGTCATTTCGATGCTTGCTTGAAAATGTGCAGAATTGCAATTAGAGTTCTGATTGTCATCACAGTTAAAACTGTGCCACCTTCCTCTTCATCATTTCTAATAAATTGTAATTCAGTTCAATTGAGCATCCAAACAGGTTCTATTGGGACCACAGATCTTTCCCTTGGACACTGGGTTTGTCTTTTTCTTTTTTTTGGGGGGTTGAACATTACTCTGGGTTGCTTGGTCTTGAATAGCAACAAATGAATCAATGTTAATGTAGGGCATACATTCATGCTGAATGCATCTCCTAAATAGTAATGAATGAATCAAGGTTAATTTAGGGCATACATACATGCTGAATGCATTTCTGTGTTTCCACAAAATATGGTGAAGCCTATCAGCTCATTGGATTGGGAGTAAATGTCTGCAGTAAGTGCAAGAATCCTAGTTACCTTTAAAACAAGCACCTAGGGAGATTACAGAAAGCAATAAAAAAGGCAACCGTGGATTGCCAAAATTCAGATAGAAGGGAAGCAGCAAGGAACATCTTTCAATGTGTTTCACCATATCGTCAAGGCTATGGCCACTGATACACAACATTGGGTAATGCCCGTAGCATGGGGCTCATCAAAGACAACATAACCCAAATATCACACTGGCCTAACAATCATAACCATCCAATTGGTGTAGAAAAACAATCAATCAGTAATCCAAACCCATTTGTTCTGGCATCCAATTCAACCCATATTTACAATTCAATTACACATTCAACCCACATCTAATTCACATACACAAAATCCACATTACCCCCATAGCTTGTGTTCATGCATTGATATATACCCATTCTAATCAAAAGAAGAGTAATGTAATCTTCTCATACACTTCTCAAGATCATCCCATAATAAAGCAAATTTGAAGTCATAATACAAAAAGACCTCAATTAAAAATAGGAGATCTAGTTTGTATCAGCAGTCAATTAACAATCTGATTTGCATAATCTGGTCTTCCAACACCAGCGGTTGCATATCAACATCTCCGCCAACGAATATGATCTCTGACTCATTGTTTGGCAATCTGTGGTGGAGATAAACATATACGTTAATCAAAATCCAAAACCACATCCACTCATTAGGAATGCAACAGCAATTTGAGTGCTACTTCATGACTGTAAATACTATGAACCATCATTGCAATTTTTCCATTGCAAACTGAAATTTCTCAATTCGATTCAGTTTCACATCCAGTATAGATAAAGCCCAGATTAATATTATTCCAATGCATACCATAATTTCCGACATCAGTAGAATTTGCCAGCAACGTTATCAACAAGAAAATTCTCTGCAGATTTGAGCACAAGAACATTTGGAATTGACAGCCCTTCTGTTGTTTGCAGGCTCCAAGCAGAAGGTATTTGCATAAACAAAACAAGCCAATTGGCTGGTTCCAAATTCAAGCTCCAAAGTAATAGGTATTTGCATTGTGGAATCGCAAATCCCAAAAGGCTTCTGGATGTTCTTAAAACTCCAAACTTAAAAGAGTTGGAAAAAAATTATTTAAAGGCTGAAACTCTTTGCTAGTGATTTGCAGACCAGTTGAATCTCAAATCTCATAGGATTTCTGGGCTTCCTTAAAATTCCAAACATGCAAAGGGAAAGTAGCTTAAAAAACAAATCCATATCAACTTAACAGAGACATGTGGACCAAAAGGGCAGGCATTTTTTAGAGACTACCAATTTCCAAAATCATTTGAATCCCAAACATCCAGTAATCTTTCCAGTCTTCTTAAAAACCCTAACTTTCAATGGAAAATAAAAGGAATTGAAAGAAATTTCAGATCACTGCCGCACCATATCAACCATTCGGAGAGAGGAAAATGTTCACATGGTAAAAGAGGAGAAATGACATACACGTAAAAGAGTTAGAACATACGCTCACCTTTAACACAAAAGAAAATATAATTACTCGAATGGCCGCATCATATCAAACATTTAAAGAGAGGAATATGTTCACATGGTAAAAGAGTAGAAACGACGTACACATAAAAGAGTTAGAACATACACTCACCTTTAACAAAAGAAAATCTAATTACTCGAACGTAGGTTGTGATCTTCACAGCCCAATGATTGATTCTTATAAGATAGTGGTGATGATGACTGCATATGAAATTTCACATTTTCATGAATAAGATGTCTCACTATATTGAAACTTGAAAAAGTTTATTCAATATTATGCAAAATACAGATGGTCAGTTTTACTTGGTAAAACACAACACTTCCTACAGATGAATATTGACATAAATGTGGTAATTGCATTGCAGGTTGCTGAAGGGAATTTGCTGGTACAAGTTAATGCTTGTTTGGTAGCTACAAGCAGTCAAAGGGCCACTCATGAATCCACTAGGACCACTCTTGGGTATTTCAAAAGGACTCAATCTAGTAACATTTGAAATCTAGTAGAGCAAAAACGCGGTAATGGAAACTTCAATGAGCACAAGTTATACAAATGTTATATCTAACATTACAAGTCTACTAAATTAAATATCACTTTTACCTGAGATCCAATGTTGAAGAGGTTTTGTTGAAACGTGCTAACATTAGGTAATTGGTACCCATATTGAGCCAATGGTGCATTCATGGATCCACAAGGGCCAGGAGTGTAGCCCATCACCATATGATAACAATGTCCTGCATGGGATCCACTTGGTAATCCTACAGGGCTCAATATAGTAATATGTGAACCCTAATAGAGGAAGAAAAAACAAAAGATTTAGATACTATAACAATATGTGACATGACAAGCTTTAGCAAACAAGTTCTCACTAATACCTGATTGGAATTACTCAATGCAGAGAATGTAAATGGATAATGTAAAGGTTGAAATGAAGCAGGGTGCATGACATTTGATACTTGAGCCGTTTCCTCTCTCTCTTGATTTACTTGTGGTTGAACGGATTCAGTTCGGGATCTTTTCTTCCTTACTTTATCTAGTGGATTTTTATACATGTGATGGTTGCCTGCAATTCTAGGCTTTACTTCAACAAAAGTAACTTGTTTTTCAGTCTGCTCAAGACGTATGCTTTCTATACCTACACTTTTTGTCGGCTCAGAGCATGCACTGTTAGTATATACACTCTCAGTCGGCTCAGAGGGTGCATGTTCAGTATGTACGCTTTCAGTTGACTCAGAGGGTATATCTTCAGTATCTACACTTTTGATTGGCTCATGGGGTGCATGTTCTGTATCTACACTTTCATCATCTGCTTGAGACGGCATTAGTGGAAGTTCCTTCATCATTTTCATGCGTTCCATCACTTCATCCTGAAATTGATCTGCATATCTATCAGCGAACTTGAAGAGCTCGTCATCTTCTCTGGCCATCGCTGCAATTTTATAAAGCTTGCGACACAAATATTTGTACCGCTTACCAACATCACCCTTTTTCATTGCTTTCATCCTCTTTTTCGGTAAGTGATTTTTATAAACAATGGGTAAGAAACTTGTATTCTCACCAGATTGTTTACTAAAAAATTCTACAGTTGCTTTCGGTGTTATTCCTGAATCATCTGCCATATCCGCTTTAGCTTTTTGAGAATCAATCGTGCCTCTATGTGACCTTAACATATGTACCTTCGTTGGTGTAACAACCTCATGGTTATGCTCTGCTACAACCTTAGTTACTTTGTATTTCCCATTGATCTGAAGCCTAATCATCATCCTTGCTAGACATTGAGTTCTTGTAATCGGACGAGTATATTTTGGAGGATTAGTACGTTTCTTTTCACATCTTTGACCTTCTTTAGAACAACAAAATTTTCTCCCAAGTATGACCTTACCATCATCTGATTTCTCAACCCATGACTTTCGAGCACGGAACCCTATTTTCCTAGCATAACTATTGTAAAACTCAAATGCACTCTCGTCAGAAGTAAACTCCATTCCTACTTTTGGTTCCTCATCTAGATTCTCATCTGTATTAACCAGTACATCTTTACTTGCTTCCTGGTTGTTTACTTGTTGGCTTGCTTCTTGATCACCAACATCAAAGTCTAATCTTCGACATGGTTGAGATAATAGTTGACTCTCCGATGTATTATCATCCATTTCACCAATTGACCTTCAAAAGTAAAATACATTCAAACAAATGAAATTATTCCATAAACCTTGAGAATATATAATACGCATGTGGGGATTAATCATCTAATGTTTGTTTGGACTTAGTTTCACTTTTTATCCCATTTAGTAACATATCATGTATTGTTCTCACACAATACATGTGAATTGAGAATTTAGTAACATCTTCCCATGATTCTCCAAATATATAAACAATTCTCTACTGATTTGTTGCCTTCCAAATAGTCCATTATTCACAGAAAAGGCATTCAATTAGTAAAGAACCATATATTTGGAGAATATAATGGGTAGTGTCTCAAATCTCAAACCACATGTAAATAGTGTAAAGAACATCCTATATACACGATATAGTACCGAATTATCCAAAATTTGGACAATTTAAGAATCCATATGGAACAATCATATTTAATTCAATAACTAGAACAAAATTGGCTTATAAAACGCTTTTATTTGAGTCACACAAGTTTGTTATAAAGATTGAACAATATGAATTATTCTTTGTAAATTCTTAAACAGTAGATGGATTACTAAATGGGAATCTACACCACTATTTGGCCTATTTAATAATAATGATTACATATTATAGAATCACAACCAATACACACTATAAGCCATCCACTTGTTGCTAACATCATTAAAAATAATAATAAATAAATAAATAAATAAAAATCTAATAAGCAACTTCATCATGAAAGTTGCCCCAAGAAAACATCAATCCTCGAAACCATTTCACCAAAAAGAAAGTAAAAACAAAATCTCATTGTTTTTTTTTTTTTTTGAACAGTTAAAAATCTAACATAGTTGAAGTGATATTTGCAATGTAGGCATGAAAAACCCTATTGGAGAAGGGGCCCTTAGTAGGCATGAAAACCCCTTTTGTGGAATGGGCCCTTACTATTGTTAAAAACCTAAGAGCTGGATCTGGCTTATAGGTCTACCACCCCAAGTCAATCTCTCCTTTCACAATTGCGGCCATCTCATCAGTTCATCCCCACCGTTGCATTGTTGTTAATCTTCACACCACGTAATTAGTGCACAGGTGCACCAATTTTCATTTATAAGGTAGGATGCCAATTGCGGACGCACATTGCGTTGTCAAATCAAATGCCCTTACACATGCCAACATGGCATATCTATTCTAAATCTGGATGTGCTTTATCCCAGACAAGAAAGAAGGTTGGTTTGCTAATCAGGTGGGCCTCATTCATAAATGACAATAACTGGCAATCGGCATTCAACTTACGTGCGTGCAGAACCTTATTAGCACAGTAGCTATGGGGACCATCTGATGAACAGTCTGGATCTTGCACACATGAGCAATCCTAGTATGTGTGGGGGCATCTGCAGTCTGCATTTGACAACTGCAGACCCGCGTGCACAACTAGCACAGACCCTCTTTAGTTAGACCATGCTAGGAGGTTTATATTAATACATAAACAGCCATGGATTTTTGTGTTCAGCTTGATTAGTTAGGGTCGTCTGGATACCTGTAAATGAGGCAAACTGTAAATGACTTACAGGTTAATGGTTTACAAGGACGCAGATTTCCTGGGGAAGCCTTTCACAGGGAGTTCCTGCCCAAGGATGCTGGGTGGGGCCATCGAGATGTCAGTGAAAAATCCATCCCATTCATCCGTTTTGCTAGATCATTTTACGACATGCGACGAAAAAGGTGGATCCAAAACTCAACTGGGTCACATGAAATGGAAAATTGGGGAAAGAAGTGCCTACCGTTGAAACCTTTCTGGCCTCCATCTTGATGTTTATATGCCATCCAAACCGTTTATAAGGTCATTCCCACTGGGATTAAGTGAAAGCACAAAATATTTAGCCTGATACAAGACTTTACGGCCATAAAAATGTTTCAACGGTGCTCACTGAATCCCCACTGTTTCCTCTCGTGTGGCTGATTTGAGTTTTGGATCCATTTAAGTTTTGGTCACATGCCATAAAATGAGCTCGCAAAACGGATGGACGGAGTGGATTTGCCACAAACATCTCTGTGGACCCCACCCAGCATCATTGCGCAGGAACTTCCTGGGAAAGGCTTTAGCAGGAAATCCGCATTCTGGTTTACAGTCTATGTTTGGATGCTGGAAAATGCTTGTAAATCATTTACAGCTTTCAGCCCCATTTGATTTTTACAGGCAAAAGGCTGTGATTTCATTTAATGGCTCTCTCCATTTACAGGACTCGAACAATTTACAGGTTATCCAAACACTAACAATCATTTACAGCTTACAGCCAAACAGGACACACTATAAAAAAGTGATTTACACCTGTAAATCATTTTTACCACTTAAAACCACTTACAGTCATCCAAATGACCCCTAGACAGTCAAGTTCTACACTAGCAGTGGGCCAGAATCATTGATTTTCATCATCCAAGGCTAGCAATGGTATATTCCCAAGCTGAGTAAGATCCAAATTTTCAATAGGCCAAACCCCATTCCAGAACACGCCACTATTTCACAAGCCAGGCCTAAAACCATTCCAGCTTCAAAAAAAGAAAACCCTATTTTTTTTAGTACATAAAGGAAAATTAAAACCCAAATCCCTAATCCGAGAATACTCAGCAAGATTATAAAAGAAAAATTAGCTTATAGCTTCAAGAAAAGAAAACATTAGTTATTTTTAGCACATAAAGGAAATTAAAACCCTAAACCCCAATCCATGCTCATTTAATAATAAGTTGATTTAGAAAAACACCTTCCGGAATAGAAAACCCTAGTTTTTTCGATCAGTGGCCGCTGTGGCGTGGTTGGAGCTTCGTTGCGACGCGGCTGATTCGCCGCTGGGTTGCGGTGACATGGCTTGGACGGTCCGGGCTCCGGCAAGACGCTCTGATACTCTGGCCTTCTCTGGAAGCAGAGAGAGAGAGAGAGAGAGAGAGAGAGAGAGAGAGAGAGAGAGAGAGAGAAGCGGGAAGCGGATTAGGTGGTGGGGAGCTCACCAACCTCAGCAGTGGTGCGGTGACGTGGTGAGATTTGATTGCTGGGATAGTAAGCCGTGAGAGATCCGTTCAGGCCTGTTTTAATGGGAAGTGGATTGGCTGGTGTACCAAACACCACCGACCTTCGACCTGGCTGATGTGTTAAGCGGAAGCGGATTGGCTGGTGTACCGTGTACCACACACTAGCTGTATAGCTGGTGTAGACGCTCCTCCAGCTTCCAGTTGTACGAACGGTTACAAGGAAATCAAAGTTACATGGCCCATATTTATTATATCCACACCGTTTGTACTTTTTTCAGATAAATTTAGAGCCTTATACAAAAAAAAAATCATATGCAAAGATCAACTGGATCACACCACAAATAGCAACCGAGATAAAAAAATTTGAAGGGTTACGTAACGTATATTTCCTATCCATCTGTTCATATGGTCACCGACGTGGACTAATGAGGAAAAACAAATTTCATATTATCCGTAACTTCTGTAACCCGTTTCAATGGTAGACATTCAATCCCCACTGCTTTTTTCAGTGTGGTCCACTTTATTGTTATATATGTCTTATTTTTCTTTTTAAGCCTTAACATGAGCTCCTAAAATTGATAGACGGTTTGGATATAACACATGCATCATGATGAGACCCACGAAACTTGTTGACTTTAATACTCGGCGGATATAGTTGATGTGGGTACACCAGCCAATCCGCTTTCGTGTCGAGGTCACAACCGTCAGTCCACTGTAAAATGTAGCGGAGGATTCAACGTCTACCATTGAAATTCTTTTGAGTGTTACGTTACGCCCCTACGAACGTTCGGACCTGTGAACAGTGGATGGAAAATATATGATATGATGGTGGGCATACGAATGTTTTAACGGTGAGAATCGTCGTTCTAGTACTACTCGTGGTGTGGATTCGTTTTCTGAAGAAAGATCTGATCTCTCCAAATGGATGGACGGTGTGGATATCATAAATATATCATTGTGGGCCACGTAACTCTGATCTCCTTTGAATGAAACGGATTGGCTACTCCCGCCACAAGCACCGCGGCTGGTGTTCGGTTCTCTGTGGGCCTCACCATGATGTATATGTTTCATCCATTCCGTTCATCCATTTTTAAAGATCATTTTAGAGCTTTACCCCAAAAATTAGAGGGATATAAATCTAAAGTGGACCACACCACAGGAAAACAATAGTGATTGGAGATCCACCATTAAAATCATCTTAAGGCCCACTGCATTGTTTATTTGACATTCAATCTGTTTATTAGGTCATACAGGCCCAGATGAAGGAGAAAAACAAAGATCAGCTTGATCCAAAACTTTTATGCCCCCAAAAAGTTTTTAATGGTCGACGTTCATTCAACACTGTTTCCTGTGACGTGGTCCACTTGAGATTGCGATATATCTCATTTTCGGTATCATACCATAAAATGATCTATAAAAATAGATGGACGTCATGGATGAAACACATACATCATGGTGGGGCCCACAGAGCACCGACCACCAGCCATTGGCTGGTGGCAGGAGAGTAGCCAATCCGTTCCCCTTTGAATTGTTCGTACCACTCGGAGCTCGAGGAGCCGGTCGTCTTCGCACGACACGTGGCCTCGGTTAGTACAACTCGGAGCTCGAGGAGCCGCTCGTCTTCTCACGACACGTGGCCACGGTTCGTACAACTCGGAGCTCGAGGAGCTGTCGTCTTCGCACCAGCGACAGGCACCCGCATCAGCTAGGTTGGTGATGACTGATGTGCCTGGTGTACTGCACATGACCGAACTGGCTAATGTATCGACATCACCAAACTCTGTGGGTCCCATCATAAGGTATGAATTATATCTAAACCGTCCGTTCACTTGGCGAGGTGTTCTTAAGGGTTAAGCCAAAAAATAAGACGTCAAAAATCAAGTGTGCTACGGTGTAAAAACCAGTGGGAGATTGAACGTCTACCATTTGAAACCATTTTACGGTCATAGGAATTTTGGCTCAATATGATATTGTTTTTCATCTTCATCCAAGCCTACGTAACCTTATAAATAGATTGGCTTTTAAATAAGCGTTACGGTGGGCACTTCCAATGTTTTAACGGTGAGAATCGTTGTCCCCACTTATATCTGTTGTTTGGTCCACTTGAACTTTGGATATGAATAAGTTTTTGGACCAAGACCTAAACTGATCTCCTCAAATGGATGAACGGTGTGGATGTGATAAATACATCATTATGAAGCTTATATAACTTTGATCTACTTTGAACCGTTCGTACAATCAGAGCTCGAGGAGCGCCCGCGCTCGTCCTCGCACGACACCTACCCACCCGGACGCGGATTGCGTACTACCCCCACCCGTCCCTAGCTCCGAACGGGCAGGTCTATGGGCGGGCCCACCGTGATGTATCTGTACATCCAAACCGTCTATTCTTTTTCTCAGATTATTTTAAATATTCAAACGAAAATGAGACAGATCCAACGATCAAATGGACCACACCGTAGATGACTCTTACATTTAATGCAACTGACATTTAATGTTTTGTTGCATCAACCGATCTTATTACTTGGTGTGGTCCACTTTAGCGTTGGATATGCCTCATTTTTATGTTCATATTTTAAAATAATCTGAGAAAAGAGATTGACGGTTTGGATGTAAAGATAAATTACGGTGGGCCCCCACAGACCTATCCGTTCGGAGCCAGGGACGGGCTGGGTAGTACGCAATCCGCGTCCCTACCCACCCCAACTAAGTTGGTGGGGTGTGGTACACCGGCCATTCAGCCATCCGCTTCATTTTTAAGGGGACACGGATATCGTGCAAAGGCTTTTACATGAAGTTACTGCGCAGGGTGGGATCCACCCTGATGTTTGTAGAAATCCACCCCGTTCATCCGTTCTAATACATTATTATAAGACATTCTACCAAATATCTTATGGATCCAAAACTCAAATGGACCACACAAGAGGAGGCAGTGGGAATTCAATGAGCACCGTTGAAATATTCTTACGGCCATGAAAGTTTTGTATCAGGCTTGTGTGTGTTTCCACCCTTGGCAACGGAAATAACCTTATTAAGGGTTTGGATGGCATATAAACATCAAAGTGAAGCCTAGAAAGGATTCAAGGTAGGTATTTTATTTTTCTCAGATTCTCCTCTCGTGTGGCATACTTTACATCCAATTAGGGCCTGTTTGGCCGGGCAGATCCCATGGTACTAAGAGGGATGGGATCAATTTTAAGGTAATGATGATGGTGTCAGTGGATTGTTTTAAGATCCATTGGATTGCTTATATCCCGTGATAAGTTCATTGGGTCTGTTTGACATGCCGTGCGTATCTCGGGATTTTACCTTCCAATCCATCCAACCAAGGGATAAGATCAATTTTAGGTCCTGGTTGGCCAGGTAAATCCCACAGTATTAGGAGGGATGGGATCGGCAATATCCTGGGATAAGCATGACGAGCCAAACAGATCCGGTGAGCTTGTCCTCGGATATGAGCAATCCCATGGATCTTAAGACAATCCACTGACATCACCATCATTACCTTAAAATTGATCCTATCCTTTGGTTGGATGGATTGGAAGGTAAAATCCCGAGATATGCACGGCATACCTAACAGACCCAGTGAACTTGTCCCGGGATATAAGCAATCCCATGGATCTTAAGACAATCCAATGACACCATCATCATTACCTTTAAAATTCATCCCGTCCCTCCTAATACCATGGGATCTGCCCGGCCAATCTGTTTGGGCAGTGGGATTAGAAGGGATTAGGTGGGATGGGATTCATCTGGTCCGTGCCAATTCCACTCCATGTTTGGGAAGAATGGAAAAGCTTGGAATTACATTAAATGGAATTGCATTGGGGTTTGTGCCAATTTCACTCAATGTTTGGCAAGTTGTGTAGGTCCCACCATGATGTGTGGGCTATATCCACACCGTCCACCCATTTATTGAGATTATTTTAGAGCATGGGCAAAAAAATCAGATAAATCTAAAGGTCATGTCGACCTCACCATAGAAAGCAATGAGGATTGAATACTTACCATTGAAAACTTCTTTGGGGCCACATCAGTTTTGGTTCTACCTCATTTTTAGGCCCATGCTATAAAATGAGGTTACAAAACAAATGAACGGTTTAGATATAACACATGTGTATTATTCTAAGTAATTTCAAATGATAGTGGGTAGATCCATTCAATATACCACCGTATTATCATGAAAGCATGGCATTAATTTTATCCCATGGCAACAGGACAATCCCTGCCGTGGTTAATAATTATGTTTTTTGAATCCCATCCCACCTAATCCGTTCTAATCCCACTGCCCAAACAGTCAGTGGATTGTCTTAAGATCCATGGGAACCGAATCTGTTTGGCTCGTCATGCATATCCCAGGATATAGCCGGTCCCATCCCTCCTAATACCGTGGGATCTGCCTGGCCAACCAGGCCCTTAATTTTTTATATTAGTTAATAAAATGATATCTCAGAACAAATGAGCTGGGTGGATTTCTAATCAACATCAAGGTGGGCCCACACAACATCCTTGCAGTGGGAAACGGATTGGCTACTCTCCCTGGCACCCGCCGATGGCTGTTGGTCGGTGCTATGAGGGCCCCACCATGATGTATGTGTTTCATCCATGCTGTCAACCTATTTTTACAATCATTTTATGGTATGAGACAAAAATGAGGTATATCCCAATCTCAAGTGGACCACATTGTAGGAAACAGTGTTGAATGAGCGTGGACCATTGAAAACATTTTGGGGGCCATAAAAGTTTTGGATCAAGCTGATTTTTGTTTTTTCCCTTCATGTATGGGCCTGTATGACCTAATCAAAAGATTGGATGTCAAATAAACAATACAGTAAGCCTTAGGAGGATTTTAATGGTGGATATCCAATCACTATTGTTTTTATGTGGTGTGGTCCACCTAAGATTTATATCCCTCTCATTTTTTGTATCAAGCCCTAAAATGATCTGTAAAAATGGATGAATGGAATGGATGAAACACATACATCATTATGGGGCCCATAGAGCACCGACCACCAGCCACGCCTGGTGTCAGGGGAAGTAGCTAATCTGTTTCCCTTGCGGAGGAATAGAGTTGGGCATCGGACCGAGTCGGATCGGCTCCAACTCGGTTCGTTCCGAAAGTTACCTAGGCTGACCCGAACCCGATCTGATCCGGGACTGAGCCCGGGACATCTAACCCGAACCAATCCGTTGCATGATTGGCCTGACTCAAACCGAATCTGACTCAGTCGGGAAACCGAGTCGGATCGGATTGGGTACGAATCGATGACCGAGTCGGATTGGATTGGATACGAATCTATTTTTTTAACGGTGAAAATCATTATCCTCGCTGTTATTTTCGGTGTGGTCCATTTGAGCTTTAAATATGATTCTTTTTTTTTTTCCAAATGTTTTAAAATGATCACGAAAAATTGATAAACGGTATGGATATAATAAATACATCATTGTGGGGCCCACGTAATGTGGATCTCATTTGAGCCGTTCGTACAACTCGGAGCTCGAGGAGTACAGCTGTGTTGATGTGCACAATACACTAGCAGTTGTTACGTGTTGTGCACGAAAGTGTCGTGCATGGTGTAACGTTAGCAAGTTCTGTGGGTCTCATCATGGGGTATGTGTTATATCCAAACCATCCATCCATTTGACGACCTCGTTTTAAAGCTTGAGATGAAAAATAAGATAGATTTAACTATCAAGTGGACCACACTAAAAAAACCTGTGGTGATTGAACGTCTACCATTGAAACCCTTTTTGGATTAATTTGAAATTTGTTTTTCCTCTTAATACAGGCCTCTGTGACCTTATAAACAGATTGGATGGAAAATAAACGTTATGGTGGGCCCTACGAATTGTTTAACGGTGAAAATCATTCTCAGCTGTTATTTACGGTGTGGTCCAGATGATCTTTGGATATGATTCATTTTTTGGATAATGCTCTATTATAATCTTTAAAAATATATGAACGGTGTAGATATGATAAATACATCACCGTGGGGCCATATAACTTTGATCTCACCGTTCGTACAACTCGGAGCTTGTAACGCCCTGGAAATTGGGGGTCTTGCATAAACTCGACTCCCAAGTTCCCGGGTGTCACTTATGCTAATTTTTATTAATTTATGTTTAATTAGGTTTAAATGCGCAGCATGGAATTTCTTGGAACATGAAACATAATCACAACTAGTCTACTGAGAGTGTCAAAGGTTAATATATACAGGTCCAAAAGAATGTAAATGGATCGCTCAAGGCGTTGCCCAACAAAACCACAAAAAGAATGATATATCCAAAAGAATAAAGCTGAGTCCACCCTCAGCGATCCGAAATCCCGTCCTCTAGGCCGGTGGAGGAACGTTCATCAACTGGAAGTAGGACAGTTCGTCCTCCTCCTCAAAACTCTCGTCGCCGAGGTCCTCATACGCCGCATCACCTGCATCTACGGGAGAGTCTGGTTGGTGTTTTAAAACACCATCCTAGAGTGGGAGTGAGTGATCAACTTAGTGGGTGCTATTAGTCTTAAGTTGTAATAGCATCAGTTATATTATGAATTTAATGAAAATCAATCATTCATAAACACCTAACTAATTTTATTAATTCGTATGCATAACAGATGATATGATGCATGCCCTCGCTATAACACTCCCTCGAGCGAGTCCATCTAACGATCACGTATGACCAACACTCCCTCAGAGCGACCTCGACTGCCAAGTCGCCAACCTAACTAGTGCGATGCGATGATAATGTTAGCCAAGTTTTTAGTTAATTCCATTTATCCAGCAGGTTAGGGAAAACTAGTTGCGATGCCAAAGCCCCTCAACGCGCGAGGCTAGGGCACCGCTATCCTTGATCCCGTCGGGTTTTCCATCCCCGACTTCAAGCACATGGAGAGTGCTGAGAACTGGGATCGCTAGTGGTCACTACGGGGAGGTTCGTCATCCCAGCACAGGCCGACAGCTCAAACACAGTGTCCCATTCCACTATGCCCGGCTCACGAGTCGGTGGATCTGCTTCAATTTGGTTATCGATGAGCTACGACGGTAGTAGGGTGTTCCAGGTTCCATGCATAGTGAGCAAACAGGGTTAACAAACAAGGTTGGTCAGTAAATAGGCTAAACTGCACGAGTCAGACAAGCACGTGACATATGACATCAGGTATGAGCGACCCATGTAGTCTAACTACTGTCGCCCACACGTACCCACCCAAATCCATGGGTTTAGCCTCAAGATAGCCCTACCAACGGGACCACCTTCACTCTCCTCATTTTCCTGACCAACCCAAAGGTTGATGGTAATTTCATATCATGCCATAATCCATGTTATCGTCGAATACAAGTAGAAGCATACGTTCATATCTTCCAACATGAAATCTTAAATTCCTCTACCAAGCAAAGCTAATCATGATGTGAACTAAGAGTGCAAGCGTGTTGTGTGGGTTAGCTAGGAAGCTAAGCACTTCCTACACTTCATAGAACCAATAGCACAAAAAATTAAGGAACTATACATGTTATAAAACAATACCTTATGAGAAAATCAAACAAGACATGAACATATAATCGACCATTGTAGTAAACCATGTGAGAGGCAAGAACAACATCATGTGAGAACTAAACAAAACATACCATTCCGTACAATTCCAAACAAAGCATACAATTCCTAAGTTTTCTCTAAAATTTCCAAATATATCATTCAAGCAACCAAAATCATTAGGCTCATAGTATAGTTGGTGCTAGGCCACCTAAGGATAATAGTCCGCACCTATGGATCGTTGAAGACTTGAAAAACGACCTAGGAGTGGATTTGGGGTCGATCGGCTGGAATCCCTAAAGCAAACACTTGCATGTTAGAACTCTATGCAAAACCCTTCTCATCACAAGGGTTTCAAGGAAATGAATGAGAGATCATACCTAGACGATCAACGGAGCGATTCTTGTGGTTGTACTGTAGGGTTTCTCTTTGGAGAAGGGATAGGGAGTTGCAAGATTGGGTTCCCTTGGGCCCACCTCGATCTATAGTGCACCCTTGCTCTCACCTTCACTCTCTCTCTCTCTCTCTCTCTCTCTCTCTCTCTCTCTCTCTCTCTCTTTACTCTCTCCCTCTTCCTCTCTTTCTCCCCTTCGAAAATGGAAAATCGTATGGGAAGAGGGGTGCCCTAAATGAGGTCCCTTTATAATGTCAGATTTGGTGTCAATGGCCCCAAGTGTTGGGTTTTTACTATACTAGCCCTATGGGAGTATTTTTCTAGTCTCTAGGGCCCACTATAGGGTGTAGGAGTCGATACCCACCGTTGGATAGTTGACTCTAGTTATGATCTACGTATGGATATGATCGGCCAGCCATTTGGATGCGTCGATCGACAGATATGATTAGAAGTCTATTCAACGGTCACCGATAGTCGATCTGGGTCGCGGCTATACGGATATGAGCAGAGAAATATCCTTACTCCACGTGTGAAGTTTGGTCACCAACCGATAGTCTAAAATCTTCAACTTTGCATAAGAGTGGACGACCCAATTCACTTAAGTTTCAGTTTCTTCCTTTCGGGTATTTGCACTTCTCATGCACTCGTCCTTTGGCTCAAGTTAACCGGTTCTGGACAGTACCTAGGTCTGACTCCTGCGATGGACGTCAAGCCCAGTGAGACAGACATTATTATATAGTTTTGGAACTAGTGGCCCACTAACGAGCGGTGTAGATCTTTTTTGGAAAATTAGGGCATTTCTAAAATGAATTAGGCATTGAGATTTCTCGTGGGCAATGATTAGGGTTTGGATTAACTATGTTTATAGTGTGGCTTATTTATAACTAGTGAAAGTGGAGATTTGGTCATGATTACTCTGAACTGTCGATTTTATGTTAAAAGAGTAACGGGGTTGATTGGTCTATTAGTTAAGATCCGGGCCTTAACTGACTCGGCTTTGGTTAGATCTTTAATTTAGTAATGCTTGTCTTGATTAGTTAGCGAAGGGTCGGTTACATTTGGGCCCTATGTGAGTAAATCATGGGGCTGCACCTGATGTTCAAGTGATCGGGCGGATTCGTAGGCTTCTTACGGTTGATTAATCGGACTTTTGCGTTTCTTTACTGGTACCACCCATGTATAAACTAACATTGAGTGCTAATGGTCATTAAGTGACATTATAATTTAATTACTAAAAAAAAAATTCAAGGATTTTTTGGAAATCCAAAACAGTGAAAATCCAGGATGTTACAGAGCTCGAGGAACGTCAACGCTCGTCTTCGCACGACACATACCTACAACTAACTACTACTAGCTTTGTGTGGTACACGAGCAAATCCTCTTACTGTAGTGAGTAAACTCTGTTGGGGCCCACCTTAAATGCATGTGGTTTATCCACGTCGTCCATTCGTTTTTCCATATCATTTTAGTGGTTGAACCCAAAATTGATGAATATCCAAAGCTCAAGTGGACTATACCATAGGAAAAAGTAGAAATATCGATATGAACCACTTCGGATCGAGCCGGATCGAATCGGTCCGGTTCCATTCGGATCGGATCGGATCGGTCCGGATTAACCATGACCCGATCTCGATCATGGTCGAATCTGAAGGGCCCCTACTCGATCCGCACCAATCCAGGCCGTTGGTTTGGTTTGGAACAGATCGGATCGGATTGGGTCTGATCGGGTCGGATCCACCGGATCGGGTTAGATGTGCCCAGCTCTACGGAGGAAGGCATTGGCAGGAAATCCGCGTAATCAGCGTTCGTTTTAACAGGAGCGGATTAGGTGCGGCTCCGGCCTCAACCAAGATGGTGCGGAACTTACCGTGTGGCCCACCTTGATATGTATAATTTAAATCCACTCCATCCATTTATTTTTTCGGATGAAGTAAATCCAAATCTTAGGTGGGCCATACTAACGAAACATAGGTGATTTGACTATTAAAAACTTCTTGTGGATCACAAAAAATTTGGATTTAGCTGATATATTTTGTCCCTTCATCCAGATTTCTGTAACCTTATATCAAGAGGTTGGATGGAGAATAAAAATCAAAGAAATATTAGGATAGACTCTAGAAAGTTTTTAAACGATGAGGCGTTTAATCCACAATGTTTTCTTTAGTATGGCCCACTCGAGATTATAATATGCTTTATTTCCGTATAATTCATAAAATGTCTTGGAAAAATGGATGGATAGAGCGAATGTGGGAACGGATTGGCTACTCCCCTTGCCACCAGCCAATGGCTGGTGTTCGGTGCTCTGTGGGCCCCACCATGATGTATGTGTTTCATCCATTTTGTCCTTCTATTTTTCTAGATCATTTTATGGTATGAGACAAAAAAAAAAGAAAAAAGAATTATATACCGATCTCAAGTGGACCACATTATTGGAAAGAGTGTTGAATGAATTTTGACCATTAAAAACTTTTTGGGGCCATAAAAATTTTGGATGAAGCTTATCCCTGTTTTTTCCCTTCATCTGTTGTATGATGTAATCAACAGACTGGATGTCTAATAAACAGTACAATAGACCTTAGGAGGATTATAATGGTGGATATCCAATCAATATTGTATTCCTGTGGTGTGGTGCACCTGAGATTTATATTCCTGTCATTTTTGAGATCAATCCCTGAAATGATATTTAAAAATGGATGAACAGAATGGATGAAGCATGTACATCATAGTGGGGCCTACAGAGCACCGACCATCAGCCAAGGGCTGGTGGAGGGGGAGTAGCCAATCCGTTCTCGGCGGATGTAGGTTAAATATATCAATGTGGGTGCACGGTAAGTGCCACACCGAAACCGCTCCTTGTTTAACCAGAAAAAAATAGCACCATAGATTGGTCCGTACAACGTCTTTTTCTTTTTTTTTTTCGCCGCTAGAAAACTTATCTCACCTGAACTGATTTTTAAGGTACCGACGTTGGTTTTTTTATGAAAATACTCCTGCTAACAAAAAAAAACTGGGTATTTTCATCTTCTTGAATCTTGAGTACATATGAACAGAGGTCTACTCTGGTACTTAAGGTTTCTTTTGGGTCCAATGAAAAAAGGTGGGTAGTAGGTTGGGTCTATACCGTGCAAAATCCCTTTAAACCGGGCTCGGGTTCGATGGACCCCCGGATCTATAAAGGTGGGTGGATCGCTGACTTCGAGGCCTACCTGGATATATGCATCTTACATGCATGCTTTTCTTCCGTTTTAACATCTCATTTTAGACCACACCACCTGAAACGGTAGTGATTGACCATTGAATCACCAGTGTAATCCATAAAAGATTTGGATCTGCTTCATTTTCTGGATCATGCCATAAAATAAGCTTTCAAAATGCATGGACAGTGTAGATGTAAGTAACATACATCATAGTGGGCCCTACAACCAACCATCTACTTTCTTAGATCCACTCGGGGGAGGATTAGGTGGGAAGCGAATCGGCTGGTGTACCACACACCACCGCGGAAGCGGATGGGCTGGTGTACCACACACCACCAACTTGGTTGGCGTGTTGACGTCACCAAGTTATGTAGGTCTCATCAAGAGGTATGTGTTATTTCCAAACCGTCCATCCATATGGAGAGCTCATCTTAAATCTTAATGCTGGAGAAGAAAAATATAACAGATCTAAAGATCAGGTGCACCACATTTCAAATGCCAGCGGGGGATTGAATGTCTATGATTGAAACCCTTTTGGGTCATAGAAGTTTTGAATCACTATGATATTTGTTTTTAATCTTCATCCATCCAGGTCTATGTGAACTTATGAATAGATGGGATGGAAATAAACGTTACGGTGGGCCCTGCTAGTGTTTTAACAGTGAAAATTATTATCCAACTGTTACCTATGGTGTGGTTCAGATGAGCTTGGGATATGATTGATTTTTACGCTTATCCTCTAAAATTATCTTGCCAAATGGATGAACGGCGTTGATATAATAATAAAGCATATGTGCCCGTGTAATTTTGATATCGTTTTAACCGTCCCTAGGAACTCGAGGAACATTACTCACACAAGCAAAGTCGGTAGTATGCGGCGCAGATTAGGTGGTATTAGCTTAGTGGGTGTGTCACTGACCGTAGGCCCACCACCATACATGTGTTGTATATCCAAGCCGTAGATCAGCTTTACTAGATTATTCCAGGGCATTTTTCCAAAACTAAAGTAGATAAAAAAAAAAAACTCAAGTGGACCACACTAGATGAAACAGAAGTCATTGAATGCCACCGTTAAAAACTTCCTAAGGTGTACGGTACTTTTATTTGCCATTCAACCTGTTGATAAGCTCACACAGGCCAGGATGAAGGGAAAACATAAAAATCAGACTGGTCTGAAAAAAGTTTGTGGCCCACAAAAAGTTTTTAATGGTCAATGTGGTCTACCTGAGATTTGTATCTCTGTTTCATTTCTGGCCAATGCAGTAAAATGGGCTGGAAAAAAAGGATGGATGGCATGGATATACAACACATCCAGGTGGGCACCATATTAGGGACTCACCCACTAAGCTGTTACCAGACTCAGCTAATCCCTAGGCTGAAAGCTGGATTGGGCCGGGTTAGTGCTCAACCCTAACTTAAGTTCCCATACCTCAACCTTAATCCAACCCAACCCAACCTCAGATTGGGAATTTTGGACCCAAGATTAACCCAAGCGGGCTCAGTCGAGTTGGTCAGATGAATACATGCTAATATTTTTATTATTAAATTAGTCTATTATATTTCAATACACGTCTTATTTTTTGACCTATAATTTTATTAATTATATTTGTAGTTATTTAGTGTAACTAACTTTAGTTTTTCTAAACAAACAAGTAGGACATCTACTCCTTTAAAAGTCATGTTGTGTGTTGTGTAGCATGCAATTTATTTGAGAGAGAAATTCGGCATATCTTGCTAGCTTAAGTCATTTGTAATGGTGTGGACCAATGAGTTCACGTGCCTTCACAAATGATCTGCAGTCAATTATAATTTATAACTTATATATCGATTGGGTTCGGGTTAGGTCGAGCAAACCAATGCTTCAACCCAAGCCTTACCTAAGTTTTATCAAGTTGGTGTTTATATAGCCCAAGCTCGAGACTAAACCCGATACATCATGCTCGAGCCAAACCCATTGTCGGGTCAGTCACAAGTCAGTTGAGTTGAACCCGCCTGACTTTTAGCCCTACTAATCCCACGTGGCTTACCACCCTTCACCGTGGTGAGAAAAAAATAATCGCGTCTACCGTGACATATGTGTTTCATCCACGTTATCAAACCATTTTCAACTCATTTCAAGGCACGAGACTAAAATTGATGTATATATAAAATTCTAGTGGACCACACATGAGCACCTAATGTTGAAATTTTCTTAGGAGTACCAAAGTTTTGGATCAAGCATATTTGTGTTTTCCCTTCATCTAAGTTTGTGACACCTTATCAACAGGTTAGATGACAAATAAACATTATTGTGAGCCTTAAGAAAGTTTCCATCGTTTTCATTTTTTTGTTTTCTATTGTGTGGTCCACTTGAGCTTTGATGTGCTTCAACTTTAGGCATGAGATGAAAAACGTATGGATGTTGTTGATAAAATTGTTGGAGTTGTGCCTAGGAAAAGCAACATGTGCCCTAATCTATTATCATGTGGATGTGATTTGGCCAATGTCAATAGTTGATTTTAATTATTATGGGTCCTTATATGATGTGCCGTAGACATTTAATGTTACATTATTATTTAGATTGTGTGAGGAATACACAATACATCTTTTGATCTTGAGAAACTAAAAATTGGACATGACTATTACTGATCGGCGAAAGTTGAGTTCCATGGATCTCAGTACCCATGCTTAAGACACTTTTATGGATATTGATCTTAGAGATGTACGATCATCTTGTGCGAATGTACTGACTTGAGTCGGGATGGAATGTCATCGCTATCGAAAATTGACTTGTTGTCAATTGTGCCCTTTTGCCTTTACTTTACATAGAGTGAGTGTGAGTTTGTCATAGATATGGAATCTTAGCATGGACTCTTGGACACTTCTAGTGGTGGATTGAAGTTCAAGTCAACAATTTAAGGCATATTAGCCTAGACTATAATCATGAAAATCTTGACTACGCACATTACTTGATCAATTCTTAGACTTGAAGACATGCGAGGGTCTTGGATCTTGATTGTGTGGTTTTGACTCACTATATGAGACCATGCAGAAGATATTTAAAGTGAGTGATGCTGGGTATGTCTATTAGGGTTTGTTGATTCTTATATGGGCTAATAAAGAATCCATTGGGTTCGTCATGGTGTTTATACGTATTTTTGGCACTCCAACATGGACCATTAAAAGGTTGCTACGTGTTGACACTACGGGACCAATTCTAGCAAAAATACCTATTTTCATTTTGATCTTCCTTCAGCGTTACATTTTCTATTATTAATGCAGAAGCACGGAGCCATACGCTTGCTTTTAGGGGGACGAATAAGAGGATGCCATGTGGCCACGATTATCGTGCTAGTTAATGAAGCAGCGTACTCAACACACTATAAAAGACCCATAAAGTGGATTGATCTTATCATGTATCTAGCAATGATACTTTTGGTGAGGTCGTCTCTTACAACCCTTCCAAAATGAGAGATCTTCCTAGAGATGTTCAAAGACTTTGTAGCATACGAGGTTCAGAATATCAGTGGATTGAACTGATATCCAAACAAATCTGGGTGTAGATTGATACCAAATTAGGATAGACAGACACATAAACTAGATGATCTAATCTCAAGTCGTGGTTTAATTATGATTAATTGAATGGGAGAATTAAATGAAAATTCTGGTTGGGCTCATTTAGTGCCAAATTCCTCCAATACTTCAAACCATCTTGCAATGAATGATGAAAATGTAGGAGGTGGTTTGATTCTGACCATCCAACACCTCGAATAGAAGTGGAGGAAGTGGGCCACTAAGTGAGTGGCAATGATCAATTTGAGGTTGAAGATCGGTTCCTGATTCCTTTGGCAAGACCTTGATCTTGGTTTGGTTGTCTTCATTATAGGAATTTTGACGGGTCTGATGACTAGTTTTAGTAGGTATTGATGATCTCCGCGAAGGATCAGCCACGAGAAGAGGATTTGAGAAGCCAGCAATTTTCGATTTGATGGGAGTCATTTCTTTCCAATACAAACCTGACGCAGGGGAGGACGTGAGGTCGAGCACCGTCTTCCTCAACAGGATAACTATTCTGAATCTATGGAACTTCTCTGGACTCCTCACAGAGACTTCTCGAATCCACGAGGAAAGAAAGCAGAAAATAGAAATAAATTCTATTAAATTTGAAATTGATTAATGAATAATTGATAATTCTCTAATGTGTCTCCTTATACCATTAATAAAGAAAAAAAATAAACTAAAATTCGTAATTACCAAAAATAACAAAATTCTAACTCCAATAAAAATCCTAATTCTAATAAAACTCTTCTAATGCCTAATTTTTTTTAAAAATAATTCCAAATAAACTTTCTCTAAAAGAGTCCTAGTATAACTAAAAGTTATTTCTAAAAAGGAAGAAAATCTAAAACTCTAAAAATAGAAAAAAATATTAAAAAATCGAAATTACTAAAAATAGTAAAATTTTCTTAAAAATTCGTTTTTGAGCTGAAAGCATGCCTTTTTTGATGAAACGGACAGATGCAACCCACTTTGTGGGTCGGTTCACCTCGAATGACCCATTTCAGTAAAGATTGATAGGTTGTGCGCCCTGTAACAATACCTGAATCAAAAGTTATGGTCAATTTACGGTCCATCTTCTTTTGGCCCAACCATGCTAGGAACGTATCCGTGACACGTTCTACATCAGACTCCTCCACTGGAAAAAAACTCGTCCTCGAGTTATGCAGGAGACCTGACACATGAGTTTGAGATAACTTCTGACACTGATGTTCATTAGCCATTTTTTTTTTATACTTGCCATTAAGCTCTTGAGTTGACACAATACATGTACTCATGCTTTCCTTGACTTGACTAATATCGATTGGTTCCTTCACATGCCTTCGAGATCTCATATTTTTTTTGATAATGTGGGCAATTAGGCGAACTTGCCCCTGAGACGAGATCAACGTGATTTTGTATATCTAGTATGTGAGGTAATTTATTAGGGAGTTCATCGAGCACAACTCTCTTAAACTCATGCGATACTGGTTCCAAATCCTCTAGGATATTCATAGGCTTCACATATTTTTTCTTTTCAACTATTAATGGATATATATTTTCCGTTTCCTTAGATTGTTTAACAAAGGCCTGTTCAGTGATGAGATATTGTCCCTCCACTTTAGAAGTCTTGGGTTGGTTCTCTATTCCTATAGAGGTCACATGTTCACCACTGATGAATCCTGTGGTCTATTGCAACTCTGTTTTGATGAAGTTGTTTCTCGTGGACCAATAATAGAATTTTTCTGCATAACCTTTTACTGATCGACTATCCTGATAATAATTTTGATTTTGTTGGAATAATACCTGATCGTAATCTTGAGGGAGAAATCGCATGCACAATAACTTCTTCATCCGCGACCACGTACAGATTGACGCCTTCATATTTCTCGCCCGCTTGAGTTGAAGTTGTTCCCACTAATTTGAAGCTCTGCCCGTCAACTTGTATGCCATGAGTTTAACTTTCTTTTCTTCTACGATGTTTATGTAGTCAAAGAAACGTTCGACTTCAAGCAACCAATCGAGGAAATCCTTAAATTAGAGTTGGTCATTAAAACCAGGAAGATCGACTTTCATCTTGAATTCTTGAACCCTCCTGTGGTTCATTGATAGCATCGCCCTACGATCAGTACAATTACGAATTCCAGCAATTGCTGGTGGTGGATCACCACCATGAACATGGAGTTGTCTTAGGTTTTCCGCCAAGAGATCCGCTATGCGGTCGATGGAAGCCTGCAGGACTTGCATGGCTTGCTGATTCTCTCGTTGCGCTACTTCGAAAGCTGCCGCTGTTAAAGGTAAATTGCTTGGAGCATCGCCCATGGGATTGTTGCCCGACCCGTCGTTAGAAGCTATCTATCCGAGGAAAAACCTCGCTTTGATACCAAACTGACGCAGGGGAGGACGTGAGGTTGAGCACCGTCTTCCTTAAGAGGATAACTATTCCGAATCCACGGAACTTCTCTGGACTCCTCACAGAGACTTCTCGAATCCACGAGGAAAGAAAGCAGAAAATAGAAATAAATTATATTAAATTCGAAATTTGATTAATGAATAATTGATAATTCTCTAATGTGTCTCCTTACGTCATTAATAAAGAAAAAAATAAACTAAAATTCGTAATTACCAAAAATAACAAAATTCTAACTCTAATAAAAATCTTAATTCTAATAAAACTCTTCTAATGCCTAATTTCTAAAAAAAAAAAAAATTTCAAATAAACTTTCTCTAGAAGAATCCTAGTATAACTAAAAGTTATTTCTAAAAAAGAAGAAAATCTAAAACTCTAAAAATAAAAAAAATATTAAAAAATTGAAATTACTAAAAATAGTAAAATTTTCTTTAAAATTCGTTTTTGAACTGAAAGCGTGCGTTTTTTGATGAAACGGATAGATGCGACCTACTTTGTGGGTCAGTTCACCTCGGATGGACCGTTTCAGTAAAGATTGATAGGTTGTGCGCCCTGTAACAATACCTGGATCAAAAGTTATGGTTAATTTACGGTCCATCTTCTTTTGGCCCAACCATGTTAGGAACGTATCTGTGACACGTTATACATCAGAACCAAATATGTCATAGTCGTGAATGACCTAAAATCAGCAAGAAAATCCAACAAGAGTTTCAACGCATCGACAAGCTATAAAAGGAGCAATAGAAGAAAAACTTAAGGTCCTATGCTAAATATATTTGTGCTTTATATTTATATTTTCTTATCTTAGCCTAATCTAGCTTAGCTTTATCATAGTTCAGTGAAAAGTTTTAACATGCACTTTTTTTTATTTTAAATGCAGACACCCTCACTCGCTTATAAGTTCACTACTAAGTCATGAAGTAAGGACTCATGAATATATACTTCACTATCGTCATTGTCTCCTCCTTAATGATTCATTTGAACTATGGATATTATTCAATTTTAGACTGATGACTTAAAATGAGCTAGCAAAATGGATGGCAAGCATACGTGAAATGCATGCATGACGGTAGGCACACAATCCTGACACCATGGAGGTCGTTGTGGCAATTCGTGGCTCTCTAGTCCTTACACCATGGAAGTCGGTGGTGGCAATTCATGGTTGGAAGAGCCATCTTTGTAAGAAGCTCTGGCAGGAAGTTCCTGAGCTGGGAACATATGCAGGGACCAGGGACCACCACGATGTTTTTGATAAATCCACCGCGTACAGCCATTTTGTGAGGTCATTTTAGGATAAGAGGCCAAAAATGACCTGGATCTAAGACTCAAGTGCCCTTAAAAGGAGAGAATTGAATGTCCAAAGTTGAAATATTCAAGGCCACAAAAGTTTTAAATCAGGATATTATTTTTATTTTCAGTTCATCCCACTAGGGTAATGAAGTTACGAAGAGTCGGATGGCATGTAAACATCACTATTGACCCTAGAAAGATTTCAACGGTAGGAATTTCCCTACCCAACTTTTCCTCTACGGAGGCCCACTTGAGTCTTGGATCCGGCTTATTTTTAGCCTCTTATCTTAAAATGAGCTCAAAAAAAAAATAAATATAATGGACGCTGTGGATTTATCAAAAAAACGTCGTGGTGTGCCACATTGGCTCCCAGCACAGAACTTCCTTCAAAAGCATTTAGCAGGAAATCCGCGAAGCAGACGAGACAGACACCGTTTCTGCGCTGTCGCATCAAGTGTCTCGGGAGTTGTTTTCGGCCCGCCTAAATCCGTATAGAGCCCATGTAACTTTGATTTCCTTGATCGGAGACGGATTGGCTACTCCCCCCTGACACCAGCCCCCGGGGCTGATGGTTAGTGCTCCGTTGGCCTCATCATGATGTATTTGTTTCATTCATTACTTTCATCCATTTTTACAAGTCATTTTAAGGATTTTAGGGATTGATTCAAAAAACTTATAGTGATATAAATCTCAGATGGGCCATACCACAGGAAAACAATAATAATTAGATGTCCACCATTAAAATCCTCCTACGGCCACTGTACTGTTTATTTGACATGGGAAAAAAATATACCAGTCTGATTCAAAGCTTTTATGCCCCCAAAACGTTTTTAATGGTCAACGTTCATTCAACTCTGTTTCCTGTAGCGTGGTCCACTTTCGATTTAGATATACCTCATTTTTTCTCTTAGAACATAAAATGATCTATACTAATAGATAGACGGCATGGATGAAACACATTAATCATGATGAGCCCGATGAGCCCACGGAGCACCAATCATCAGCCATTGGATGGTGGCAGAGGAGTAGCCAATCCGTTTCCGTCTTTGAACCATCCGTACAACTTGGAGCTCGAGGACCGCCAGCGCTCGTCTCGGCACGACAGGTGACCACATAAGCTAGGTTGGTGCTGTGTGGTACGCCAGCCGATCCTCTTCCAGCGCCAAGCTGGACGTTGGGTGAAGTTACTGCGCAAGAATGGGCCTACCGAGATGTTTGTAAGAAATCCATTCCATCAATCTGTTTTTAAAGCTCATTCTAAGACATGCAGTAAAAAATGAGTTGGATAAAAAAACTCAAGTAATACACACGAGAGGAATCAGTGGGATTCAGTAAGCACTCTTGAAACATTCTAACGACTACGAAAGTTTTTTACCGTCTCTCTCTATATATATATATATATGGGAAAAGGTACTATGTGCTCGACTTCATGTGTCCTTCCCATAAAGTCGAGTTGTGTGGGCTCCACCGTGATGCGTTTCAAACATCTACCCCATCAGTCAGATGTACCATTCCATCGTGGGCTTAGGTCTCAAAAATCAAGTCAATCCGTTACTTGTGTGGGCCACACCACATACAAAAGTGGAGAGGGGTCATGCACCATTAAAACATTTATAATCATATTTTGGGCCCACCGAGATGTGGTTTGCAAATCCAGCCCATCCATTATGTGTGTCCCACTTGGATGAGGGTTCAGACCAAGTTTCAGCAGCATTCAAAACTCAGGTGAGCCCCACCAAGTGCTTTTATATGTTTTTAGCATGTCTTCACATGATTTTAAATGGTATGGCTTACTTGAGTTCCGTATACAGCTGATTTTTGGGATATCCCATAATTTAAAGGGGACCCATCAAATGCACGGTGTTGATGGTCGACATGAATTACGGTAGGGCCCACACAGCTCGACCTCACGGGAGCTTATAGTGAAGTCGAGCGCATAGTACCTTTTCCACCGGGGTCTTGGCATCGGTTCCGTAGTGGGGTGGCTAACAGTTAAGTGTGATCAGAAAGTGGGTGTACTAACAAGATAACCAAAAAAAAAAAAAAAGTGGGGGCGACTAACAATAAAGTGTGATCTGACAGTGGCTGTAGTGTGTATATATATATATATATATCTCTTTTTTGTGATTTCATTTCTAAATGGTTTGGATGACTTATAAACATCAGGGTGAAGCCCATGAACGTTTCATGGTAAGAATTCACCTCATTTTTCATCACGTCTTAAAATGAGCTCAAAAAACAGATGAAGAGGGTGTATTTCTCGTAAATATGTTGATGGCCCCACCCAACATCCTTTCACCGGAGGCGGATTAGCTGTTACCCAGCTAACAGAAGCGGGTGTTACCGTATGGGCCCACCTCAATGTATTTTTTGTATATCCACAGTATCAATATATTTTTCTATTTTATTTTAAGATATGATCCCAAATCATAACAAGATCCAACTCTCCTGTGGGCCATACCAATAAAACAATAATGAATAATTTTTTTTTTTTTTTAAATGTGGGCCACAAAAGTTTTTGATCAATTCGATCGTTTTGCCTTTTCTTTATCCATATCTTATTAACACTATCAATAGGTTGGATTGTAAATAAACATTATATAAACTTTATGACGGAATCTTTGAAATTTTCAATGGTGAGGCACTCGATTACCATTGTTTCCTATGCTGTGGTCCAACTGAGATTTGGATCTGCATAATTTTGGTGCCCTTATCTACAATGGGCTGGAGGAACAGATGAACGGCATAGATTATAAAGGTGGGCCCTATGGTAGGCGTAACACCTATTGAGCTGTTATGCGGGTAACATGTAATCCACCCCCAAGTTCCTGCTCTCATCTATCCGTTCATTTTAGGACATGGAACTGAAATTGAAGAGGATACAGAACTCAATTGGGCCACAAAAGTTTGGTATCAGGATAAATTTTTAGTGTTTTCATTTCATCCCCGTGATAATAACCGTATAAACTGTTTGGATGGCATATAAACATTAAGTTGGGAGTAGAAAAGTTTACATTCTTTTCCTTAATTTCAATATGGTGTAGCCACACTTGAGTTTACTTGAGTTTTAGATCTCCCTAAATGACCTTGTAAAACGGATGGACAGATGAATTTCTCCAAACATCACAGTGGGTCCCACCTAGCATCCCAGCTGAGGAACTTGGAAGGCTTTCCAAGTGTGAACGACCTTGGTGGTGTGTTGATGTCACCAAGTTCCATGGGCTACCATTATGTATTAGTTATATCCACACTATCCATCCATTTTGCAAGATTATTTTAGTGCATAGGCCAAAAAATAAACAGATCAATCTAAAGCTCAAGTGGGCCACGCTATAAGATCAATGGGGATTGAATACCTACCATTGAAAACTTTTTGGGGCCCACAAAAGTTATGGATCAAACTAATATTTCTGTTTTCCCTTCATTCATGTTATGTGACTTTATGAAAAGGTTGGATGGCAAATAAACATCACAGTGGGCCCTACGTAGGTTTCAAGAGGGCTGTCATTGTACCTATTGATATATGTGGTGTGGCCTACTTGAGCTTTGCATCAATCTCATTTTTTTGGCCCATGCCCTAAAACCATCTCTTAAAATAGATGGACGGCGTGGATATAAAACATACATCATAATGGGCCTCAAAGAACTTGACGTCAACACACCACCGATGTCATGTCGGTGTGCATTCCGTTCCCCCTTCAACGTTGCCAAACCAACAAGCTATGGTGTGGGGTCACCTCACCACCCACTCCCAAGTCCCTACCAAGCGGAAACGGATTGGCTACTCCCCCTTTCCCTAGCCAATGGCTAGTGGTCTGTGCTCTGCGGGCCCTGCCATGATGTATGTGTTTCATCCATGCCGTCCATCTATTTTTAAAGATTATTTTATTGTTTGAACCCAAAAATGAGGTACATCCCACTCTCAAGTGGACCACATTACAGGAAACAGTGTCAAATAAATGTTGACCATTAAAAACTTTTTGGTGGCTATAAAAGTTTTGGATCAAACTGATATTTGTTTTTTTCCCTTCATCTAGGTCTGTATGACCTAATAAACAGACTGGATGTCAAATAAAAAGTACAGTGGGCCTATACATCGAGTTGAACCCTCATCTCGAACTCGGCACGGCTCGGTCCTCGAGCCTGATTGGCCAGCTTGGCTCGGTTCAGTCAGCAACTCGGGCTGAGTTCGAGCCAAGATCGAGCCAAGTTCGCCATTGAGGCATTTCCACAAACACCTGGATTGCACCTTCAAAATCCCTCTGCATGTGAAACAGAAGCAATGATTTTACAGGGATTTTATCAAACACCTTCAAAGTAACATAAAATCCAAGAAAAAAAAGGGTATTTGTTTAGTGTACATAGCCGTTGATTTTCAGATTTAAGACATTAACCAACATGTTGACACTATGAAGGTATTGGTCGAGTCATGGTCACACTCAATGATCAATACTCATCTGCCTAAGGGAGATGAGTATCACCTTGTGGGATTTGGCTTACATTGCAGGATTACTAATCTTTGCCGCATTCTATGCTAAATAGACGCTAAGTAATGCAGAGTTGGCATCTAAATTAGATGCAAAGACAAGGCATTTGAAGGCAGTGGTTGAGGCATTTCATGAGTCGAGGAACATTTACAGGTCTACTGGGAAGTATCGAATATTTGTCCTGGATTGCATATTTCTCAAGGTAGGAAGAGAGAGGAGAATAGCAACGGTAACACCCTATCTTCAAGAAGGGAAAAAGAATAAGTTGAAGAGCTACCAACAACAACGGTGACTTAAATGATGGACATTTTCAGAAGAATGCAAATTGGTAAGTTTGGCATGGGCAACATCGATAGCAAAGTTGAAGAGCTACCACCAGCCACACTTCGTTGAGTCATTTTATCAAACACTTGTGAGCAACATCAATGGCAAAGTAACCAAGTCACTGAACTAGTTCGATCCGAGTTGGATTTGATCTGAGTCGAGTCGAGCTGGGGCCTGCTCGAACTCGGCTCGAACTCATTTTCGAGCTCAAAAAATCAGCTCAACCCAGCTCGAACTCAGCTTCGAACCGAGTTGAATCGAGCTTTTTCGAGTCGAGTCAAGCGAGCTAACCAAGCTAGCTCGGTTCGTGTACACCCCTACTACTAATGTACTAATTGCCTCACCCTCTCAATTTCAAATAAATAAGGAAACTAAAATTGAAAAAATGCTTAAAATTTTGCCTATATCGGTCGCTCCATCAAGGGTGCAAAAACGTTCAGAGACTAAATCCAAAAAATCAAACTTGTTTCAATCAATCGACTCAACCCGTTGATCGATCAAACTAAGCAAAAAAGTGTCCAGCAAACTTTCATCCAAATTTAAACTTCAACAAATTTAAATTTCCATCAATTGATCAATCCAACCAATCGATCAATCGATTGAATCAATTACTCTGCTCGATCAAACTATGCTGAATTTTATTGATTTCCTTCTTGAACTTCTTCTAGTTCATTTGTGCACGCGATCGCTTCTCGTCCTGCATCATGTAACCATTTCAATATTAATTTCTTTTACTATGGAATCCAATTCCTCTAACATCTGCAAGCGTACACTTGCGATCAAGTCTATGCAGCTCCTACAAAAGTTATTGGGCCGCCGGTTCGTGATTTTCAAGCCACCCATCAAGTGGCCCTCACTTAAATGATGACCAATGGAAGATTTGGAGGGAATCAATGTGTGACAAATATAGTAAAATGATCAAGTTGTATCCATCTATCCATCGGTTTCACTAGATAATCTCATGAGTAGGCATCCAGTTTCTTTACATGGACATGCCCAAATACATGTAATAGAGGATGATGTGGAAGCCAGTTATTGGTTGCCCCCACTTTGTTAGCCTATTGTCACAACTGAGGATCCCATCATTTCTTGCTCTATCAGGGCCCACATGTTAAGTGGTTAGATGATCTTGAAAGCAATGGCTCCACAATCTTCTTATTAGTAAGGAGTTCATTAAAAAATAAATCACTTGGTTGATAGAGACACTTTTAATTGAGAGAGAATGAGTGATTGACTCTTGCTGTTGTGACTCTTAGTTGTGGTCGTGGTCCGAGAATCTATTCTTGGTTGATGATTTTTCATGTTTGATTTTTAAATTTGAAATGCCAACTATAGAAAAAAATAAATTCTAAGCACATCCTCAAATAATTTAAAAGTGTTTCACATTCCCTAATGTCCTCTTCATTTTAATCTTAGTCAACATGTTTGATACATGACTAGAATCATTGACAGATTGGAGCAATTTACAACTTATCACCTATTTAAAATGAGGCACGCTAAATGATTTATCTGAATCATGCTGACTTGAACTACGGCAGGCTCCCTTACAAGGGTGCCCAAAAAACTTTCCACCGTAGGTAGGGGTGAAAGTGGGTTCGGCCTATGTCCATGCCCACTTGGGTTGTACTTTTGCTAAGGCTAATGGCCCATAGGTTGGGGTTAGACAAGAGTTTTGAACCCTGATGAGTTATTAGACCAAGACTTAGTTGTCCATTTATAAAGGCTCTATATCATTGGGGTTGCGCGTGGTTTGCTCGTGCAAGTTCGATTCCTTTCTCCATGTTTCACCCGATGCACATGGTTTGCAGATGATTGCGTGCATTCGTAGGGATTAGTCTTGCCTTAAAAAGAAGTAGGAACACCCTGTTGTCATCAAAATAATAAATAAATAAATAAATCATTGGGGCAGGTTGGGTTGGGTTGAGGGGTCAACCCAATACAAGCCTGACCCGACCTCAAGAGGACCTGACCATCAACCTGATCTGACCCTCAATCATTGGGGCAGGTTGGTTTGCAGATGATTGCGTGCATTTGTAGGGATTAGTCTCACCTTAAAAAGAAGTAGGAACACCCTGTTGTTATCAAAATAATAAATAAATAAATAAATCATTGGGGCAGATTGGGTTGGGTTGGGTTGGGTTGGGTTGGGTTGGGGGGTCAACCCAATACAAGCCTGACCCAACCTCAAGAGGACTTGACCCTCAACCTGATCCAACCCAAATTCCAACCTGAGGTGCCTGACCCAAATGACCTAGCCCGAATACATGTAATTGTTCCTAACCCAATCCATATTTGCTCAAATCAGGTCAATGTCTTACAAGCCATATACATCACACCCCCTTCCGGCCTAACTATTTTGGCATTCTTTGGATGGATAGTAGAGTGGTGAATTTCTTATTTATTGGGCTGTGCCTGAATTTTGAAAATTAAAAATTATTTTGAAATATATGAGGTTTTAAATTCTTGAGTTATTGATACAGTCTATAAAAATAGATTTGGGTAACTAAACTCAATTGAAATTGAAGTAATTCTAGTCTCATTAGGCCGAAAATGGCACAGAGCGAACTACAAGTACCGGTTTCAGCCAATGCTTTAAATGTTGAAATTTAGTGGTTTTTTGAAAAAATAAAAAGAAAATTCAAAATTTTCAAAATTTCGGGATTTTGCCGCCAAAACTCTTTTTCCGAAAATTTCAAATCTAAAAGTGCGGTGTGTGCTTTATCCCACATCGGAAATGGTTGAAATAATTTTGTGGTTTATATGAGATGTTGAGAAGGGTATTCTTACTTGGAGCTTTTTGGAGGAGATGAAATAAGGGTTGCGTGTTCCAGTGCGAAGCACTGGAACACACGCACGCACGCACGCGCGCGCGCGCTCGCGCTCGGGCTCGGGCATGGGCATGGGCGTGGGCAGTGAGGCAGTGTGGCTGTAGTGGCGCTAGATGGCGCACTTTGCACTTCGCACGTCCGCATCGTGTCGCAGAGGAGTCGTGTGGATCTGAAAATCCGAAAAGAGCCCGGGTTTCATAGGTGACTGAGAACGGTCGGATCTAGAATCCGAAACGTCCAGCCGTTTCTAAAAACGGCTCTCTGCCTTGAAAGCCAAACGGTCCGAAAACGGACGGGCCAGGATGATCCAACGGTCAGATCTTTTGATCTAACGACCAGAAACGTCTGGGATTAATGGACAACGGCCAGAAACGTTTTTCAAACGTTCTGGACCATTGAATACCACACAGCAACGGGTCTAAACCAGAGGCCTATATAAACTGGACCATTCCAGTCCGATTTAATCATCTCAACACACCATCTCTCTCATCAAATCAGAAACAGTCCTTAGCTCCATTGTTAGAATATTGTGATCATCTCTACCGTCTAAATCTGCAGAAGAAATCTATTGCGTTAAAACTGTTCCTCAGTGGACCTATCGTGATTGCTGCACGCTGGATCCAGATAAGGCTTGTCTTATCCTGGAAGCAATTCGTCTGTAACCCACCAGCAGTGATAAGGGGACGAATCACGCTTTAAGGACAGCGTATTTTATACGTGATTCAGCTTAGTGAAATTGTTCTTTTTCAATTATTATTTTTATATTTTCAGTGTATCCAATCAAATTTTTTAACAATCTTAAAGCGTGATTATGGACACCGAAAGTGTTGCATCAATCAAACTGATGAACCAAGATCTGATCCGATTGGACCGATTCGATGGTTCAAATTTCACTAGATGGCAGGACAAACTGAAATTCCTGCTGACCGCTCTGAAGATATTCTACATCCTGGATCCGAATCTCCAGCCTCTGCCTGAAGCAAAGGACACTGACACTCCAGAACAAGTGGCTGCTAGGATCAAGCGACAAGAAGATGAACTGCTGTGTCGTGGTCACATCCTAAACGCTCTCTCTGATCGGTTGTACGATTTGTACACGGGGACCACGTCAGCGAAAGAGATTTGGAGCGCGCTGGAATACAAATACAAGGCTGAAGAGGAAGGTACACAGAAATTTCTAATTGCCAGGTATTTCGACTTCACGATGGTAGACAATCTACCGCTGCTTGCCCAAATCCAAGAATTGCAGCTTATAGTAAATAAAATAAAAGCTATAAAAATAGATCTTCCTGAATCCTTTCAAGTTGGAGCTATAATCGCAAAATTACCTCCAAGCTGGAAAGACTACAGGAAGAAACTACTGCATAAATCCGAAGAGTTCACCCTAGAACAAATCCAGAAGCATCTTCGTATTGAAGAAGAATCTCGTAACCGAGACAAAAAGGATGACGCTAATGGTGCATTCTCATCCAAGGTGAACGCAGTAGAAAGGACATCCCAAAATAATTCAAATGAGAAAGCTGACTCCCTTAAACCTAACAAAGATCAAGGGAAATTCAAGAAAACCCAAAAGAAGAAAAACGGCAAACCTAAGGGAGCTTGCTATGTCTGCGGCAAGACCGGACATTTCGCCCGAGTCTGTAGGGACCGAAAAAAACCTAAGAAAGAGGCTAATGCAGTAGACGATGAAATCGTAGCCATGGTCACAGAAGTGAACCTAGTTCAAGAGAAAATTCCTGGTTGGTGGTATGATACAGGTGCCACAGTCCATGTATGCAATGATCGATCTGCCTTCAAAACCTATGAAGACGAGACCAATGGTCAAGAGGTTCAAATGGGAAATGAAGGACGATCGAAAGTTGTAGGCAAAGGAACCGTGGAATTATTCTTTACCTCTGGAAAGAAGGTAATTCTGACCAACGTACTGCATGTCCCAGACATAAGGAGGAATCTTGTCTCAGGGGATCTTTTAAGTAAACCTGGGATTAGGATTGTGTTTGAATCAGGCAAGCTGATCTTGTCTAAGAATGGAAACTTTGTGGGTAAGGGTTATGCTTGTAATGGGATGATCAAATTATCTCTGAATGAAAACAATTCTTCTGCTTACATGATTGAATCTGTAAAACTATGGCATGGTAGACTAGCTCATATTGGCTACAGTACCCTAAAGCTCATGGCTAAGAACGGTCTAATATCATGCAATGATAGTGACAAAGATAAATGTGAAGTATGCATACGGTCTAAAATAATCAAGAAACCTTTCCCTAGCGTTGAAAGATCATCTCAAATTTTAGACCTAGTGCATACTGACATATGTGAACTAAATGGCGTTCTTACCCGTGGAGGGAAAAGGTACTTTATAACATTTATAGATGATTGTTCAAGATATGTATATGTATATCTGTTGAAATCAAAAGATGAAGCATATAATGCATTCAAGATCTATAAATCCGAAGTAGAAAATCAATTAGATAAAAATATTAAAATCCTTCGTAGTGATCGAGGTGGAGAATATTTCTCTAATGAATTTTCTAACTATTGTGAAGAACACGGCATAATACATCAGTGTACAACACCTTATACACCACAACAAAATGGTGTAGCAGAAAGGAAAAATAGGACTTTAGTAGAAATGGTCAACTCAATGCTAATACAAGCACAGTTGTCATTAAACCTATGGGGAGAAGCACTGTTAGCCGCTTGTCATGTTTTAAACCGAATTCCATCTAAGAAAACCAAGACCTCTCCATACGAAATATGGAAAAAAAAACAAACATTGAGTATCTTAGAGTGTGGGGGTGTCTTGCATACTGCAGAACTCCAGAACCTAAAAGAACTAAGTTAGGACCAAGAGCTATCAAGTGCGTCCTTGTAGGATATGCACAACATAGTAAAGCCTATAGACTTCTAGACTTAGACACCAATGTAATCATAGAGTCTAGAGATGTAGAGTTCTTTGAGAACTCTGTATTCACGGAGAAAAAGAATGCTGAGATTCAATCTCCAAATGAAATTATAAAAGAAACACAAATAGAAGAGAAAGCTCCTAGTGAACCTCGTAGGAGTCAAAGAGCAAGAGTAGAAAAGAGTCTTGATCCTGATCAAATAGACTCTCAACGACTCTCTTTTCATCTAGTAGAGGGTGATAGAGAGAAGGTGATTAGGAAAATACCTATGGTTTTAACCATAGAAGATGAACCTAAAACCTTTAGAGAAGCTATGACTTCTAGAGACTCCGCTTTTTGGAAAGAAGCTATTAATGATGAAATGGATTCAATAATATCTAACTAAACATGGGAATTGGTAGATCTACCTCCAGGTTTTAAATCAATAGGTTGTAAGTAGGTATTTAAGAAAAAATATCACACAGATGGAACAATTCAAACCTTTAAGGCAAGATTAGTTGCTAAAGGTTTCCGACAGAAAGAAGGAATCGATTATTTTGACACTTATTCACCAGTAGCTCGAATAACATCGATTAGGATTTTATTTGCTCTTACATCTATACATTATCTTCATATTTCATATCCATCAAATGGACGTGAAGACAGCATTCCTGAATGGTGATCTCGATGAGGAGGTTTACATGGAGCAACCAGAAGGGTTTGTTCTTCCAGGAAATGAAAGAAAAGTATGTAGACTAGTTAAGTCTTTGTATGGATTAAAGCAAGCACCAAAACCGTGGCATGATAAATTTGATTCTAAAGTTCTGTCTTATGGTTTTGAACATAATATTGCTGATAAATGCATATATTCAAAAGTATGTAATGATTATATTGTAATCATATGCTTGTATGTAGATGATATATTAATAATCAGTAATAAAATGGAAGGTGTAACTGAAACTAAAAAGTTTCTCTCTTCAGTTTTCAAAATGAAAGATCTTGGACAAGTGGATACCATATTAGGTATCAAAGTTAAAAAATATAGTGGGGTTTTGCATTATGCCAGTCTCATTATATTGAGAAAATAATAAACAAGTTTAACCACTTGAAAATTAAAGAGGCAAAAACCCCGTTTGATCCAAGTATCAAGTTAAAAGAAAATAGTAGAAGAGCAGTTGCACAACTAGAGTATACTAGTATTATAGGCAGTCTTATGTATGCAATGCAATGCAATGCACAAGACCGGATATAGCATATGCTGTTAGTAAACTAAGTAGGTTTACAAGTAATCCAAGTGTTGAACACTGGAAAACAATAAATAGAGTTCTAGGTTATCTTAAAGAAACCAAAGAACTAGGGCTATTTTATTCAGAATTTCCAGCAGTATTAGAAGGATATATCGATGCAAGTTGGATATCGAGTGCAGGAGATAACAAGTCCACTACAGGGTGGATATTCACCCTACGAGGTGCAGCTGTATCTTGGGGATCCAAGAAACAAACTTGCATAACGCACTCAACTATGGAATTTGAATTCATAGCTTTAGCTGCTACAGGCAAAAAGGCTGAGTGGTTAAGGGATCTTCTATTAGAAATCTCATTCTATGCGAAGCCTATACTGGCTGTTTCACTTCATTGTGATAGTGAAGCCACTCTAGCGAGAGCCTATAGCGGTACCTATAATGGAAAGTCCAGACACATAAGTTTGAGACATGACTATGTAAGGCAATTGATTCAAGATGGAATCATTGCGATCTCATATGTAAAGTCAAGTAATAACTTGGCTGATCCTTTTACTAAACCTCTAACGAGAGAGGTAGTAAGGACAACATCTAGAGGGATGGGGTTGAAACTCTTTACTCAAAGTTTCACCAGTGAAAGAAACCCAACCCTAAATTAGAAAATCTCTAATTTTTGGGTTTAATGGGTAACAACAATTCACTGATAAGTGAAAAGTTTCAGCACTAAATAAATCAACAACCTCATCCAAGATGATAGTGCTGGCCGTTATAAAAGAGGGATGAGTATTAAACTCTTAATGAAGTCCAGTCAAACAGGACAAGTGTTTTAACGGAAACACTGGAAGGATTTCACCTATGTGAACGTAGAAGTGGTGCCGCTTCTCATGAGACTTAGAGTTATATCGGGATCGTTCATGAAACAGGATAAGCACATGGCCATTAAAAGTGCTAAGCGAGATTATAAAGGAACACTTAACGCAGGAGCTATTATGTGTGTGGTATTTTCGGTTATATCATATAGGAATAACTGGTTCAATGCTCCGGCAACCAGGAATTTCGAAATAACTTTAAAGTACTTACACTAAGGAAAGATTAAAATCGCAAGATATCTTTCTTTATGCATAATAACTGTTATTATTCTGGCAGAGTTTTATTGTTTAAAAAACCAGTGGGGGATTGTTGAAATTTAGTGGTTTTTTGAAAAAATAAAAAGAAAATTCAAAATTTTCAAAATTTCGGGATTTTGCCGCCAAAACGCTTTTTCCGAAAATTTCAAATCTAAAAGTGCGGTGTGTGCTTTATCCCACATCGGAAATGGTTGAAATAATTTTGTGGTTTATATGAGATGTTGAGAAGGGTATTCTTACTTGGAGCTTTTTGGAGGAGATGAAATAAGGGTTGCGTGTTCCAGTGCGAAGCACTGGAACACACGCACGCACGCACGCGCGCTCGCGCTCGCGCTCGGGCACGGGCACGGGCACGGGCAAGGGCATGGGCGTGGGCGAGGGCGTGGGCAGTGAGGCAGTGAGGCAGTGTGGCTGTAGTGGCGCTAGATGGCGCACGTCCGCATCGTGTCGCAGAGGAGTCGCTCCCTCGCGACCTTACGCGAACCGGCGCGAGTCGGTGCGATCGCGGTGCGATGGGTCTGGTCAGAGCCTTAGGGCGGTGTGGATCTGAAAATCCGAAAAGAGCCCGGGTTTTATAGGTGACTGAGAACGGTCGGATCTAGAATCCGAAACGTCCAGCCGTTTCTAAAAACGGCTCTCTGCCTTGAAAGCCAAACGGTCCGAAAACGGACGGGCCAGGATGATCCAACGGTCAGATCTTTTGATCTAACGACCAGAAACGTCTGGGATTAATGGACAACGGCCAGAAACATTTTTCAAACGTTCTGGACCATTGAATACCACACAGCAACGGGTCTAAACCAGAGGCCTATATAAACTGGACCATTCCAGTCCGATTTAATCATCTCAACACACCATCTCTCTCATCAAATCAGAAACAGTCCTTAGCTCCATTGTTAGAATATTGTGATCATCTCTACCGTCTAAATCTGCCAGAAGAAATCTATTGCGTTAAAACTGTTCCTCAGTGGACCTATCGTGATTGCTGCACGCTGGATCCAGATAAGGCTTGTCTTATCCTGGAAGCAATTCGTCTGTAACCCACCAGCAGTGATAAGGGGACGAATCACGCTTTAAGGACAGCGTATTTTATACGTGATTCAGCTTAGTGAAATTGTTCTTTTTCAATTATTATTTTTATATTTTCGGTGTATCCAATCAAATTTTTTAACATTAAACCTTGGCAGGAATCTTTCCGGTGAAAGATTAAAAATTTTAAAATTCTATTATGAAATATATGTTGGGATTCCCACCCCAAGTATAAACCTTTTCTGGTTGATTGAGGAATGTATCTTTCTTATTCTGGTTAAAATGAATTCCTTCCTTGCCGCATCTTCTCTTACCTTGATCACACGTTATTCTTGGAATAGGAAACTCAACCATCTGATACCATGGAAACCTCATTGCAAAGCATCAGTTGGTTCAAATGGGGCCCATGGGTGATTACTCCAGCTATTGATCAAATGGCTCTTATTGCAGATTGACCAGCCCCCTACCCAGATTAGAACATCAAAGTCATCCAATCATTAGCAATACTTCAGTTGGATGGGTACCATTTCCATTGTCTTTTCAAACAAAGAGTTTTGAAAATCTAATCATGGAACACATCAGATCAACAGTCCAGATTGCCCAAGCCATGGGCCATTCTTGTGAAAGCTAAGCACATATGCAAATCCTTGGGTCCAGATCATATTATTATTCCATTACTTCATTTAGAATAACTACTTAAACTTGAAGTGGAGGGAAGATTTTGGATCAATCATTGAGTAAAGAGTAGATGAAACAACACACATTCAATCAAACACTTCCTATAAAATGCATTTGAATTTGAGTTATACCAACAACTGCAAAACAGCATTTGTATCTTTCACTACCCTTAACCCCCTTCCCCCTTCTCCATTCCATATCTTAAAAAGTCCTTACCTTTTCCTATATCTACTCCTCCTTCAACTCAAATTCCTCCCTTCTTCCCATCAATACCAAAAACAAACAACATGGTTGATGCACTGGTCTCATTTGCAATAGAGAAATTGGGCAATGTTCTTGTAGATAAGGTGGCTTTGTCAGTGCGTGTCCCAATGATATTGAAAAGCTTTCCAGTACATTCAAGTCAATTCAAGCGATGCTTGAAGATGCTGAGTCTCAGCGATTAAAGAGCAAAGCAGTGAATATTTGGTTGGAGAGGATCAAAGATGTGGCCTATGATGTGGACGACATAATAGATGAGTGGACGACGTCGGAAGCTGTCAGATCACAAGCAGCCGATGAAGGTGATGTGTCCTGTTTCAGCAAGAACAATGTAAGAAGATTCCTCTCCCCTGTTACCTGCTTTAATCATGTCATGTTACGACATAGAATTGGAAGTAGGATAAGGGAGGCAAGGGGTAGATTAGATGATATCGCCAAAGACATGAACCAGTTGGGTCTTAGTGTAAGTGTTGGAGAGAGGGTGAGAATGGATACTCAAGTGAGGCAGAATGAAAATAGAATACGAGAAACAAGCTCCCTAGTTGACGGGTTGTCGATTGTAGGTAGAGAAGATGATAAAAAGAAAATCCTAGACTTGCTGCTGAGTGAAAGTAGTCAGGAGGTAACTGAGGTGCCCTTTGTCATTTCTATCGTTGGAATGGGGGGTTTGGGCAAGACATCCCTTGCTAAGCTCGTCTACAACGATGATAAACTCAAGGAGGGGCTTTTCGACGTGAAAATGTGGGTTTGTGTTTCAGAAAATTTCGATGTGAAGCAGATTACGAAATTAATGATAGAATCTGCAACAGGGTCGACTCCTAATATTGAAGGCTTGCAAACGTTGCAAAGTCATCTCCGTGGAATCTTGCATTCAAAGCGATTCTTGCTTGTGCTTGATGACATTTGGAGTGAAGATAGTGGGAAGTGGGATGAACTGAGACTTCCATTCCAAGCTGGTGCAGTTGGGAGTCGAATCATCATAACCACTCGTAGTGAAAATGTTGCAAAGGCGATGGGAAACACCCACATGTGCACATTGAAGGGCTTATCAGATGACAAATGTTTCCTATTGTTCAGCAGTAAAGCGCTTGAGCATCGGAGTAAAACAGAGCGTTCGGAGTTAGAAGAGATTGGACGGAAAATCGTAAACAAGTGTGGAGGCGTACCACTTGCAGCAAAGACACTAGGGAGTGCCATGCAATCGAGAAGGACGAAAAGCCAATGGGAGCTCGTGTTGGAAAGTGAAATATGGAATTTAGCTGATGTCAAGGAAGGAATTTTACCAGCTTTGTTACTCAGCTACTACGACTTGCCTCCTGCTCTGAAGCAGTGCTTCACGTATTGCTCTATTTTCCCCAAAGATTGGTATATAGAGAAGGACAAAATAGTTAAGTTATGGGTGGCACAAGGCTTCATCGGCTCTGACACAAGCAAAGATATGGAAGAAATTGGTGGGGTGTATTTTGATGATTTATTAAAACGCTCATTACTCCAAGATACACTAATGTATGAAGATGGAAACATATTCGGTTACAAGATGCATGATTTAGTTCATGACCTAGCGCAATTTGTTGCAGGAAATGACTGTTCGATTATGAAGATCACACAAGGGGCCATTTTTAACCTAAACAAAGTCCGCCATTCTTCTTTAACATTCACTGGCTCAGATGCATTTGAAGTGAACTCAATTCCATCCACCTTTTATAAAGTCCACAAGTTGCGAACATTGCTAATCTTCCGAGAGCCAAATCTTTTTTTCTTAAATAATTCGGAAATGGAAAAAGTAAGAAGCTGCAGGGTTCTCCACAATTTATTTCATCATTTACGATGCGTGGAGCTAAGATTTCGAGATTACCTCGCACTGTTGGACAGTTGAAGCAATTGAGATATCTCGATTTGTCTGGCTCATTGATAGAGGAGTTACCTGAGGAGTTGATTGATTGCATAAATTTACAGAGCTTGATACTCAATTCCTGTGGTTTCCTAAAAAGACTGCCTAGAGAAATGAGGAAATTGATTAGCCTCAGACATCTAGAATTATTCGACACGCGAAAGCTGGAGTACTTACCCAAAGGGATAGGGAGACTAACTTCTCTTCAGACGTTAACAGAATTCATTGTGGGTGGGAACGATGGATGTGAGTTAGGAGAAGTGAAACGCCTTAACCTCCTTCGGGGACGTCTTCATATAACCCAATTGCAAAAGGTAATGTCGAGCCAGGACGATGCTGTGCAAGCAGATTTGTATAAGAAGACAGAACTTCATGATCTCACCTTATCCTATTCATATGGAGAGGTAGTGGGAGAGGAAGAGAAGAGGAGAGCAGAGGTAGTGCTTCAACGACTCCGACCCCATACAAACTTGAAAGCGTTGCTAATAAATGGTTACAGAGGTTCCAAGTTTCCCGATTGGATGGGGGATCCTTCTTTCTCCAATCTAATCAGAGTGGAACTGTATAATTGCACCGAATGCGAAGAGCTACCACCTCTCTGGAATCTACCCATGCTCCGTGAATTGACGATAATGAGTAGTCCATTCTTGCAGGAGCGGTACAAAAAGCAAGGAGAAGACAGGAACAAGATTGCCCATATATATTCTGTCAACATTTATGGCGAAGGGGAAGCCTTCACGTTAATACGATGATTTGTCGAGCGCTGTGGGGCCAGTTGATGTAATTTTTTTTTTTTTTTTTTTTTTTATAATTCGCTATGTGTTGTTTATATTTATCTTTTCATATGTAATAGATGTAATAAGATATCAATAAGTGAAGATTTGTTCCTTGTTGTGTGATACCATGTAATTCACCAGATACTATAAGGTGGAAATTGTATTGTGTTGTATTTCATTAAGATTGAGAGAAATATATGGATGAAGTAGGACGGCTCCTTAGATATATGCAGATCTCACCGTATATAAATGTTTATGTCATACGTAGCATATAAAGGTGAAAAGCCTGATATCATCCACCTGATTTTTAATACATACCATCAACTCAGAAACGATTTCCTTGTTAGTGGCTCTGACATCACACACCTGTGCCCCTTTTTGGTTGATATCTATGTGGAAAAGCCTCCTTGAAAGTCTTCACATACAGTCTATATTTATACTCTTTGGGGGTGTTTGGATAGTAAGTTACTTTGGATAAGCCATGAGTAGGTTATGTTGTTTCTACTTATTCAGCCCGTGAGTATATTTGGTAACTAACATACCAATCAAAATGTTGAAAAGCATGTTTGATTTCTATTTCATAAGTAATTATTCCTCAAATCTGTTTGCTACCCCTCGCATCCACCATCCATCATGTGAGACTTGTATTGCCAACCTTTGATTTGGACCATTCATTATGTGCGCCCCACTTGTGATTTGGGCCGTCCATCATGCGAGGCCCACCTTAGATGTGGGCCATGCATCATTATGCCCCAAACTTTAATGTGCACCCTTCATTGTGTAGGGCCCACCATCAATGTTATTGTCCATCATGTGGGAGCCCATCTTCAATATCCACCACCCATCTTTGATGTGGACTATCCATCATGTGGACCTCACCTCTAATATGGGCAATCCATCATGCAGGTCCCGCCTTGGATAAGGGCCACTCATCATTAGGGCCGACCTTTGATATTGACTTTCCATCATGTGGGGCCTACCTTGATGTGGATCATCCATTATGTAGGGCCCAACATTATTAATTGTCCTTCATGTGGGCCCCACCTTCAATTTGGGTTCCCCATTATGTAGGGCTCACCTTGGATGTGGGTCATTTGTCATTAGGAGCTGACCTTTGATATGGGCCATCCATCATGTGTGGCCACCTCAATATGGGCCATCCATCATGTGGGACCCAACTTCAATGTCCACCACCAATCATGTGGAGACCATCTTTGATGCGGATTGTCCATCATATAGGCTGTACCTTTGAAGTGGGTTGTCCATCATAGCAGCTCACTTTGGATGTGGGCTTGTTATCATTATGGGCTGACCTTAGATTAGACCATGTGGGCCCACATTAATATAGGGTCATCCATCACATGGGGCCCACCTTTTATGTGGACCATCCACCATGTGAGTCCTATGTTCAATGTGAAAAGTTGAGCATGTGAGGCCTCCTTCGAAGTTGGCCATTTGAGAAAGTCCTTTAACATGGACAAAAAGAGAAGTAGAAAAGTAAAAAATTAAAAAGCTAAAACAAATTACTTATTAAGATAAGTAGATTTTAGCCCATAAGTTACTTTTATAATAAAAATAAGTTAAAAAGTAATTTATTTAAGTGTATCCAAATGGGCCCTCGGAACCTGTTACTTATGTGAAACGTCCATAAGCCCAGCCCATTTTTAAGCTTGTCTAAGACAAAAAAAAAATCATACTCATGAAAGAATGGTCAAGTAATTGATGTTGAGAAAAATTTTATTACTGCAATTTTTAGGTAAGAGTTCAAGAAAAGCAAATTAAACCTAGTGGACGGACCAGATAGGTGGTTTAAATATAGCTAGGTGCAAAGGGTTGACGTTTAATGCTTATAAGTCCACTAGACCGTTTCTCTTCTTCAAGAGGGCATTCCTATCGAGGTTGCCACCTCCTACACGTGTGCCATGTATAATAAAGATCCAAGCCATTCATTTGATAGGTCTGACTATTTGTATGCTCTGGTTTGAAAATCAGGCTGACCCACATGTTATGCGGATTACATTGTTAGAAACAGTCGAGTGGCACACATGTCAGATCTGAATGTATAAGAAATTCGTGAAAAAGATCTGGACCGTTCATCAATTAGATCATATTCTCATCATTCCATGCACTAAAAATTGTGGTAGAAGATTCACTAGGTGAGTCACACGCGTTCAATGAATTTGATTTTTTTTTTTTTTTTAAAGATCTATGCTGGCATGTGTGCCTTCGAGTATACAACTTAATTGCTACTCGTGTGGTAACCATCGACATTTCTCTCTCCACTTGGGCTGAAATGTCTCTGACTTTGCAACAAATGCACCCCTAGAACATGTGTGCAAGATCTGGATCATTCATATGGTGAACCCTAGAGGCATGCCCTAGACTGAAAGTCAGGCCCACTTCAACTAATTAGGTAGGCCATGTGTACTCTGAATATTGATCATTGGCCCATTTTGTTATAACCCCTATGTTCTTTTATCCAAGGGTGCCTGATGAGTAGACATATATCCTTATGTTCAAGACATACTTAGATGAATGGCTTAGAGCTCACACATACACCACGTCAAGCCATCAACCATTAAAGCTATTGTCCATGCCCATGAACGCTTAACAGTTAAGGACATCCAGCAAGTGGCTTTTAATGATTGGAAATTGTTAAAATTGTAACACCAAAATTACCCTATTTATTCACTTTCTTGGGCCCATGTGACCCATGTTTGACATGCTAACACAGCCCAATTGTTAGTGGACCTTTTGAAGATTTCAAGGTTCTACAGGAGGTGTTCTAAGGGTTTTTTTTTTTTTCCACAATGTATCCAATATGAGGAGATCTATTATTAGCATTGCAATAATAGATGATTTGTCTTTTTAAGATTGGAATCAAGAAATTTCGTTGTATACATGAAGAAGGTAATCTATTCCTTAAATTTTAAAAAATTAAAAAAAAAAAAAAATCTTTCCTTGCTATATATTGTAAATTTTCTTTGTTAGATTACTTATGAATGTAACACAAGTGGTGAACCATGTATATCGTGTGTTCTTGTGTAATTGTAGTTTTGAAAATTTCTCCACTACCTTTATCATGTTTATTGCACACAATCATTGTTATTCCGTGTACCATGGGAATTAAATGAGTGTTTGATTTTAGTGGCGTATTACTTGAACGGTGGTTTAGTCGCATCAAGTGATTGGTGGTGATTTTAATCGCTTCAAGTGTCACCAGAGCATTAACTAGATTTTATGGGTGTGGAGTAATCCCATATTCAATGGTATGGAATAATCACATACCATATTTTATGGATGTGGAGGGAAAAATGAAAAGTTGAATAGTCATAGGCCCAACTAAGGACAGAACATAATGGCCCAAAAGTTGGATCAATTAGATGTTTTTCAACCACACGATTTCCTCTAATGGATTTTGACCACCGACTATTTTCTTTTTATTTATTTATTTATTTATTATTATTTTTTAATATGAATGGTTGATCATGAATCAACTTGTTTGGAGGAACAGTCACAAGGCATATCGAGAACCTAAGCTTGGCAGCATCCACAATTTGATCATATTAATGTGGAGAGCTGACTGATGGGAACCCAGATTATCCTCCTCGGTAATGGTTTGATTTTAGGGGTTTTAATGGTTGTTTGTATTTTAGAATCGGATCTTATCCTGTTAAAATTTATAAGATTTTGGACATTGATTTTGTAGTTGATAGATATTGACATCCAAGATGAAACTCCTTGTGCATGAGACAAATTTGGAGCTACAGGCTGATGGATGCTTGAATTCTCCCTGTTCCAAAGGAAAACATCTGAATTGCAATCAGAGTTTGAAAAGCAATCGTCATGGATTTTAATCAATATGACCAACCCAAAAGCATACCTGTGTTTGGACTTTCTAGCTTATGAAAATCTCATCCTTAAGTAGACTTCAGAAGAAACTTGCCAGAGCACTATAAAATACATACAGAGAGGTGAGCCATCAGGGCATGTGCAATGGTAGGTGTTATTGCTTCCTGCTGCTAGTGGTGGGATTAATTTGATAGACAGTGTGGATTCCTCAAAATTATGGTGGGTCTCACTCTCCCTTGTAGTAGGGCCCACACTCAAAAGGATCTAACGAAATCGATGGACAATGATGATCTAACACATGGCAGGGTGGTATTCTAGAGAGAGGTTTCAGCGGCAAGTGCTTAGTAACCACCGTTGGAAGAGGGTGGGGCCCACATCTGAGATTTAAATCTATCACAGTGTCGGCCTGAAAATGGATGGATAGCTTCATATACGTCAGTGCGGTCCACAAACTGGTGGCCCACTGGTGATTCATTAAGATGTGTTAGTGTTCATGACAACCAGGTGGGTATCCCAGCAACTGCCAATAACAAAAATGAATGAAATAAGTTACTTTTAGAAGTTTGAAAAAGTTTTTTTTTTTTCAAAATTTTTTTCAAAGGAAGACTAAAATAAATTACTTTTTTCTTAAAAGCTACTTATTTAAATTTAATAATTAAAAAAAGTTACATATTTGGTAATATCCAAACAGCCCCTACAAGTGCAACTCAGGCAGGTTGGGTTAGGTTGAGGGTCAACCCAAGCCTGTCTCAACCAGAGGACCTAACCTTGCCCAAATTCTAACCCGAGGTGTCCATCCTCGGTACTTGCATTGTCCCAGCCCGAGTACATTTAATTGTTCTAAACTGGACCGTATCTGATCAATTGAACCTAACCCAAATTTGCTCAAATAAGGTTGGTGTTTTCCAACCTGAACCCAACCTAAAGACCTTTGACAAGTCCATACATATGATGTAGAGTGGGTTCCGGACACTTTCATGGCAAAGTTGGACCATCATCATTTGCTTAACCATATGTGGGGCCCACCATTATGTATGTGTTTTATCCTCTCCATTTATCTATTTTGACAGATCATTTCAGGCCATGAGTTCAAAAAAAATGTAGAATGCTCGACTGTACCACGCCATAGGAAGCAGCTGTGACAATGACTCCCATCGTTTCCTAGGGCCCACAGTGATGTTTATTTGCCATTCAACCAGTTCATAAGATCACATAGACCTAGAAGAGTGGTAAACATAAATATCATGTTCATCCAAACCTTTTGTGGCCCCAAGAAGTTTTCAACCGATCCATTGAATCCCCACTATCTCATGTGGCGAGGTCCACTTGAGCCTTCCATCTACTCCTTTTTAGGCTCAAGGCGAGGTCCACTTGAGTCTTCCACCATGATGTATGTGTTTCATCCATTCCATTCATCCATTTTTAAAGATTATTTTAGGGCTTGATACAAAAAATGAGAGGAATATAAATCTCAGGTGGACCACACCACAGGAAAACAATAGTGATTGGATATCCACCATTAAAATTCTTCTAAGGCCTAATGTATTGTTTATTTGACATCCAATCTGTTGATTAGGTCATATAGACCCAGATGAATGGAAAAAACAAAGATCAGCTTGATTCAAAACTTTTATGGCCCTCAAAAAGTTTTTAATGGTCGACGTTCATTCAATATTGTTTTTCTGTAATGTGGCCCACTTGAGATTGTGATATATCTCATTTTTCGTCTCATACCATAAAATGGTCTAGAAATATAGATGGACGGCATGGATGAAATACAAACATCATGGTGGGGCACGCATAGCACCAACCACCGGCCATTAGTTGGTGGCAGGTGAGTAGCCAACGATTAGAGGTGTACACGAGTCGAGCCGAGCCGAGCTTTGCCCAGCTCGTGCTTGACTCGGATAACTTGAGTCTCAGCTCGTGCTCGGCTCGGCTCGGCCTTCGAGCTTGGAACAGTAGCTCATGCTAGGCTCGGCTCGGCCTTCGAGCTTGGAACAGTAGCTCATGCTCAGCTCGGCTAGTAGCTCGGTCTAGTTCGAGGCGAGTTCGAGCTGAGTTTTTGAGTCGACCAGAAGTTTGTCCGACCAAACCAGAGCCACCCGGCCAATGGTCGCTGGTTGGATGGGTTCCACTACTCAGACGAACGCTACTCGTCGAAAAAAATGGAGAGAGGGGAAGAGAGGACTCACTTTGGGAGATGAGGTCGTCCGGACAAACGCTGGAAGGAGGATATTCGCTGGGCGGTGGAGAACAACGAGAGTATTGGGCGAATGGATGGCCGATTTGGGCGAAAGGGAGGGAGAAATGGGTTAGGGTCGGGCGATTTGGGCACTGGACGCTCATTGGGTTAGGGTTGAGCGAAATGGGTTAGGCTCGGGTGAATAAGGGTTTTTTTTTTTTTTTTAAAAGCCCTACTTAAAACTCGATCCGATCCGAGTTGAGTTCGAGCCGAGTCGAGCTCAATACCGAGTCGAGCTGAGCCGAGCTAGGTGGGCCAGCTCGAACTCAACTCAAAATGTTCTGAGCTCCCAAAAAATGGCTCGACTTGGTTTGAAAACAGTTTCGATCCGAGTCGAGTTACGCGAGTTATTGAGTTAACTCTGCTCACTGCTCATGTACAGCTCTACTAACAATACTGACTGGTTGAGTAGCTAGACTCGCTACTGAAATGACATTACCAAGTTTTGTCGGCCCCATCATGATGTATGTTTTGTATCCACGCTGTCCATCCATCTGGAAAGATAATTTTAGATAAAGATCCAAATAATGAGTCAATTCCAAAGCTCCAGTGGACCTCACCACAGAAAACAGTGGGGGTAAGTGATGCTCACCATTAAAAACTTAAATAGGCCACAAATTTTTTTGATCAAGCTGATGTTTGTTTTTCACCTTCTTTCATATCTGTGTTAATTTGTGAACAGGTTGGATTTCAAATAAAAATCATGGTGAGCCTTAGTAAGGTTTCAACTGGAGGCACCAATCTCCCCATTGTTTTTTGTGGAGGGGTCAACTACATATTTGGATCTACCTCATTCTTTAACTCATGCTCTGAAATTATATCTCCAAATAGATGGACGGTTTAGATAAAGCACATACATCATAATGGGCCCACGTACAACATAATGGGCCCACGGATCTTGGTGAGGTAAGTTCGGCAGCGCATCTCGCTACTCAACCTTTCAGTAGCTAACGGAAGCGGATTGGCTGCTGTATCACGCACCAGCTATATAGCTGCTGTATTGATGCCAGCAAGTTACGTGGGTGCCATAATGAGGTATGTGTTATATCCAAACTGTCCATCTATTTAGCGAGCTCCTCTTAAATGCTTGAGCAGAATAATAAGATAAATCTACGGATCAAGTGCACCACACTGCAAAAAGCAGTAATAGATTGAATGTCTACCATTGAAACCCTCCCAGGGGTCACAGAAGTTTCCGATCAGAATGAAATTTGTTTTTCCTCTTCATCTGTGCATTTTTTTTTTTTTTTTTTTGTAACCTTATTAACAGATTGGATGGAAAATAAACATTATGGTGGGCTGATAGGAATTTTTTAACAGTGAAAATCATTATCCTTGCTGCTTTTTTTGGTGTGGTCCATTTTAGCTTTGTATATGATTTGATTTTTGTATAATGCTCTAAAATAATATCCAAAAATGGATGAAATGTGTGGATATAATAAATAGATCATTGTGGGGTCCATTAATTAACGTTGATCTCTTATGAATCGTTGGTACAACTTGAGGCTCGAGGAGCGTTGGCGCTCGTCTTCGCACTACACGTATCTACACCAGCAATACACCTGGTGTGTGGTACACCAGCCAATACGCTTTTGTCCAAGTAGCACCCGGACGTGGTGGGTTTATCAAAAGCATCATGGTGCCCACATAGGTTTTCGGTGCAGGAGCTTCCTACGAAAGCCTTTCCGAGGATACCCGCGTGAGCGTCCGGATGCACCTGAGGTGCACCGTTGTCTCACCAGTGTGCCTTATTTGAAGGATTCGTTGCCACGCACGGTTGCTTAAGCGTAGACAACACCTGCAGTGACAATCTCCCCCCTGAGGAATTGAGGGCCTTATGAATAATGATATTTTAGTTTTCTGTTAATTCTTTTAGTTTATTTGAATTAAATATAATAATTTTATTTTCATTTAATAAAAATAATTTCTTCTTAATGTAAAACATCTCCTAATTGAAGATAGGGGCAAATGTAAACAAATTCAGTACTTAATTGGCAAATGTAAAGAAATTCAGTACTTAATTTTCAGACTTCAGCCATGATTATCAAACAAATTTTTATATATTTCAGGATTCAAGCTTTAGACTTCAGATTTAACAAATGGGGCCACCTTGATGATGTGTTGTATATCCACACCATTCACAAGTTTTTTAAGGCCATTTTAGGACCTGGTCCCAAAAATTAAGCAGATCCAAATCCCACGAGTACCATACCACGGGAAACAGTGGTGATTGAATAGTCACCATTAAAAACTACCCAGGGTCCACTGTAAGCAGATCCTTAATGTTTATTTCCCATCCAACCCTTTGATAAGGTGAAACAAAGGGAATGTACAAATATCAACTTGATCCAAAACTTTCATAGCCTATAAAAAGTTTTTAATAGTCATTTACCACTTTTTCCTTGGCATAGTCCAGTGGAGATTTGGATCTGCTTAAGTTTTAACATGACATCTAAAATGAGAAGAGAAAACAACTGGACGGTGTGAATATGCAAATTTCATCAAGGTGGGCCCCACACGGATCTGCTTATTTTTTTGGCTCACGCCCTAATATTATTATCTGGAAAAAACGGATGGACAACGAAGATTCAGGAGGGATGGACGGCGTGAATAAACTGATACTCACAGTGGGGCCGCCCAAAGAATTTCCGGGTAGGACGCAATCCCCATCATATCTCTCCCGGAGACATGTGGATTGACAGCAACAGACCACCGTGGTGTTTGTGAGAAATCTACACTGTTCACCCATTTTACCAGCTCATGTTAATGCATTAGCCCAAAAAAACGAGGCAGATCTAAAACTCAAAAGGCCATGAGCCCTTTTTAAGGTCCACTGAGATGTTTGTATATCATCCAAGTTGTTCATCAGGTCATTCCTACCTAGATAAATTAAAAAAAACAAGACTATATATTAGCCTGATCCAAAACTTTTGTGGCTTCATCAATGTTTACTAGTCCCAGTTCAATATACATTGATTGCTATAAGTGTGCACAAAGTTCAATATACATTGATTGCTATAAGTGTGTACAAATGGTTTCATGGATGCTTTACGGGATGCACACCCATTCTTGAAAAAAAAAAAAAATCGGAACTAACTTTACAGGCCTAGATCACCATTGATTTGTGGGTCCCATTGTCTCGTAAGAGATCGTTTATCAGAACCGACCAATAAGACTGTTTAGCATAACAAGATCTTCATAATGAACCATTAATTTTATTTTTTAGGTGAACCACTTGAGAGTTATAATTCATATTTGTGATGGATGATGGGATAATGGATTTAAGTGTGAAATTTGATGGATTTCTATTTAATTTAGGTGAATAGGTCTTGGTACAAGTTCATATACAAATGATCATGTGCAAACAAGGTTTTGAGAATGTTCCATGTGCATGGGCATCATAATCCTTAGAATGTTCCATTTTTATGAATTAACTTAAATGAACATGTATCTCGTAAAATGTTTCTAAGCGCTATGTAGTAATGAACTCGGTTTCGTAATTCGGTCACCGATCGTACCGTCAAATTTCGATTAGGACCCACCGATGGACTTTTTTGAAAGAAAATAAATTATTAGAATTCTCATATAGCCATTAAAAAAATGTCCAGATAGTTTTTCGATAGGGGCTCTAAAAAGTAGTTTTTTTTTTAAAGGTTTGTACATGTGGGTATTTATACTGGGATTAGTTGGCGCCCAAATTGATCGAATTGTAGTTGTTAGAATCTTAATTCACTGGTACGATTTTTATAGAAAAATATAAGAATCATAATAGTCATGTTGAACTATTGATCCGGGTCCCAAAAATGGGTGGATCTGATCATACAACATTTGGTTTACTACAATGGAGATGTCTAAAAATCCAACGGACGGAATATAATATATATCTAGTGACTTCAAAATAAATGTATGAATGGTTGTACGATCAGGAAATAGGTTTAAAAAATATGTCATTTTTAACATGCACCATTTTAATCATAATTATGGTATTTTAAGTTGGTCCTGCGATATATACGATCACGTTTGTTGAAATCTAACCTGATAAGAATCTTAGTTATCATGAAAGTTACATCATAATTTGAAAATTAAGAATTCGGAAAAGTGGACTTCTGCCATCGTGGCCCTTGATTCATAAAATTAAAAAAAAAAAAAAAAAAAATTATTTAGACTTTGAGATGATATTGAAAAAAGTAAACTGGTGGTTGTGTTCCTTAAATGATGAAAAAGTATATAAATAGTTTCTCAATTGAATGAGTGGTTAAAAGATTATAAGAGATGTATGACAATGTGATGTATGGTTTATCCAAGGAAAGTGCTCTCTTCAAGTTTTAATTTGGAAAAAAAAAACAAAAAAAACACAAAAAAAAATTATATCCCCAAAATTTACTTGGGATATTATAGCATCAGTCAAAGATGGTTACCATGACACCACCATGTGTATAAAAGTATTGTTACATTAATGAGGGGTCACACATCACTTCACCTTTTTCCAAGGGCGAAGCGACGTAGGAGGCAATATCCATCTCCATTGTCGCCAATACCTGCGGGAACCAATCAAAATAAGTTACGTGTGATCTTGATGGATTCACGTGGTGTATTTAAAGATTGGGGGAGATATACGAAGGAAATCCTAAGATAGTACAGCTAGAGCACATTGAGCGATGTCACGACATTACTTAAGCAGTTGATGAAAGAGCAATCGTATAAGAGCGATTATAGGACAAATGACGGGCATGAGTAAAGAAAGTTATGTAGTGTCAAACAGTTATAACAACTATCAGAATGTGGGAAGGATCTAGATGGCCATGGTAAGGCTATAAATAACATGGGAGTTCAGCATGAAAATTTTATCTCATACCAACCCAATCAAACCCAAACATTATCTTTCAAATTATTATTTTATTACTCGTTATTTACATTCCTTAGTGTAATCACTCTACTTTTTGCCAGTCAGTTACATTTTTTTAATATATATAATCCTTTACTTTTTGTTTGTTGTTTACATTCCATAGTATAATCAGAAGCACTAACCAATTAGCTAGTAACTTTAGTTGCAATCTGGGTCTACATTTGCATGTTGGATTCAGTCCCCCATTCAGGAAGGTGCTTCGCAGCCGTCCTTTGCGACTGACTGTAAGAACTCATATCTCGTTTTCTCTTTTATCTGCATTGAAAAGTCATTTCCTACAGAAGTCAAAGGTGTGACTCATCATCAAAGAACTAACCCTACCCTTTAAATATCGTCTCATCCTATTTACATATTGAGCAAGTGGTTGAATAAGCGACCAATCTCATAAGATATCGATCATTTATATACTACATATCTTACTATCTTAATGCTTGAGGTTATAGTTGTTTGGTTTGAACTGAGGCACAAAGTTAATTTTGCAATGGCTATACTTAACATGTGACCAAATTGCCAAAAACAATGAGCAACAATATTAACAAAAACTTCCATGGCCCCCTTAGTTTTGGATCTACCTTATTTTTTTTTAACAATATGGATAAAAGAAGTGAATTTCATTTCTCCAGTTCAGATCACAAGCAAGGCAATTCCTGATTAGACTATGTCAGTACTGTCGCACTGCTGCATTAAATGAGTGTATGATGTTGTGGCCGAATTTTTCCTGCTTGTCGCTAGCCGATGATCAAATTCTTCTGCAAAAACATCCCATTGTTCCTACTTAGCCTCTTTCTTGAGTTCGGAAGCGGATTGGCTGGTGTACTACACGCTAGCTATATAGCTGGGGCATTGATGTCAGCAAGTTGTGTGGTCGCATAATGATGCATTCATTATGAGGTATGTGTTATATCCAAACCATCCATACATTTTACGAGATCATAAGGCTTGAGACGATAAGTAAGACAGATCTAACCATAAAGTGGAGCCCACTGACAAAAGCAGTGGGAGATTGAACGCCTACCATTGAAACCCTTATTGGGTTCAAAGAAGTTTTGGATCATTATGAAATATTTTTTTCCTCTTCATCAAGGTCTTTGTGACTTTATGAAAAGATTGGATGGAAAATAAACGTTATGGTGGGCCCTATGAAATTTTTAACAGTGAAAATCATTATCTCCATTGCTATTGTGGTGTGGTCCAGTTTATCTTTGGATATGATTCAGTTTTTAAATAATACTCTAAAATGATATTAAATAATGGATGAACGGTGTGGATATAATAAATCCATCATTGTGGGGCCATGTAACTTTGATCTCCTTTCAATCGTTCATATAACTCGGAGCTCCAGGAGCGTCAACGCCACTCTTCGCACGACACGTTCCTAATCCGCTTCCCTTGCGTTCTGTGGTAGATGGCAATCCGCGTCGGAGCTTATCCAGTGGTGGGCCGTGAGGTGAATGAATGGAGTTGTTTTTTAGCGCCGCGTGAATAAAGAGAGATTCGATGCAACTGATATCTTTCCGAGTCAGATCGCGTCCTGCTCTGCATGGATGGATTACCGTCCAGGCAGAGGCTCTATGGGATGCACCATTATATATGAATACGATCCTTGCCGTCCATCTATTTTTCCACGTCAATTTATGTTATAATCACAGAAATATGATAGATACAAAGCTCAAGTGGACCAGACTACAGGATGCAGTGTTGATAATGATAACCACGGTTGAAGCATTTCCAGGGGCCACCATGATGTTTATTTACCATCTAACCTGCTCATAAGCCCATATAGACATGGATGAAGGGAAAACATAAATATTTGCCTGATCTAAAACTTCTGTAACTCTTATGATGTTTTTAAAGGTGGAAATTCAATACCTACGTGTGGTCCACTTGAGCATTGGATATTCCTCATTTTTGATTTCATACCTTTAAAACATATTAAAAAATGAATGAATGTCATGGATGAAAATTAGATGTCACTGTGGGTCACAAATCCCTGGCTGGACAGATTAAGGTCCAGACGGGGCATGACGCAATCCGCTTCCACATCTTTCGACCAAAGAGTGGAAGCCCAGACGGTGACCCACCACCAGGTAGCATTGGGCACTGTGGGCCCACCATAATGTAAGTGTTTTATCCACACCGTTCATCCATCTTACTAACTCATTTTAGCACGTGAACCCAAAACTGAAAGAGATCAAAAGCTCCGGCGGACCATACAGCAGGAACGGAGTTAATTGAATGTCTATATTTAAAAACTTCTCAGGCCATACTAGTTTTTGATTACGATGAAACTTTTGTTTCCCTTCATCTGGGTCAAGGTCTACGTGACCTTATCTACCAGTTGGATTGACAAATAAATATTATAAGATTACACAAATTTACAAATCTAGATAAAGTAAAAATAAAATATCAAGTTTATCAAAACTTCTATGTCCCACATAAAGTTTTCAACTATTAGGGTTCAATTCACACAGTTTATTATGACGTGGTTCACTTTAGTTTTGGATATGCTTCAATTGTAGGCTAATACACTAAAATGATCATAAAATAGATGAATAAATAGCTTAGATAAAACACATACATCATTGGAGTGCCCTTCAAAGTTTTCTTAACACACCCACTTTGTTACATATGATAAGTCGCGTATGTTTATCAACTCATGTTAAGACTTGAGATTGGTGGATACAAAACTCATGTAGGTCACACAATGGGAAAATGTGGATAAGAAATGGAGAAGAAAATTCCTGCCTTAGAATTGTTTCCATGCTACATCTTGATGCATAAGAAAATAAACGCAAATATCATCTTCATCAAAAATTATGTGGCACCAATGAAGTTTGCAATAGTAAGCATTAAATTATATTATTCTATATTGGGTGGTATACTTGAGCTTTGGATCTACCTAACTTTTAGGCTCATTGGATAAAATAAATTGAAAAAATGAATGACCAAGGTGGATGAAACCATAGGGCCCACAAAATAATAATAAGCTTGGGTTATATTAAATGTATAAATCATTAAACTTAAATGACAGTTGCATTCAATGCCAGAGTCATCTGAGGTGTGGTCCACTTGAGCATTGGATCTCAAGGGAGCGGCACGTGGCCCAATCTACACCTTCACGCTGAGTAACCAGGGAGATAGGTGGTGTAGGGATCACCACGTAAACTAATGTAGAGCGGGTCGCGGACAGTTTCATAGCCAAGATGGATCAGAAAAGGCCCAGTCGACAATAGAAATGATCCGGACCAACGGACCTTAGACCGGACGTATCTCACAATTCGGAATGAGTTACCTGACGTAAAATATATGATTTTGGAGTAGAACGAGCTACTTTAGCCAACCAACCCTGCTATGCAGGATTGCGACGCCCGGAATTGCGAAAAACCCCTGGATCGATGGCCGTTTTCCTATTTTAATTTCGTTTTTACTATAAATAGTAAGTTTTAGTTTGGTTATAACTCTTCATCAGTCGGGCTTTAGGAGTTGCGCCCAACGTGAAAAGAGCTTAGAATAATTAGGAGAACGGTTTGGTGAAGCCAAATAGGACACTTACTATTTTTGGCCGAAAACCTTACGCGCTAGTAGACATCACGACCGTCTATAAATAATAAGTTTACTATTTATAGTAAGTCGTGATTTCTAGGAGTTTTGGTTGTAGTGTGATTCTGATTTCTTTCCCATTGCTTGGTACCCCTATTTAAAGGGTTGTGAACTCGTTTTTAGGGATCAATTAATCAATTTCGAATTTCTTAGAATTTATTTATATTTTCTGCTTTCTTTTCTCGTGGATTCAAAAAGTCTCTGTGAGGGGTCCAAAGAAGCTCCGTGGATTCGGAGTAATTATCCTCATCACGTTCATCCCTGCGTTATAAACCGCATCCCTGTTGCCTCTCTGTCCTCCTCCATACGTTGAAAGTTCTCTTACTCTGTTCCATATCTTCAAAGTTCTACACTTTCCCAATTTCAACACCTCTGTAAGCTCAAACTCCTCTCTTCTTCCCATCAACATCCCAAACAAAAGAAGAAAGAAAACATGGTCGATTCACTCATCTCAATCGTAGTGGAGAAGTTGAACACCATCCTCCAAGATGAGGTAGCTTTGTTGGCGTCTGTCACCAATGATATTAAAAAGCTTTCCAGTACATTTGAGTCAATTAAAGCTATGCTTGAAGGTGCTGAGTCTCAGCGATTGAAGAAGAACAAAGAAGTGACGATTTGGTTGGAGAAGATCAAAGATATGGCCTATGATGTGGACGACATAATAGATGAGTGGACGACGTCGGAAGCTCTCAGATCACAAGCAGCCGATAAAGGTGACGTGTCCTGTTTTAGCAAGAACAATGTAAGAAGCTTCCTCTCCCCTGTTACTTGCTTTAATCATGTCATGTTACGCCATAGAATTGGAAGTAGGATAAAGGAGGCAAGGGGTAGATTAGATGATATTTTCAATGAGACGAGACAATTGAGTCTTAGTGTAAGTGGTGGAGACAGGGAGAGAGTAGATACTCAAGTGAGGCAGAATGAAAATAGAATACGAGAAACAAGCTCCCTAGTTGATAGGCTGTCGATTGTAGGTAGAGAAGATGATAAAAAGAAAATCCTAGACTTGCTGCTGAGTGAAAGTAGTCAGGAGGTAACTGAGGTGCCATTTGTCATTTCTATTGTTGGAATGGGGGGTTTGGGCAAGACATCCCTTGCTAAGCTCGTTTACAATGATGATAAACTCAAGGAGGGGCGTTTCCACAAGAAGATGTGGGTTTGTGTTTCAGAAAATTTTGATGTGAAACAGATTACGAAATTAATGATAGAATCTGCAACAGGGTCGACTCCTAAAATTGAAGGCTTGGAAACGTTGCAAAGTCATCTCCGTGGAATCTTGCATTTAAAGCGATTCTTGCTTGTGCTTGATGACATTTGGAGTGAAGATCGTGGGATGTGGGATGTACTGAGACTTCCATTCCAAGATGGTGCAGTTGGGAGTCGAATCATCATAACCACTCGTAGCGAAAAGGTTGCAATGGCGATGGGAAACATCCACATGCATAAATTGGATGTCTTATCTGATGACAAATGTTGGTTATTGTTCAGCAGGGAAGCGCTTGAGTATCGGAGTACAACGGAGCGTTCGGAGTTAGAAGAGATTGGACAGAAAATCGTAAACAAGTGTGGAGGCGTACCACTTGCAGCAAAGACACTAGGGAGCGCCATGCAATCGAGGAGGAGAAGCCAGTGGGAGCTCGTGTTGGAAAGTGAAATATGGAATTTAGCTGATGTTATGGAAGGAATTTTACCAGCTTTGTTACTCAGCTACTACGACTTGCCTCCTGCTCTGAAGCAGTGCTTCACATATTGCTCTATTTTCCCCAAAGATTGGGAGATAGAGAAGGATGCAATAGTTAAGTTATGGGTGGCACAAGGCTTCATCGGCTCCGACACAAGCAAAGATATGGAGGAAATTGGTGGGGTGTATTTTGATGATTTATTAAAACGCTCGTTGCTCCAAGATGCAAGAATGTATCATGGCAAAATGTTCAGCTGCAAGATGCATGATTTAGTTCATGACCTAGCGAAATTTGTTGCAGGAAATGACTGTTCGATTATGAAGATGACACAAGGGGCCATGTTGAACCTAAATAAGGTCCACCATTCTTCTTTAACATTCACTGGCTCAGATGCATTTGAAGTGATCTCAATTCCATCCACCTTTTATAAAGTCCATAAGTTGCGAACATTGCTAATCTTCCCAGAGCCAAAGATTTCGTTCTATAATAATTCAGAAATGTCGGAAATGGAAAAAGTAAGAAGCTGCAGGGTCCTTCACAATTTATTTCATCATTTACGATGCCTTAGGGCATTGGAGATGAGTGGAGCTAAGATTTCGAGATTACCTCGCACTGTTAGACAGTTGAAGCAATTGAGATATCTCGATTTGTCTCACTCAATGATAGAGGAGTTATCTGAGGAGTTGATTGATTGCATAAATTTACAGAGCTTGATACTCAATTTCTGTCGTTTCCTAAAAAGACTGCCTAGAGAAATGAGGAAATTGATTAGCCTCAGACATCTAGAATTCTTCGACACGCGAAAGCTGGAGTACTTGCCCAAAGGAATAGGTAGACTAAGTTCTCTTCAGACGTTAACCACGTTCATTGTGGGTGGGAAGGATGGATGTCAGTTAGGAGAACTGAAACACCTTAACCTCCTTCGGGGAAGTCTTTATATATCCCAATTGCAAAAGGTAATGTCAAGCCAGGAGGATGCTATGCAGCCAGATTTGTATAAGAAGACGGAACTTCATACTCTCACCTTATCCTATTCATATGAATATGGAGAGGTAGTGGGAGATGAAGAGAAGAGGAGAGCAGAGGTGGTGCTTCAACGACTCCAACCCCATACAAACTTGAAAGAGTTGGAGATATGGGGTTTCAGAGGTTCCAAGTTTCCTGATTGGATGGGGGATCCTTCTTTCTCCAATCTAATCAGCGTCAAACTGTATAATTGCACCAAATGCGAAGTGCTACCACCTCTGTGGAATCTACCAATGCTCCATGAATTGGGGATCTACCGTTGTCCACTCTTGAAGGAGCGGTACAAAGAGGGAGGAGATGACAGGCACAAGATTGCCCAAATCTCTCGTGTCAACATTTAGAGTGATGTAGGAGCTGGACACCACCACCGTGGTAGTGTGATGATTTGTTGAGCGCTGTTTGGCCACTTGATGTAATTATTATTGTTTTTTTTTTTTTTTTTAATTAGCTATGTCTTGTTTATGTTTTTCTTTTCATATGTAATGGATGCAATAAGATATCAATAAGTGAAGATTTGTTCCTTGTTGTGTGATACTATTAAGGTGGAAATTGTATTGTGTTATATTTCATTTAGATTGAGAAAAATATATGGACAAAGGGACCTCTATAGAGATATGTAGATATCACAATATATAAATGTATTTGTCATGTATCTCTCCCTAGCATATAAAGGCATTCATGTACAACTATATATACATGTTCTACACTATACCAACACTGGTTTCCAAGCATCCACCTGATTTTTAATACATACCATCAACTCAGCAACGATTTTCTTGTTTGTGGCTCTGATATCACACACCAATGCCCCTTTTTGGTTGATATCTAGGTGAAAATCCGCACATACACTTAGTTGAGCAGCAAGTGATGACATAGACTAATCACAATGCACAGGCAAACATGGTTTTCCTGTTTGTCACAAACAGAGGATCCATATTCCATGAGTAATTATCCAACGACTCTGCTATCAGCATGTAACAAAGATCTGTTATCAGATCTTTATCCAAATTCAAATATTTCCTTGTATATAGCAGAATAGTTGAGTCTTCCTTAAGATTAGGACTTCCTCTTGTATTTAGGAGTGATCTTGTTATTCCTCTGTGTATATGTACTCTATTTCGTTTAATGAAAATCAGAGGAAAAATCATAATTGATTCTCATTTCTACATGGTATCAAAGCACATATCGATTCCTCCCCATTATTATTATTTATTTTTTTTTCTCTCCTTCTCTTCTTTCCTCTCTTGTTTCCCTCTTACTCTCTTGCTGTCAAACACCAAAATGACAACACCAAATTCCACCAACATTACCTCTACCACTAGTCCTCCAAACACTGAAATTCCTCTTATCACCATCAACATATTGGCTCAAGCACCACTCAAACTCACCTCTACAAATTACCTCTCGTGGAAGCTGCAATTTGAAACTTTATTTATTGGATATGACCTCATTGGGTATATCGATGGATCCAAACCATGTCCTCCTATCACCATCACAGCATACAACACTGCCACAACCAATGCTTCTCACAAACTTTGGATTCGTCAAGATCAACTGCTGCTAAATGCCTTAATTGGCTCTCTTTCCCCTACTATCATTCTCTTTATTGCCTAAGCCAAGACTGCCAAAGAAGCATGGACTATCCTTGCTAACACCTATGCCAAACCCTCACGTGGTCGCATCAAACAAGTCAAAACCAAACTTAAGAATCCAACAAAAGGCAGCCAGAATGTCACAGAGTATCTTCACTCTGTCAAAGCTTGTGCTGATGAACTAGCCATCCTAGGGGCACCACTGGATCCTGAAGACCTCACCGACAAGATCCTAGATGGCCTAGGCGACGACTACAAGGAACTGGTCCGTGCGGTACAAGCTCGTGACACCTCTATCTCATTCGATGAGCTCCACGAGAAGCTACTCTCCTTTGAAGCCTCTGCACCAGCAATCACAAGTTCAGAAACTTCACTTCCAATTACTGCCAATCCAACAAACAAAACAAACCATCAATGGCGCCCAAACAAAACTAATAATTGGCGTACCACCTCTTCCTCACATGCACTTGCTGGCAACCAAAATTGGCGTCCACCAGCACCCAATAATGGCCGTCCACCAATGAACTCAGATCAACGCTTCCAAAATCGCAGCAACCGTCCTCCATCTAGACCTTATCAAGGCTTCTGTCAGATCTGTGGAATCCAAGGACATACAGCCAAGAGATGTCCCTCCTTTCAAGTGCTTCCCATTCGATCTTCTACCACTTTACCCTCATCATCCAACACCTCAACTGCTCTTTGGCAGCCACGAGTTAACTTTGCTGCCAACAACACATCCCCAAACCCGACCTGGTTACTCGACAGTGGCGCCTCTCATCATGTCACGGCTGATCTAAACAATTTGTCCCTTCACTCACCTTACAACGGAATTGATGATGTTATGATCGGGGATGGTACAGGTCTTTCCATCACACACACAGGCTCCACTACTTTCTCATCTCCACAATCAACTTTCACTTTATCTGATGTTCTTTGTGTCCCCACAATGAAAAAAAACTTGATTTCCATTTCTCAGTTTTGCATCACTAACAATGCATCAGTTGAATTCTTACCATCTTCTTTTTTTGTGAAGGATCTTCGCTCGGGGGCAATTCTATTCCAGGGCAGTACTAAGGATGGAGTCTATGAATGGACGGCTCCCAAAAACCCAATTCTAGCATTCTCTATAGCCAAAACAACATCTATCAACTGGCATCATCGTTTAGGACATCCAGCTCTTCCAATCTTACAGCATATTCTCTCTAATTCTTGTTTAGAATCATCTTCCTCTATGCCAAAAGATTTCTCATGTAATGCATGCCTTTGCAATAAAAGTCATAAATTACCTTTTTCTACTTCATCACTTGTGTCTACATACCCTCTTCAAATTATCTTTTCTAATGTTTGGACCTCTCCCATTATGTCTCCCAATGGCTTTAAATATTATGTCATATTTGTCGACCACTTTACAAAATATATCTGGTTTTATCCCCTCAAACGAAAATCCGATATTCACGAAGTGTTTAAACACTATAAAACCATTGTTGAAAATTACTTCCACCACAAAATCATCACTTTATATTCTGACAATGGGGGAGAATATTTGGGCCTCAAAGATTACCTTTCTACCGCTGGTATAACCCATTTAACTAGTCCACCTCATACACCCGAACACAATAGCTACTCTGAAAGAAGACACCGTCACATTGTCGAAACTGGCCTCACCTTACTCTCCCATGCCTCCTTACCTCTCACCTTTTGGACTCATACATTCAGTACTGCTGTATACTTAATTAATAGAATGCCCACCCCTACTCTCAACCTCTCCACTCCCTTTGAATTAATTTTCAAAACAAAACCAAACTATTCTAAACTCAAAATTTTCGGATGCTTATTTTATCCATGGCTTCATCCTTATTCATCCCACAAACTAGCCCCCAAGTCCACACCCTGTGTCTTTCTTGGTTACTCTTTCTCTCAAAGTGCCTATCTCTGTTTTGAACCAACCACCTCTAAAACATGTCTCTCGTCATGTCCAATTTGTTGAATCAATATTTCCTTACACCACACTCAACATTCCGCAACCACGTCATACCACCACTATAGTTTCTGATTGGATTCCACCAGTTATCACGATTCCCATTCCTCCTCCAGCACAACCACCTTCTTACACTCCAGAAGTACAAGCTCCGGACTTGGCCCCTGTTGTAGATCACATATCAAACACGTCTCCAACACTCCATCAACCAGAAACTGCACTGGAACTAGAACCTGCCTCACAGCAAGTCTCTACACCAGCTCATCGCCATTCCATGACTACCCGAGCCAAAAACCATATCACCAAACCTATCCAAAAACTCAATCTCCACACACACCTCGCCTCTTCACCCAGTTCTGAACCCACATCTGTTACTCAGGCCCTCAAAGACTCAAACTGGTGCAAAGCTATGTCCGAAGAGTATGATGCCCTTGTTCGCAATGGGACTTGGGAACTTGTTTCTCCAATCGACATCACCAATCTTGTAGGCTGTAAGTGGATATTTCGCGTTAAAAGAAACTCTGACGGTTCTATTGACAGGTTTAAAGCTCGCCTTGTAGCCAAAGGCTTTCATCAAAGACCAGGTGTGGACTATCTTGAAACATTCAGTCCAGTAATCAAGCCAACTACTGTGCGACTTGTGCTCAGTATTGCCATAAGCAATGGCTGGTCCCTTCGCCAATTGGATGTAAACAATGCCTTCCTCCAAGGTAATCTATCAGAAACAGTTTATATGGCACAACCTCCTGGCTTCATTGACGTTGATAAACCCACCCATGTATGCAAGCTTCACAAAGCAATTTATGGTCTCAAACAGGCTCCTCGGGCATGGTATCATGAATTACGCCAATTTCTGGTAGATTCTGGGTTCAAGAACTCTCACTCTGACACTTCTCTGTTTATTCTCAAAGCTGGAACCAACTTACTCTATCTGCTGGTATACGTTGATGACATTATAATTACTGGGAATAGTAACGATCTTGTATCCCAAGTTGTTGAGTGTCTAGCTCAGCGTTTTTCTCTCAAAGATCTGGGCCCACTATCATATTTTCTTGGTGTAGAAGTTGTTCCTCATCGTCATGGACTACTACTCTCACAAAGGCGATATATAAAGGATCTGCTCACTAGAACTAATATGCAAGCTGCCAAACCAGTTCATACACCTTGACCAACCAGCTCCTCCATCATGTTATCATCTGGATCACCTCTCTTTGACCCCACGGTTTATAGAACTGTAGTGGGCAGTCTTCAATACTTGTCTCTCACTCGTCTAGAAATTTCATTTGCTGTTAACAAAATGTCTCGGTTTATGCATCAACCAACAGATGAACATTGGACTCTGGTTAAAAGAATTTTGCGTTACCTCAGTGGCACCTTAAATGATGGCCTTCTTCTTCATCGCAACTCACCGCTATCCATTCATGCCTTCTCTGATGCTGACTAGGCAGGTAACAAGGATGACTACTCTTCAACTGGTGCTTAGCTTGTTTACCTAGGCCGCAATCTCATTTCCTGGAGCTCTAAGAAGCAACAAACTGTGGCTCGTTCTTCTACTGAGGCTGAATATCGCTCAGTTGCTGCTACTGCTGCTGAACTATGCTGGGTTCGCTCTTTGCTATCTGAACTTTACATCAATCTGGTCAGCTCCCCTGTTGTCTACTGCGACAATGTCGGTGCAACACAGTTAAGTTCAAATCTAGTCTTCCATTCTCGAATGAAGCATGTGGCAGTTGATTATCACTTCCTCCGTGATCAAGTTCAATCTGGTGCTTTTCGCGTGGCTCATGTTTCATCTGCAGACCAGCTTGCTGATCTTCTAACCAAACCTCTGCCTCATTCTCAATTCCAAAAACTACGAGACAAGATTGGCCTCTTTACACGTGGCCTCTCTTGAGGGGGCATATCAGCATGTAACAAAGATCTGTTATTAGATCTTTATTCAAATTCAAATATTTCCTTGTATATAGCAGAATAGTTGAGTCTTCCTTAAGACTAGGACTTCCTCTTGTATTTAGGAGTGATCTTGTTATTCCTCTGTGTATATGTACTCTATTTCGTTTAATGAAAATCAGAGGAAAAATCATAATTGATTCTCATTTCTACATCTGCTTGGTCTTCCTCACATCCACCATCCATCATGTGTGGCCTATGGGGCCAACTTTTGATGTGGACCATTCATTAAGTGGGCCTCACCTTTGATTTGGGTCGTCCATCATGCGAGGCCCACCTTGGATGTGGATCATTCATCATTATGCCCTGAACTTTAATGTGCACCATTCATTATGTAGGGCCGACCAAATGTTCGTCATCCATCAAGTGAGGCCCACCATCAATGTTATTGTCCATCATGTGGGGCCCATCTTCAATATCCACCACCCATCATGTGGAGCCCATCTTTGATGTGGACTGGCCATCATGTGGGCCTCACCTCTGACGTGGGCAGTCCATCATGCAGGGCCTACCTTGGATAAGGGGCCACTCATCATTAGGGCCAACCTTTGATGTGGACCCTCCATCATGTGGGGCCTACCGTGATGCGGATCATCCATCGTGTGGAGCCCACCTTTGATGTGGACTGTCTATCATGTGGGCCCCACCTTCAATTTGAGTTCCCCATCACGTAGGGCTCACCTTGGATGTGGGTCATTTGCCATTAGGAGCTGACCTTTGATGTGGCTGTCCACCGTGTGTGGCCAACTCATTATGGGCCATAAATCATTTGGGGCCAACTTCAATGTCCACTGCCAATCATGTGGAGACCATCTTTGATGTGGAACATACATCATGTTCATGTTGCAGAGGGACGTTTAACGCTTACGAGTCCACTCCATCGTTTCTCTTCTTCATGAGGGCATTCCTACCATTGTTGGCACCTCCCACAATTGTGACGTGCATAATAAAGATCCAAGCCGTTCATTTGATAGGTCTGGCAATTTGTATGCTCTGGTTCGAAAATCAGGCTGACCCACATGTTATATGGATTACATTGTTAGAAACAGTCAGGGAGTGGCACGCGTGTCGGATCTGCATGCATAAGGAACTCATGACAAAGATCTGGACTGTTCTAGAGCATATTATCATCATTGCATGCACTAAAGATAATGGTCGAAGATACACAAGGTGAATTACATGCGTTCGATGAATTTGGATTATTATTATTATTTTTTTAAAATAAAGACCTATGCTGGCACGTGTGCCTGCGAGTATGACTTAACTGTTACTCTGGTGGGCAACCGTCGGCATTTCTCTCTCCAGCTCGTTGGGCTGAAATGCACCTGACTTTGCAACAAACCCACCTCCATGGCATGTGTGCATGATCTGGGCCATTCATTTGATTGGGAACCTAAAGGCATGCCTAGACTGAATGTCGGGCCCACTTGGACTAATTAGGTAGGCCACATGTACTGTGAATATTGATCATTGGTCGATTTTATTATAACCCCTTTGTTCTTTCATCCAAGGGTGACCTGATGAGTAGGCATACCCTTATGTTGAAGACATACTAGATGAATGGCCTAGATCTCACACATGCACCACGTCAAGCCATCAACCTATAAAGCTATTGTCCATGCCCATGCACACTTACGGATCGGGACATCCAACAAGTGGTGTCTACGTCCACATCACTTGGATCCACCGGTTGGGAGGCTTTTAATGATTCTTGAGCCCATGTGACCCATATTTGACATGCTAACAAAGCTCAATTATTAGTGAATCCCTGAAATTTTATTTTTGACATTTTTCTTCCTGAAAAAGGATAAGGTAAGTTATGTGGGGGCTAAAGAGAGAGTTATAAATTTTTGGAGAGAATGGTTTCTTCTCACACGAGAGGTTTTTAACAATGTGACTTTCTTCTTGAAGGCTAGATTTAAGACTCCAAGATTTTCCAAGTGGTATGTTTGGCACTATAAAGTAATCGGGGGTTTCAAATCCAGGGAGTTTCAAATCCCCTCAAACAGGGGGTTTGAAATCCAAGGTAAAAGTTTGGATTACATCTAAAATCCTTCTGAGTTGCATGTGTAATATGTCTTTAACTAGACTATTAATTTATTGGACACATGGCCTACTAATGATATCCCAAAATAATTAGATTATGAATTGCATCACTGTAATTACTTTCATACAATGATCAATGTCGTCCAAACATTGTCCATGTAAATCAACACTTAAAAATCGTTGGTTAGTCGCCGGGATGTGATCCTGTGCTTGTGGCCCATCCGAGACTTGGAATTTCATCATTTTCAGGCAAAGTATATATTTCAGTGGGCTTATTACAACCATTGTGTCAAACATTACATACGTTCACTAATTAGATATATTAAAGTTGAATTAGTAATTAAATTCAAACTCCTATAAATATACCATACATGGCTACTTTCAGATTAAATTTGATTTTGAATCGGGGTGCCAAACACACTAAGAGGATTTCAAATCCAGGTGTTCCAAATCCACCCTCCCAAACGAGCTCTAAGAGGATTTCAAATCTTGGGAGTATATATCAAATCCAAGGGGTTCTAAATCCAGGGGGTTCCAAATTCACGCTCTCAAACGAGCACTTACGGTTTTCTTTTTAAAGTATCAAATGTGAAAAGATTTATTATTAGCATTGCAATGATAGTGAATTTGCCTTTTTAAGCTTGGAATCAATAGGACTTTGTCCTATTATTGAAGAAGGTACTTTGTTCCTTATTTCTTTATAATCTTTACCAGATTATTTATGGATGTAGCACAAGAGATGAATCATGTATATCGTATGTTTCATGTGATCGTAGTTTTAGAATTTTTTCCATTACCTTCATTATATTTATTACACATGATCATCATTATTCCGTGTACCATTGGAATTAAATGGACGTTTGATTTCAGTGGCGTGTTGCTTCGACGATAGTTTAGTTGCATCAAGTGGTCGGTAATGATTTTAATTGCTTCAAATATTACCAGTGCTTTTAGTGGATTTTATGGGTGTGGAGTAATCCCATATTCAATTGTATGGAATAATCCCATACTAGATTTTATGGATGTGGAGCAAGAAATGAAAGGTTGAGTAGTCCTGGGCTCAACTAAGGACGGAGCATAATGGCCCAAAAGTTGGATCAATCAGGTGATTTTTAATCACATGATTTCCTCTAATGGATTTTGACCACTAAATGTTTTCTTTTTATTTATTTATTATTATTGTATATGAATGGTTGATCATGAAATTAACAACTTGTTTGGCGCAACAGTCACGAGGCATATCAAGAAACTTAAGCTTGGCAGCATTGTCAGTTTGATCGTATTAATGCAGAGAGCTGACCGTTGGGAACCCAGATTATCCTCCTAGGTAATGGTTTGATTTTAGGAGCTCTAATGGTCATTTGGATTTAAACCTCACACATCACTCACATCCATCACCCATCTCCCATCACTTCTCTTACAACCACCACACCTCTCTCTCTCTCTCTTTTCCTTCACAATTCCAAGCAAGAGCACCCACGTCCAAGCTCTTCCCATGTAGAGAAAAGTGCATGTGTGAGGCCCACCTTTCCCATCCCAAGATCTTCCATCCTACTCATCCACTTCTCATCTTTCACCATCAAAGAGGAGCACAAGAAGATAGGCATTCCAGCGGACTGATTAGATCGAAAGGTGGGTGTTGTCCATAGGCCTAGATTTCATTTTTATGATGAAGGGCCAAGTGAGGCTTACCGATTGATGGTACGGATCTCACTTGGGACCCTAGATGTGGCCGATGGCCCACCTTGATGCTCATAATCATCCCATGATGGGGCCATTCTCCATGGACTCCATCATGATGTTCATTTTTCCTTGCATGCATAGGGTCATCTAGACCGTCTATTTTAGTGGAGAAGGGATCTCCACCGTTGGATTTTAATTTAATGGGCCCATATGTAATGGGACCTACTTGATGTATAATTGGATGTTTGAAACGGAGGCCCATAGTGTCGGGGTCCCTCCATCACGCGTGTCCCACTCTCCTTCTCTCTCTCTCACTCTCTTTTTCATTTTCTTTCCATGTGATGTTAATATGATTGTGTGGCCCGCCCGGATGGACCCCACCATGAGGGATGATTTTTATATAAGCCATTTATAAGTGGGGCCCACCTTATATGTATTGTACCCACACCACCCACCATTTGGTGGCCCACCTAAACAGGGCCCACCTTGTGCGTGTGTTAGGCCCAGACTGTCCAGCGTCCAGGGACGCTGGACGTGCATGGAAAACACAAATATAAGCTTGGTTTACAAGCTTCTTGGTGGCTCACCCACATAGGCTCCTCCTTGATATATGTATTCAATCCATGCCGCTCATTCCATTTAGTGGATCATTTTAGGCGTTGTGCCGAAAAATTGGGCCAATCCGATCTTCTGGTGGGTCATAATATAGCAAAATAATGGTTTTCACCGTTAAAATGCACTTGATATTTTCTATACGTCAAAATACCCTGCATATTGGGCTTGTTTGGTTGGTCTTGAGCAATGAAACGCAATGGCTGGAGTGGATTCATCAAATGCAGGCCGCACATGTGAAAAACCGTGAAAATACCATGATTAAAAAAAAAAAAAAAAAAAAAAAAAAAAAAGAGGCAGCACCTGCTACTGCGTTTTGACGAACGACTAACAAGGACCCACGGCTCTAGCTATGGGCCCCACCGTGATGTATATCTGTCATCCAAGCCGTTAATATGGTGGGCCCTTAGGGCAGCGGGCCGCCCTCCAAAAATCAACCACATCCAAGACTCAGGTGGCCCACATCATAGGAAATAATGTTGATTAAACATCCATCATCAAAACCCTTTTTAGGTCCACAGAGGTTGCGGATCAAGCTGAAATTTGTCTCTACCCTTCGTCCAGGTCTGCCTGACCTTATGAACGGATTGGATGGAAATTTTACATTATGGTGGGCCCCACATGGGACCCACAGAGATGTATGTGTTTGGCTCCCACCGTCCAGGCGGACGGTGGAGCCCACTGTGACGTTGTGTTTCATTCCCACCGTCCAGACAGACGATGGAGCCCACTGTGATGTGTGTGAGCGTGTGTGTGTGGGTGGGTGTATGTGTGAATGTGTGTGTGTGTGTGTGTGTGTGTGTGTGTGTGTGTGTGTGTGTATGTCTCTTTATTTTCTATATATATTATATATTGTATTATATATAATGTACATGATGGTGGGCCTTCAAGTGGACCCCACCATTCATGTAGTGGTAAATAATGCCCACCGTGCGAAAATTTTCAAGGGCCATAGCAGTTTCCCATCAAGTCGATATTTGTTCCCACTTCAACTATCACTATGTAAATTATAAGAGGGGGCTAGAGGGGGAAACAGATTTCATGGTGGGCCTTAGGGATTTTAATGGTGAAAATCATCATCACCACTTGTGTTTTGGTGTAACCTACCTTGGTATACATATAAGGCCATGTGATTAAGCCCATCTGGATGTATTTGTGGCCCGTTTGTTGAGGCTCACTTGGTATATATATAAGGCCCATATGATTAGGCCGTCTTAATGTATTGGAGGCTCATGGGTTATGGTCCATTGCAATGTACATAAGGCCCATTAGTGCGGCCCATCGATGTGGCCCACTTGATGAATATAAGGCCCATGTGATATGGCCCATTTGATGTATTTAAGGCCCAATGGGATGTCCTTAGGGTCCATTGCAATGTGCGATTCCTCCATGGTTTGTGTAATGATATTTTATGGCGGGCCATGCCTTGGGAGCAATGTTGGTTTGATGTCCACATTGTAAGAATAATATTGGTTAAATGTCCGCATTATAACTCTTCTTAGGGCCCATTGATAGGCCCATACTTGTTGTGTGTAGGCCATCTAGGCCCATTTGCATTGTAAGGATAGTTCATTACTTTATAAAATGCTTAGTATAACTCCATGATTCATGCCCATATGCATCATATGTATGCTTGATACGAGGAATGTTTGATCATAGCATAAGCCGTTGGGCTGAGACATTTACGGGACTCCATATGAGACGGAGTGCCCGACATGCGTGCGTGGTACGCGCTAAATTGCTGCATGTTTGAAAGGTGTGACTCATGCATCTCGCATATGTGTGACTTGATTACTGCACGCCCTAGCGACATCAGGGCCGTGGCCTCCACAGATACATCGTGGATGGTCGAATCGGATACCGAAAATATTGGCTCTAGCATTGTGGGCACTTAGGATGTCCTTGGATGAAAATCCTAGAACCTTTTTGGTAACCAGGAGTTGCTCCAACGTTTAGACCAAGTGGATACACGAGCGCCCGAGTGTCGAATACCAGTAGGCCGCGTCTCCCACTGTGTCGCGGTCGGTTGAAAGGGGGTGTGGCCTTATCCGCCCGAGTGAGAGGGCTATTAGCTAGGTTGAGTTTGACCAGCTCACAAATGTGTCCACTATCGATGAGCCAGGTAGGTATTAACAGACTACTGGTCAGGTGGATAGTGTGGTCTCTTCTACTTGCTTGACTATGCAGCTAAGGAGGAGGCAGTCAATGTGAGGTGTATTAGACCCTGGTGATATCAAGAGAGGAACTGTACTGATATTTGTACTTGATAAGTACTGACATAGTGACATGCTTGCTTTGCATCTTACATATGACATTTGGCTACATAGGCCTCGCATCGCACAGCCTTGATATGGCCGATAGCATTCATGCCTTGCATCATATTGCTTTATTACAGCTGATAGCATTCATGGACTTACCGCGTATTTCCGCATTACTCTGATATTATATATTTGGCACTTACCTTACACACACTTTCACCACCATCTAAGCTTTCTATAAGCTTATGCACGATAGATGCGTGCAGGTGGCGTTAGGTTGCAGTAGCGTTGAGCTTGGAGCGTGCAGCCGAGCTTCTGGAGTTTCTGTTACTTTCATTATATTGTATTTCCCTTTCATACGCATTGTACTTAAAGTTTTTAATATAGTGGATATGTGATGTTGTTGTTTTGTGACTTGGTTATGCTAGTGATTATGCTCCATTACAAAAAAAAAAATTTATACTGAAAATCCTTCTTGTAGGATCCCAGGATCGGAATCTGGCGTATGGGCGCTAGGAGCCAAGAATGGGGTACTATGGAGGCTGTCGGCACTGGATTCGGTGATCAGAAATTTTGTGAGCCCGTTTTCTGAGTTTGGGGCGTGACATCGATACATTTCAGGAGAAAAACCGAAGCAGTGAGATTTGGCTTTATCTCGAGCGGAGTTTGCATTCAACAACATGGTGAACCGCTCGACAGGAAAATCCACGTTCTAAGTTATTTACGGACGAGTACCTCGCCATACACTAGACTTGATCTCTCTGCCCAAGCTCCCAGGCATGAGCATCGCAGCAGAACATATGGCTGATAAGATCAAAGGTATTCATGCGGAGGTACAAACCAAGGTACATGCCTCGAACGAAAAGTATAAGGAGCAAGCGGACAAGCATCGGCGACAAAAAGTGTTCGAGGTAGGCGACCAAATAATGGTCCATCTGTGCAAAGAACGATTTTCGACCGGAACGTACAACAAGTTAAAGAATAAAAAGAATGGATCGGTACCAATCATCCGAAAGATTAATGACAACGCTTATGTTGTTGATCTTCCAGATGACATGACGATCTCACGGACTTTCAACGTCGCGGACCTGATCGAGTATCATGAATCAACGCAGGATGAGAACTTGAGGACGAGTTCTTTTGAAGTGGAGGGGACTGATGTAGAGCGGGTCGCGGTCAGTTTCATGGCCAAGATGGATAAAAAAAGCCGGGTCGACGACAAAAGTGATCCGGACTGTCGGACCTTAGATCGGGCGTATCTCGTAATTCGGAATGAGTTACATGACATAAAATATATGATTTTGGAGTAGAACGAGCTACTTTAGACAACCAACCCCGCTATGCAAGGTTGGAACGCCCGGATTTGCAAAAAACCCTAGATCGACGGTCGTTTCCCTGTTTTAATTTCGTTTTTACTATAAATAGTTAAGTTTTAGTTTGATTATAACTCTTCATCCGTCGAGCTTTATGAGTTGCGCCCAACGTGAAAAGAGCTTAGAATAATTAGGAGAACGGTTTGGTGAAGCCAAATAGGACACTTACTATTTTTTGGCCGAAAACCTTGCGCACTAGTAGACATCACAACCGTCTATAAATTGTAAGTTTACTATTTATAGTAAGTCGCGATTTCTAGGAGTTTTAGTTGTAGTTTGATTCTGATTTCTTTCCCATTGGTTGGTACCCCTATTTAAAGGGTTGTAAACTCATTTTTATTCATTCATTAATCAATTTCGAATTTATTAGAATTTATTTCTATTTTCTGCTTTCTTTCCTTGTGGATTCGAGAAGTCTCTATGAGGAGTCCAGAGAAATTCCGTGGATTTGAAATAGTTATCCTCTTGAGGAAAACGGTGCTCGACCTCACGTCCTCCCCTGCGTCAGCCCCACAGAGCCCTGCTTGAACGGATTACCGTCCGCGCGGGGGTAGGACGCAATTCGCGTCCCGAGGAGCCGATCGTCTTCATATGACATGTTGCTACAGTTCGTACTGACGCGGATTGCGTACTACCCCTGCCCGTCCCTAGCTCCAAAAGGGCACTTCTATGGGCGGGCCCACCGTGATGTATCTGTACATCCAAGCCGTCTATCCCTTTTCTCAAATTAGGTAGATCCAACGCTCAAGTGGACCACACCAAATAATAAGCTTGGTGGCATTAAAATGCACAAAGCATTAAATGTCCGTTGCATTAAATGCAAGAGTCATATGTGGTGTGGTCCATTTCACCGTTGGATCTTTCATTTTTATTTTGATGCCTTAAGATAACATGAGAAAAGGGATAAATGGCTTAGATGTACAGATACATCACGGTGAGCCCGCCCATAGAACTGCCCGTTCGAAGCTAGGGAAGGGCGGGGTAGTACGCAATCCCCGTCCAGTTCGTACAACTCGGAGCTCAAGGAGCCGCTTGTCTTCTTACGACACGGGGCCAAAGTTCGTACAACTCGGAGCTTAAGGGTACCCGCAGCAGCTACGTTGGTGATGTGTGTGGTGCACTGCACACGACCGAACTGGCTAATGTGTCGACACTACCAAACTCTGTGGGTCCCATCATAATGTATGAATTATATCCAAACCGTCCGTTCACTTGGCGATATCTTCTTAAGGCTTTAGCAAAAAAAAATAAGACATCGAAAATCGAGTAGGCCACGGTGTAAAAATCAGTGGGAGATTGATCGTCTACCATTTGAAACCATAGGAAATTTGGATAACATGATATTTGTTTTTCATCTTCTCCAAGCCTGCGTGACCTTATAAACAGATTGGATGGAAAATAAACGTTATAGTGGGCCCTACAAATGTTTTAACGGTGAGAATCGTTGTCCCCACTTTTATCTGTTGTTTGGTCTACTTAAACTTTGAATATAAATAACTTTTTGAACCAACACCTAAACTGATCTCCCCAAATGGATGAACGGTGTGGATGTGATAAATACATCATTATGAAGAGCTGATCTCCCCACTTGTATCTACACTTTCATCATCTGCTTGAGACGACATTAGTGGAAGTTCCTTCATCATTTTCATACGTTCCATGACTTCATCCTGAGATTGATCTGCATATCTATCAGCGAACTTGAAGAGCTGGTCATGTTCTCTGGCCATCGCTGCAATTTTATAAAGCTTGCGACACAAATATTTGTACCGCTTACCAACATCACCCGTTTTCGCTGCTTTCATCCTCTTTTTTGATAAGTGATTTTTATAAATAATGGGTAAGAAACTTGTATTTTCCTGACCACCGGATTGTTTACTAAAAATTCTACAGTTGCTTTTGGTGTTATTCCTTAATCATCTGCCATATCCCCTTTAGCTTTTTGAGAATCAATTTTGCTTCTATGTGACCTTAACATACGTACCTTCGTTGGTGTAATAACCTCATGGTTATGCTCTGCTACAAACTTAGTTACTTTGTATTTTCCATTGATTTGAAGCCTAATCATTATCCTTACTAGACATTGAGTTCTTATAATCGGATGATTATATTTCGGAGGATTAGTACGTTTCTTTTCACATCTTTGACCTTCTTTAGAACAACAAAATTTTCTCCCAAGTATGACCTTACCATCATCTGATTTCTCAACCCATGACTTTCGAGCACGGAACCCTATTTTCCTGGCATCACTATTGTAAAACTCATATGCACTCTCGTCAGAAGTAAACTCCATTTCTACTTTTGGTTCCTCATCTAAATTCTCATCTGTATTAACCAGTACATCTTTACTTGCTTCCTGGTTGTTTACTTGTTGGCTTGCTTCTTGATCACCAATATCAAAGTCTAATCTTCGACATGGTTGAGATAATGGTTGACTCTCCGATGTATTATCATCCATTTCACCAATTGACCTTCAAAAGTAAAATACATTCAAACAATTGAAATCATTCCATAAACCTTGAGAATATATAATATGCATGAGGGGATTAATCATCTAATGTTTGTTTGGACTTAGTTTCACTTTTTATCCCATTTAGTAACATATCATGTACTCACACAATATATGTGAATTGAGAATTTAGTAACATCTTCCCAAGATTCTCCAAATATATAAACAATTCTCTACTGGTTTGTTGCCTTCCACATAATCCATTATTCATGGAAAAGGCATTCAATTAGTAAGAACCATATATTTAGAGAATATAATGGGTAGTGTGTCAAATCTCAAACCACATGTAAATAGTGTAAAGAACATCCTATATACATGATATAGTACGAATTATCCAAAATTTGGACAATTTAAGAATCCACATGGAACAATCATATTTAATTCGATAACTAGAACAAAATTGGCTTATAAAACGCTTTTATTTGAGTCACACAAGTTTGTTATAAAGATTGAACAATATGTATTATTCTTTGTAAATTCTTAAACAGTAGATGGATTACTAAATGGGAATCTACACCACTATTTGGCCTATTTAATAATAATGATTATATATTATAGAATCACAACCAATACACACTATAAGCCATCCACTTGTTGCTAGCATCATTTAAAAAAATAATTAAAAAAAATATAAAATAATCTAATAAGCATCTTCATCATGAAAGTTGCCCCAAGAAAATATCAATCCTCGAAACCATTTCACCAAAAAGAAAGAAAAAAAAAAAAAAAAAATCTCATCGTTTTTTTTTTTTTTTTTTGAACAGTAAAAATCTAACATAGTTGAAGTGACATTTGCAATGTAGGCATGAAAAACCCTTTGGAGAAGGGGCCCTTAGTAGGCATGAAACCCCTTTTGTGGAATGGCCGGCCCTTACTATTGTTTAAAACCTAAAAGCTGGATATGGCTTATAGGTCTACCACCCCGAGTCGATCTCTCCTTTCACAATTGTGGCCATCTCATCAGTTCATCCCCACCGTTGCATTGTTGTTAATCTTCACGCCATGTATTTGGTGCACAGGTGCACCAATTTTCATTCACAAGGTAGGATGCCACTTGCGGACGCACATTTGTGTTGTCAAATCAAATGCCCTTACACATGCAAACATGGCATATCTATTCTAAATCTGGATGCGCTTTATCCCATAAAAGAAAGAAGGTTGGTTTGCTAATCAGGTGGGCCTCATTCATAAATGACAATAACTGGCAATCGGCATTCAACTTACGTGCGCGCAGAACCTTATTAGCACAGTAGCTATGGGGACCATCTGATGAACAGTCTGGATCTTGCACACATGAGCAATCCTAGTATGTGTGGGGGCATCTGCAGTCTGCATTTGACAACTGCAGACCCGCGTGCACAACTAGCACAGACCCTCTTTAGTTAGACCATGTTAGGAGGTTTATATTAATACATAAACAGCAATGGATTTTTGTGTTCGGCCTGATTAGTTAGGGTCGTTTGGATACCTGTAAATGGGGGTAAACTGTAAATGACTTACAGGTTAATGGTTTACAAAGACACGGATTTCCTGCAAAAGCCTTTCACAGGGAGTTCCTGCACAAGGATGCTGGGTGGGGCCATCGAGATGTCAGTGAAAAATCCATCCCATTCATCCATTTTGCTAGATCATTTTCGGACATGCGACAAAAAAGGTGGATCCAAAACTCAACTGGGTCACAAGGAAGGGAAAATTGGGAAAAGAAGTGCCTACCGTTGAAACCTTTCTGGGCTCCATCTTGATATTTATATGCCATCCAAACCGTTTCTAAGGTCATTCCCATTGGGATTAAGTGAAAGCACAAAATATTTAGCCTGATACAAGACTTTTACGGCCATAAAAATGTTAAAGCACAAAATATTTAGCCGGATACAAGACATTAAGGGCCTGTTTGGGCAACGACTTACCGCGTATTAAAGGGTATTAGGTGGGATAGGATTATAAAATCCCTCCTCTTCCATCACTCGGCGTGTTTGGACGGTGATGAACATGGAGGTCTTTCGTCTTTTGATGGATTCGGAGGAAATGGGGAGGGATTGTTGAAATCGTCATCCACTGCTTCAGAGAATAACTTATTACACACGTGTATAGAGCCCAGTTCATCTATAGGCTGACATGTGCCAATATGGAGTGCATGTGAAAAATCAGAGCTCTCCATGTGGTTGCTAATAAACAATGTATTTCACCTAATGGAAAAATCTGATCTCATACACTCAGCTGGGTCACAATGTACAAAAGCTTTTCTTAGCCGTCCATTTGTTTTGTAATCCGTGGCCCATCTTATCTGTGAATTAGTATGAACTTCTTCAAAGTATATCTAAACAGTGTATTTCACCTGATGGAAAGATCCGATCTTGTACATATATCCTATGTTAGTACGTGTGTGGGTGTAGATGGGCATAGCTACCACACGCGTGTGGAATCAGCAAACCGCCTCTTTTCAGGAAGAGGATTGCGTACCGAGTAACTTAGTACGGTAAGCGTATTGAGTAAACTCTGTGGGCCCATATGTCATTCATACATTATATCCATTCTGTCCATCTCTTTTAAAACATAATTTTAGGGATTAATCCAAAAAGTGGAGTATATCCAAACCTCAAATGGACCACACCACTAGAAACTGTGTGAATTAAACATCTACCGTTGAAAAATTCTTCGGGACAACAGAGGTTTTAGATCAAGCTGATATTTGTGTTTTCCCTTCATCCATGTCCTTCTGATCTTATGAACAGGTTGGATGACAAATAAACATTACTGGGTGCCTTAGAAAATTTTCAACGGTTCAAATCAATAGTTTCACTTTTTCCAGTGGTATGGCCCATTTGAGCTTTGTATATGCATCAATTTTGGGTTGAACGCATAAAATGATCTGGAAAAACGAATGGACGGCGTGGATAAACCACATGCAATTGCGTTGGGCCCAACTGAGTTTACTGTACTGAGTAACTCAGTACACTATCCGATTTCCTATTTTCATCAGCTGCTTGACGGTTGACGGTTGTAATACACTGCACCCAAACAGAACACCTGCTTTGCATGGGATTGGCATCTACACCCAGAAGCATCCGACCATCCACTGACTGCATTAAATACAACTAACACGGTAATTCCATACACCTTATCACACCCAAAGGCAGTTGCCCAAACAGGGCTTAGGGCCATAAAAATGTTTCAATGGTGCTCACTGAATCCCCACTGTTTCCTCTCGTGTGGCTGATTTGAGTTTTGGATCCATTTAAGTTTTGGTCACATGTCCTAAAATGAGCTCGCAAAACGGATGGACGGGGTCGATTTGCCACAAAGATCTGTGGGCCCCACCCAGCATACTTGCGCAAGAACTTCTTGAGAAAGGCTTTAGCAGGAAATCCGCATTCTGGTTTACAGTCTATGTTGAGAAAATGACCACTGTAGACAAAACCTTTTACCCAGCGGTTTCTATGAAAGAATACAAACTTTAGGACGAAACTGCCCCTCCTTTTGACTGCAAAGACGAGCGCTGACGTTCCTTCAACTGAGAGTTGTACGAACGGCTTAAAAGAGATCAAAGTTACGTGGCCCCACAGCTATATATTTATCATATCCACAACGTTCATCCATATTTCGAGATCATTTCGGAACATTATCCAAAAGAAAAATCATATCCAAAGATCAACTGTACCACACCACAAAAAGCAGCGGGGAAATTGATTTTCACCGTTAAAATTTTTGTAGGGCCCACCATAACATTTATTTTCCATCCAGTCTATTCATAAGGTCACAAAGGCCTGGATGAAGAGGAAAAACAAATTTCATAATGATCAAAAACTTCTGTAACCCCTAAAAGGGTTTCAATGGTAGACGTTCAATTCCCCACTACCTTTTACAGTGTGGTCCACTTGATACTTAGATCTGTCTTATTTTTCGTCTCAAGCCTTAATATGAGCTTGCTAAATAGATGGATAGTTTGGATATAACACAGACCTCATGGTGGGGCCCACAGAAGCAACAAAAATTTTAAAGAAAAAAAAAAAAAAAACAGAATCTGCGATGAATCGCGGATTCCGCGATTCCACTGCAACTCGCTATAGGATTTGGAGATGAATCGTGGAATCCATGATTGATCCTCGATTCAAACAAAAGGCTATGGCTACGGATTATAACCGTAGCTATAGCCGTATCTTGTGTACTTTTCTTTTTATTTTTTTTGTTCTTTTTATTTTTTTGTTTTTTTTTTGTTTTTATTTATTTATTTATTATTATTATTATTTTTTTTACATTTTGAATTTTATTCTACCTACATTTTTCTCTAACACACACACACACACCACACACACACACACACACACACATATATATATATATAAGCATATAAAAAAAAAAATTCTCTCCTTTTTTTTTTTCATTTCTTTCTTTATTCATATAACAAGAATATCTTCTAAACCAAAATTAGTTACTTGTCGTACCATATATGATTTTAGGGCTGAAAGTTGGGCGGGTTCAACCCAACCAACCTGTGACCCACCCGACATTGGGTTGGGCTTGGGCAAGATGTATCGGGTTTGGTCTTGGGGTTGGGCCATACAAACACCAACCCGATAAAACTTGGAAACGGAATCGCTGGGATTGACTGTCAAATGCATGGAAATGACCGTGAAGTGAAGGGGATTAACCGTGAAGTGCATCGAAATGACTGAATCTAAACGGAATCGTCGGAATTGACCATAAAATGCATCGAAATGACCATGAAGTTAAGCAAATTGAACACGAAATGCATGGAAATGACCGTGAAGTGAAGCGAATTGAACGTGAAATGCGTGGAAATGACCGTGAAGTGAAGGGAATTGACGCCGGACAAAATAACAATTATTCTGTAGTCTAGTTTCAACAGATGATTCACAGGAAAGAAAACAAGAGATTGCCCCAAAAAAAAAAACACAGAGAAAATGTCTCTGATCTTAATTCAAATTATCATTCATTAAAAAAAAAGACCCCCAAATCAACCCACAAGTCGGGCTGTAATAGCTGAAAATCGACTGTATTGGAATTTTACCAAAAATAGCAAATCCCAATAATCATGCCAAAATTCTGGCCCAAATCAAGTTCAGAATCCCTTCCAAAACAGTAAATGAAATAACTGCTCCAACCAAGGGAAGATCACGATTTTCTGCCTTCTTTGCGCTGATCTGCCACCTCAAAGTATTTCAGCGCAGTCAACGTGCAATCTGACAACTCAGCATCATCTGACTCAGATCCTCCTGCATCAGTCGCCCCGGGTTGGAAAGAACTCATCCTCGAGTTCGCAGTGGCTTCATCAGGATCCACAAAACAAGGGCTCAAGTGTTTCACATTAAATACATCAGAAGTTTGCAAGTGGCTGGGAAGGCGTAACCCGTAGGCATTATCATTGATCTTCTGTAGGATCTCACAGGGTCCAATCTTTCGTTCTTTCAGCTTATTATACTCTCCAACAGGAAAACGATCACGAGTTAATACTGCCCAAACAAAATCACCAACATCAAAAAGTACCTGGCGACGATGACTATCTGCTTGAGTCTTGTACTTGGTATTGCTCTCATGAATGGCCAGTTTCACTTGATCATGGATGCCTCTAAGGTGTTCTGCCATCTCATCTGCCTTAGGATTCAAACGACCACACGTGGGATGGGGGCTAAGTCCAGCACACCAGACGGATTCTGACCATAGTTAATCTCAAATGGACTCAGTCGTGTGGTTCTGTTCTTGGATCTGTTATAGGCGAATTCTGCTTGGGGAAGAGCAGATCCCATTGCTTTGGCTTAGTTCCAGCCAAACTCCTCAAAAGGTTGCCCAAACTCCGGTTCACCACCTCGGTTTGACCATCTGTTTGGGGGTGGTAGGCGCTACTGAAGTTCAACTTGGTTCCTAGTTTCTCCCATAAGCTCTTCCAGAAATGGCTCATGAACTTGGTGTCACGATCTGAAGTGATTGACCGGGGAACACCATGTAAACGAACAATCTCCTTGAAGTAAAGATGAGCGATCCGAGCAGCATCCATTGTTTTCTTGCAAGCTACAAAATGGGCCATCTTGGAAAACCTGTCAACTACAACCAAAATAGAATCCATGGATCGTTGTGTCCGGGGTAAACCCAACACAAAATCCATACTGACATCAAACCAAGGAGCCTCAGGAATTGGCAAAGGAGTGTACAAGCCTGCATTTGTGAGAGTTCCCTTGGACCGCTGACACACATAACATCGTTCCACATAATGAGCCACATCACTAGTCAGTTTGGGCCAATAGTAATCAGAGGACACCAGGGCTAACGTCTTATCTCGCCCAAAATGACCCTCGCTATGAAGTTCACAAATAATCTGCTGCCTTAGTGAACAATCTGGGATACACAACTGTAATCCATGAAATAAATAACCATTATGTAATTAAAACAAAATCATTTCGTTGACCATCAGTTACCTCCCGAAATATCCTTCCAAATGAAGGATCTGCTGCATACATGTGACTGAAAACCTCAAAGCCTGCAACTTTGGTGATCATGCTGGTGAGGAGTAATGTACGACGGCTCAGGGCGTCTGCTACTCGGTTCAGACTTCCTGACAAGTGCCTCAATGAAAATGTGAACTCCTGCAAGTAGGCCACCCACTTAGCATGTCGCCTGCTCAACTTGTGCTGGCCATTGATGTACTTCAGGGCCTCGTGATCAGTAACAAGAATGAACTCACGCTGCACTAGGTAGTGTCGCCAATGTTTCAGGGACTGAACTATGGCATAGAACTCCAGATCATAAGTGGAATAATTCTTCTTCGCCCCTAACAGCTTCTCACTAAAAAAGGCTATGGGTCGTCCTTCCTGACTCAAAACACCGCCAATGCCAATCCCAGATGCATCACAATTGACTTCGAAAACCTTGTCAAAATCTGGAAGTGCTAAAACTGGCGCCTCTGTCATCTTTTGCTTAACCAATTGAAAACTGATCTCTGCCTCCTCAGACCACTGAAAGTCACGTCCCTTGAGACACTCTGTAATAGGAGCAATCAGAGTGCTGAAGTTTCTGATGAATCGACGGTAGAAGGACACCAATCCATGGAAACTCCTAACATCGTGCAAGGTCTTAGGTTTGGGCCACCCCAAGACCGCATCTATTTTTGATTGATCTGCATGAACACCATCAGTAGATACAACAAAACAAGAAAAGTTACAGAAGTAGTAAAGAAAGAACACTTCTTCCGATTAACAAACAGGTGCTCCTTTCTCAACATGTCAAGAACAGCTCGAAGATGATCAAAGTGTGACGCCCATGTCGGACTATAAATGAGGATATCGTCGAAGTAAACTACAACAAAATCTCCCCATAAATGGTCGTAGAACCTGATGCATAAATCTCATGAATGTGCTGGGTGCGTTGGACAGCCCAAAAGGCATGACCACCCATTCATACAATCCCTGCTGCGTCTTAAACGCCGTTTTCCACTCATCTCCAGGTTTTATTCTGATCTGGTGGTATCCGCTTTTAAGGTCAATTTTTGAGAAGACCTTAGAACCGGACAGTTGATCCAGCATGTCATCTAGGCGTGGAATGGGAAACCTGTACTTCACTGTGATCCTGTTGATTGCTCGGCTGTCAATACACATACGCCAGGAACCATCTTTCTTCGGTACCAGTAGGGCAGGGACTGCACATGGGCTCATGCTCTCACGGATGTAGCCCCTCTCTAATAACTCCACCACTTGACGCTGCAACTCTTCAGCTTCTTTGGGACTAAGGCGATATGCAGGTCGATTTGGTAAACTCGACCCCAGGACAAGGTCAATCTGATGCTGAATATCTCTCATAGGTGGTAACCCAGGAGGAAGATCTTCTGGCATCAAGTCAGAAAACTCTGCTAGCAGCTGCTGCACCTCTACTGGTAAATCTGGGCTCATGTCTGCACTGCCCTTCCCACAAGGCAGCAGGGCATAAATCACAACTTCCCGCTCAATTTCTTCCAGGAACCTGGACATAGAGAGGAGGTTAGTATTATTGGTCAGCAGGGTAAGAGTGGTTCCTTCCCGGCGAGGCGCCAACACAACCTTTTTTCCCTTGATACTAAGGGAATAAGTATTCTTCCGCCCATCATGAACAACACTGCGATCATACTGCCAAGGCCTGCCTAACAATACATGACAAACATCCATAGATACGACATCACACCAAGCATTATCAAAATATTTTCTGCCAATCGAAAAAGATACTAGGCATCGCCTATCTACTGTTACCTCACTGCCTTTATTTAGCCACGACAATTTGTATGGCTTGGGATGACAATCTGTCTTCAATTGTAATTTCTGGACAACTTCTTCAGAAACCACATTCTCACAACTGCCGCTGTCAATGATCATCTTGCAGACTTTATCTGCAACTGTGCAGGTTGTGTGAAAAATATTAGTTCTCAACCAATCGTCACCTGCATCACCCTTGGGAGTCAGTAGACTCTTACGAACAACCAGGGTCTCATGGCCATCACCATACAATACGTCTCCATCTTCATCATCATCGTACACAGGCTCTCCATTCATCTCAGTGTCTACTTCCATATCTTCCTCAATCAAAAGAGTTTTTCCCTTTTGATTAGCAGGCTTCCTACAATCAGTCGCTCTATGCCCCTGTTCACCACACCTGAAACATCTAATATTAAAGTTAGAACTCTGACCCTGCAATGGCTGTTGGGCGAGACGAGGTTCTTGAGGGCGAACTGCTCGACTGTTTTGATCGCTTCTGGTCACTGGTCTCCTGCTCTGTTGTTTCTCTACAATGAGTGCATGCTGGTATGCTTCAGAAACTGTCCACAGCGAGTGAAGGCTAAGAACATCCTGTAGGGACTGCCGCAATCCTCCCAAATACCGCGCCACCAACTGCTCTTCTGTCTCAGATAGATCATTACAGGCTATCAATTGATAAAATTCTTCAGTGTAATCATCAATTGATCTCGTGCCCTGCCTCAACAAATGAAGTCGCTGAAACAGAGATTGAGTATAGCCGAAGGGAAGGAAGTGACCCTTCATCTTCTTCTTCATCTTCTCCCAATCAGTAATCTTGGCCTTACCATGCTTGTCTCGTGATCGCCTCAACTGTTCCCACCATGCAGATGCTCTACCTTTGAGTTTGATGGCAACCAGTTTCACTTTGACACGATCAGGAACCTCCTTATAGTCAAAAATCCTCTCCACCTCATGCAACCAATCAATGAACCCTTCAGCCTATAACGAACCAGAAAACTCGGGAAGATCCACTCGGAAGCCAAGGTCCCCATGACGCTCCTCCCGACCATGGTGCTCCCGGTATAAAGGACGCTGGTGATGGGGGTTTTCGAAACTGGAATCGGAATCATGATCTTCCATCTCACGATCGCCGAAATCCTGCGTCGTTAGACGCCGGGTTAACTCTGCAACTTGTCTCTGCAAATCTTCAATCATCACATCCTGAACGCTACGATCACGGTGCGGGACTTCCTCGTTCGGAACCTGTCCACGACGACCACAACCCCGACCACCAGCCATGAAAACTGATGAGATTCACCCCAGGAAAGACGCTAAGGCTTTGATACCAACTGACGCCGGACAGAATAACAATTATTTTGTAGGCTAGTTTCAACAGATGATTCACAGGAAAGAAAACAAGAGATTGCCCCAAAAAAAAAAACACAGAGAAAACGTCTCTGATCTTAATTCAAATTATCATTCATTAAAAAAAAAGACCCCCAAATCAACCCACAAGCCGGGCTGTAATAGCTGAAAATCGACTGTATTGGAATTTTACCAAAAATAGCAAATCCCAATAATCATGCCAAAATTCTGGCCCAAATCAAGTTCAGAATCCCTTCCAAAACAGTAAATGAAATAACTGCTCCAACCAAGGGAAGATCACGATTTTCTGCCTTCTTTGCGCTGATCTGCCACCTCAAAGTATTTCAGCGCAGTCAACGTGCAATCTGACAACTCAGCATCATCTGACTCAGATCCTCCTGCATCAGGAATTGATCGTGAAGTGCATCGAAATGACCATGAATCTAAATGAAATCGTTAAAAATGATCATGAAATGCGTGGAAATGACCGTGAAGTTAAGTGAATTGACCGTGAAATGCATGGAAATGACTGTGAAGTGAAGGGAATTTACTGGAAATTGAGTCGGACAAACTGAAAATTAAGCGGGACAAACTGGAAATTGAGCGGGCCAAACTGGAAATTGAGCGGGCCAAACTGAAAATTGAACGGGCCAAACTAGAAATTGAACGGGCCAAACTGAAAATTGAGCGAGACAAACTAGAAATTGAGCGGGCCAAACTGGAAATTGAGCGGGACAAACTGAAAATTAAGCGGGCCAAACTGGGCCAAACTGAAAATTGAGCAAGAAAAACTGAAAATTGAGCGGGCCAAACTGAAAATTGAGCGGGCCAAACTGGAAATTGAGCAGGATAAACTGGAAATTGAGTGGGCCAAACTGGAAATTGAGCAGGTCAAACTAGACTACGTGTCAAAATTCTACATGATAGGACAATATTAACTTTTCCATTTTGGTTTACCATAGACGGTTCACATTCAATTGAAAAAAATAAAGGTCTAGATATTGGTAGCTGGGAGGTTCAAATGACAGGTTTTCTAAGACCTGCTCTATCCACCGTTAGACACAACAAACCAACAATCTGGATTAACGAACTATGTGCTTCATTTATTTGAGATGAAAGACGGTTTATACCGTCGAAAGATGTATACTAATCATCACATGATTCCTCCTCCACTATGATGAAACACGTGGGAGATGTCAACCATTCATCAGATGAGTCTAGAACATATGCCTCACCTACCCCAGAAAGCCATCTCTATCTCCTTACATGGTGACCCATGCATACAAAGATTAACTATAAGGGTCAGGTCTATTTCATGACCCAAATAGTCTGATTTGCGAAGATGTAACACCCAATCTTAAAACGGGGTCAGTTACAATGGGTCATTGATGTATTGTAACAGGACAAGTAGGATTATAGCTGTTGGATTTGGGTCATATTGGAACGATATCAGTTTGGCCCGCTCAATTTCCAGTTTGGCCCGCTTAATTTTCAATTTGTCCTGCTCAATTTTCAGTTTGTCCCCCTCAAATTTTAGTTTGTCCCGCTCAATTTCCAGTTTGTCCCGCTCAATTTCCAGTTTGGCCCACTCAATTCTAATTTGTCCTGCTCGATTTCTAGTTTAGCCCACTCAATTTTCAATTTTGTCCCCTCAATTTCCAGTTTGTCCCTCTCAATTTCCAGTTTGGCCCGCTCAATTTTCAGTTTGGCCAGCTCAATTTCTAGTTTGGCCTGCTCAATATCCAGTTTGTCTCACTCAATTTTCAGTTTGGCCCGCTCAATTTCCAGTTTGTCCCGCTCAATTTTTAGTTTGGCCCGCTCAATTTTCAATTTGTCTCGCTCAATTTTCAGTTTGGCCCGCTTAATTTCCAGTTTGTCTTGCTCAATTTTCAGTTTGGAAATTGAGCGGGCCAAACTGGAAATTAAGTGAGACAAACTAGAAATTGAGCGGGCCAAACTGGAAATTGATTGGCCCAAGCTAATCCGAGTCTGACTTAGTCAGGAAAACCGAGTCGGATTAGATTGGCCCAGGTTCGGATCGATAACAAGAAAAAAAAGAAGAGAGAGAGAGAGAGAGAGAGAGAGAGAGAGAGAGAGATATTTTGTACCTTGATTCATATGGCCATTGCAGTTCTGAACCTGAGGAAGAGATAGGGCCATTGCAGCTCTCAACCTGAGGAAGAGAGATGGTCATTGCAACTCTGAACCTGAGGAAGAGAGAGGGCCATTGCAGCTCTTATCAAAACCAATTTTGAAACAATCATTGTAATTCTTAGGTGGGCTACTTCTTCTTCTACCCCAAAACTCTAGAACAAGCATGCAAAATTCCCTTCAGAAAATATTAATTGGTTGGAAACATGTATTGGAATTGAAATCAAACTTGAAATCCTTAAGGTCTGTTTGGATAGGGTGAATCAAAAAGGTGAAAATGGAAAAGAAAAGTGGAATCTGAAAGCATTTGTTCCTTAGGTAAAACTACTGAATTTTCATTTCCTTCTCACTTGCTTGTAATGTTGCAAGAGTTGCTGTGGAAAATATGCAATTCCATTCCCTTCATCTGTTTGGATTGGCATGTAAAAGTGAGGAATTCTAACTGAAATTTATATGGTGTTCCACTACAATTGTGACAATAACATACACACCTATGCTATAGGTAACAATCCTACGGCCACATATTGATGCTAGAAGAAAATTCTACAGCCACATGGACATAACGAGACTCCAATGTACAAGTCGGGTGTTGTCAGTCATCTGTCAATATAAGTGGGTTACACTTATCTACTTGTTGTCAGCCATTTGTCAATACTATAGCTTATATACATATTTTCCTTGTTGGAGATCCCCCTTTAGGCATATAATTTATTTCTTGCTTCTCCTTTCAAAATTTCTTCCCCAAGGAATTGTTTAAGGCCCATTTCCAGCCACAACCACAGCGTTTGCAAATATCAAAACAACATTTAAAGCATCAATTCGAAGATTTGAAGCTCGGTATCCGATTTTAGGAAAATTAAAAAGAAAAGTTTAAAAAAATAAAAAGTTAAATTTAGACTATTGAACAATTTCTTCATCTGTAAGCATCCATTTGATAGGAAGCTATAGGATAGTGCTCACTGATCAATTAGAAATGCAAAGGACCTAAAAAAAAAAAATTAAAAAATCAATGTGAATGTTAACAGGGTAGATCTTCAAATGAATGAATTAGAAATGAGTTTGCTTTGCTAAGTATTGAAATAAAAGGATAATTTTATGGAATGTTGTATTGAAAGAAAGGTCAAAGCCAAAAGAATACAAACATAAAAGAAAACATACTACGGTTGAGATGTGAATGTCATTTCCACCCGGTCGACCCCGAACCACTGTCCAACCCCGGTCGACCCCGAACCCCTGTCCAGCCTACCCGATTGACCCGAACCCCGCATTCAAATCTTTGGGTGGTTGGTTTGTAATTGTTTCGGTTGTGAGAGTATTGAATTTGGGAGTGGAAAAGTAGTTGCTAGTGGTGGTCATGGGGGTTTTTGAAGCCATTGCACTTTCAAAGATTTGAACTTGTAACTGTTTGTAAGTTTTGGGAGATGGTTCTTGTTGGCATTGGTGTATCATTTGTGTGGTGGTGAGAGTATTAGATTAAACAAAAAAGGGATCAATGTTGTTTTGTAGTTTAATACTGAACGCGAGAATTGTTTGAGACTTTTGAGTTGGTAGTTATTTTGTTTTTGAATAATTTCTTTTAGAAATTGGAAATCAACATTTTCTTAGACATTTTCTTTTTCTTTTTCTGAGAGATGAGATTTTGGCATTCGTGTTTAATTTGTTTAGGAGTGAGTCTTGGATTTAAGAAAATTAGGAATTCAGCGAGGGAAACCTAAAAATTCAGCGAGGGAACCTAGAAATAGCGCGAGGGAACATAGTAATTGAGCGAGGCAACCTATAAATTGAGCGAGGGAACCGAGGAATTGAGCGAGGGAACCTAGAAAATGAGCGAGGAAACCTAGGAATTCAGCGAGGGAACCTAGAAATTCAGCAAGGGAACCTAGGAATTAAGCGAGGGAACCAAAGAATTGAGCGAGGGAACCGAAGAATTGAGCGAGGCCCACTCAATTTCCAGTTTGGCCTGCTCAATTTTCAGTTTGGCCCGCTCAGTTTTCAGTTTGGCCCGCTCAATTTCCAATTTGGCCCGCTGAAATTCTAGTTTGTCCTGCTCAGTTCCATGTTTGCCCGCTCAATTTTCAGTTTGGCCCGCTCAATTTCCAGTTTGGCCCGCTCAATTTCCAGTTTATCCCGCTCAATTTCCAGTTTGGCCCGCTCAATTTCCAATTTGGCCCGTTGAAATTCTTGTTTGTCCCGCTCATTTCCATATTTGCCCGCTCAATTTTCAATTGGCCCTCTCAATTTTCAATTTGTTCCGCTAATTTCCTTTGTCTCGCTCATTTTCATGTTTGCCCGCTCAATTTTCAATTTGTCCCGCTCAATTTTCAATTTGGCCCGCTGAAATTCTAGTTTGTCCCGCTCATTTCCATGTTTGCCCGCTCAATTTCTAGTTTGGCCCGCTCATTATGAGCTTAACACAATAGCTCATAATGATGTGTTCTTGTCATGGGTCCCATCATGTTCTGATTTTTTGTTTCTTATCTAAAATTTCAAGATTTTCAAGTTCCCATCATGTTTGGATTTTTAAAATAACCCCCAGTTCAAAGATTTTCAAGGTCATTTCTATGCATTTCACGATCAATCCCGGCGATTCCATTTCTCATTTCACTCTGGAATGGGAAGTCAATATATATATTGTCCCCAGATGTAATATTGACATGTAGGAATCTACATGTGAGATGAGTCACTGAAAATGATGTGGACTAATAAAAGCATTTCACGGTCAATTCGCTCCACTTCACGGTCATTTCCATGCATTTCACGGTCAATCCCGGCGATTCTGTGTTGATTCACAATCATTTCCATGCATTTCACGGTCAATTCCCTTCACTTCACGGTCATTTCCATGCATTTCACGGTCAATTCCCTTCACTTCACGGTCATTTCCATGCATTTCACGTTCAATACCGGTGATTTCGTTTCATTTCACGGTCAATTCCCTTCACTTCACGATCATTTCCATGCATTTTTTTCTAAACAAACAAGCTAAAATATAGGACAACTACTCCATTACAAGTCGCATTTTGTATCAAGCAATTTATTTGGGAGAGGGAAATCCGACATATCTTGTTAGCTTGAGGGGAGGCATTGGAATTTCTTTTGCCATCAACACAAATGATCTGCACTCAATTATAATTAATTTATAAGAAACTTATATATTAATTGGGTTCATGTTGAGTCAGGTAACCCGAGACCTCAACCCGAGCCCAACCCAAGTTTTATCTGGTTGGTGTTTGTATGGCCCAACCCCAAGACCAAACTTGATACACCCTGCCCAAGCCCAACCCAATGTCGGGTCGGTCACAGGTTGGTCAGGTTGAGCCTGCCCAACTTTTTGCCCTAAAATCATATATGGTCCGTCAAGTAACTAATTTTAGCTTAGAAGATATTCTTGTTATATGAATAAAGAAAGAAATGAAAAAAAGAGATAAAAAAATTTATATGCTTATATATACATATTTATATAAATATGTGTCAGAGAAAAATGTAGGTAGAATAAAATTCTCCATGTAAAAAAAATAATAAATAAAATTAAAATAAATAAATAAATAAATAAACATGATACGGATACAGTTATAGGTACGGTTATAATCCGTAGCCATAGATCGAAGTTGGAGCCGCCGAATCCACAACAGCGACTTGTGGTGGAATCACGGGAGTTGCGATTGATCACCGGGCTTTGGCTATAGCTACGGTTATAATCCGTAGCTATATAAAACTGTAGCTATAAGTTCCTAGTTTTTTTTTTCTTTCGCAGTTGTAATCCCCACCGCCTTTTGTGGGTCCCATCATGAGGTCTTTGTTATATCCAAACCGCTTAATTTCCAAATTGAAAATTGAGCGGGACAAACTGGAAATTGAGCGGGCTAAACTGAAAATTGAGCGAGACAAACTGGAAATTGAGCGGGACAAACTGAAAATTAAGTGGGACAAACTGGAAATTGAGCGGGACAAACTGGAAATTGAGCGCTGAAAATTGAGCGAGACAAACTGGAAATTGAGCTGGCCAAACTGAAAATTGAGCGGGCCAAACCGAAAATTGAGCGGGCCAAACTGGAAATTGAGAGGGATAAACTGGAAATTGAGGGGGACAAACTGAAAATTGAGTAGGCTAAACTGAAAATTGAGTGGGACAAATTGGAAATTGAGTGGGCCAAACTGGAAATTGAGCGGGACAAACTAAAATTTGAGGGGGACAAACTAAAAATTGAGCAGGACAAATTGAAAATTAAGCAGGCCAAACTGAAAATTGAGCGGGCCAAACTGATATCGTTCTAATATGAACCAAATCCAACAGCTATAATCCTACTTGTCCTGTTACAATACATCAATGACCCGTTGTAACTGACCCCATTTTAAGATTGGGTGTTACATCTTCGCAAATCAGACTGTTTGGGTCATGAAATAGACCTGACCCTTATAGTTAATCTTTGTATGCATGGGTCACCATGTAAGGAGATAGAGATGGCTTTCTAGGGTAGGTGAGGCATATGTTCTAGACCCATCTGATGAATGGTTGACATCTCCCACGTGTTTCATCATAGTGGAGGAAGAATCATGTGATGATTAGTACACATCTTTCGACGGTATAAACCGTCTTTCATCTCAAATAAATGAAGCACATAATTCGTTAATCCAGACTGTTGGTTTGTTGTGTCCAACGGTAGATAGAGCAGGTCCTAGAAAACCTGTCATTTGAACCTCCCAGCTACCAATATCTAGACCTTTATTTTTTTCAATTGAATGTGAACCATCTATGGTAAACCAAAACGGAAAAGCTAATATTGTCCTATCATGTAGAATTTTGACACGTAGTCTAGTTTGGCCCGCTCAATTTCCAATTTGGCCCGCTCAATTTTCAGTTTATCCTGCTCAATTTCCAGTTTGGCCTACTCAATTTCCAGTTTTTCTCTCTCAATTTTCAGTTTGGCCTAGTTTGGCCCGCTTAATTTCCAGTTTGTCCCGCTCAATTTCCAGTTTGGGCCACTCAATTTCCAGTTTGGCCCGCTCAACTTTCAATTCACTTAACTTCACTGTCATTTCCACGCATTTCATGATCATTTTAAACGATTCCGTTTAGATTCACGGTCATTTCGATGCACTTCACGATCAATTCCCTACACTTCACGGTCATTTTCACGCATTTCACGTTTAATTCGCTTCACTTTACGGTCATTTCCACGCAATTTGTGTTCAATTTGCTTAACTTCATGGTCATTTCGATGCATTTTATGGTCAATTCCGACGATTCCGTTTAGATTCACGGTTATTTTGATGTACTTCACGGTTAATCCCCTTCACTTCACGATCATTTCAATGCATTTGACAGTCAATCCCGGTGATTCCGTTTCCAAGTTTTATCGGGTTGGTGTTTATATGGCCCAACCTCAAGACCAAACCCGATACATCTTGCCCAAGCCCAACCCAATGTCGGGTGGGTCACAAGTTGGTCGGGTTGAACCTGCCCAACTTTCAGCCCTAAAATCATATATGGTATGACAAGTAACTAATTTTGGTTTAGAAGATATTCTTGTTATATAAATAAAGAAGAAATGAAAAAAAAAAAAAAAAAAAGGAGAGAATTTCTTTTATATGCTTATATACATACATATATATATAATATATATATATATATATATATATATATATATATATATATATATATATATGTATTATATATATGTGTGTGTTAGAGAAAATGTAGGTAAATAAATTTCTAAATGTATAAAATAAATAATAAATAAATAAATAAAAATGAACAAAAGAAAATTAAAAAGAAAAGTACACAGGATATAGCTATAGCTACGATTATAATCCGTAGCCATAGCCTTTTGTTTGAATCGGGATCAATCGCGGATTCCGCGATCCATCCCCAAATCCTACAGCGAGTTGCGGTGGAATCGTGGAATCCGCGATTCATCCCAGATTCTGTTTTTTTTTTTTTTCTTTGAAATTTTTGTTGCTTCTATGGGCCCCACCATGAGGTCTGTGTTATATCCAAACCGTCCATCTATTTGGCGAGCTCATATTAAGGCTTGAGATGAAAAATAAGACAGATCTAAGTATCAAGTGGACCACACTGTAAAAGGCAGTGGGGAATTGAACGTCTACCATTTAAACCCTTTTAGGGGTTACAGAAGTTTTGGATCATTAAGAATTTGTTTTTTTTCTTCATCCAGGCCTTTGTGACCTTATGAATAGATTGGATGGAAAATAAATTTTATGGTGGGCCCTACAAAATTTTTAATGGTGAAAATCAATTTCACCGCTGCTCTTAGTGGTGTGGTCCAGTTGATCTTTGGATATTAATTTTTTTTTTGGATAATGCTCCGAAATGATCTCGAAATATGGATGAACGTTGTGGATATAATAAATATAGAGCTGTGGGGCCACGTAACTTTGATCTCTTTTAAGCCGTTCGTACAACTCTCTGTTGGAGGAGCGTCCGCGCTCGTCTTCGCAGTGGAAAGGAGGGGCAGTTTCGTCCTCAAAGTCGCTGTCCGCACGTGCTAGTCTAGATTGGTAACTAAAGTTTGTATTCTTTCATAAAAAACGCTGGGTAAAAGGTTTTGTCTACAGTAGTCATTTTCTCGTCTATGTTTGGATGCTGGAAAATGCTTGTAAATCATTTACAGCTTTCAGCCCCATTTCATTTTTACAGGCAAAAAGCTGTGATTTCATTTAATGGCTCTGTCCATTTACAGTCTAATGGCTATAATGGCTCCCTTTTTACAGGTCTTGAACAATTTACAGGTTATCCAAACACTGGCAATCATTTACAGCTTACAGCCAAACTGGACACTGTCAAAAAGTGATTTACACCTGTAAATCATTTACCACTTAAAACCACTTACAGTCATCCAAATGACCCCTAGACAGTCAAGTTCTACACTAGCAGTGGGCCAGAAGCATTGATTTTCATCATCCAAGGCTAGCAATGGTATATCCCCAAGCTGAGTAGGATCCAAATTTTCAATAGGCCAAACCCCATTCCAGAACACGCCACTATTGCAAAAGCCAGGCCTAAAACCATTCCAGCTTCAAAAAAAGAAAACCCAATTTTTTTTTAGTACATAAAGGAAAATTAAAACCCAAATCCCTAATCCGAGAATACTCAGCAAGATTATAAAAGAAAAATTAGCTTATACCTTCAAGAAAAGTAAACTTTAGTTATTTTTTTAAGCATATAAAGGAAATTAAAACCCTAAACCCCAATCCATGCTCATTTAATAATAAGATGATTTAGAAAAACACCTTCCGTAATAGAAAACCCTAGTTTTTTCGATTAGTGGCCGCTGTGGCGTGGTTGGAGCTTCGTTGCGATGCGGCTGATTCGCCTCTGGGTTGCGGTGACATGGCTTGGACGGTCCGGGCTCCGGCAAGACGCTCTGATACTCTGGCCTTCTCTGGAAGCAGAGAGAGAGAGAGAGAGAGAGAGAGAGAGAGAGAGAGAGAGAGAAGAGGGAAGCGGATTAGGTGGTGGGGAGCTCACCAACCTCAGCGGTGGTGCGGTGACGTGGTGAGATTTGATTGCTAGGATAGTAAGCCGTGAGAGATCCGTTCGGCCCTGTTTTAATGGGAAGCGGATTGGGCTGGTGTACCAAACACCACCGACCTTCGACCTGGCTGATGTGTTGAGCGGAAGCGGATTGGCTGGTGTACCGTGTCCCACACACTAGCTGTATAGCTGGTGTAGACGCTCCTCCAGCTTCCAGTTGTACGAACGGTTACAAGGAAATCAAAGTTACATGGCCCATGTTGATGTATTTATTATACCAACACCGTTCGGACCTGTGAACATATTGGATGGAATATATGTTATGATGGTGGGCATACGAATGTTTTAATGGTGAGAATCGTCGTTCTAGTACCATTTGTGGTGTTGTCTACTTAGACTTTGAAATGTTTCGTTTTCTAAAGAAAATCTCTCTCTCCAAATGGATGCACGGTGTGGATATGATAAATATACCATTGTGGGCCACGTAACTCTGATCTCTTTTGAACGAAACGGATTGGCTACTCCCCTGCCACCAGCCCCGTGGCTGGTGTTCGGTTCTCTTTGGGCCCCACCATGATGTATATATTTCATCCATTCCGTCCATCCATTTTTAAAGATTATTTTAGAGCTTTATTTCAAAAATTAGAGGGATTTAAATCTAAAGTGGACCACACCACAGGAAAACAAATATGATTGGAGATCCACCATTAAAATCATTCTAAGGCCCACTGTACTTGACATCCAATCCGGGTCATACAAACCCAGATGAAAAGAAAAAACAAAGATCAGCTTGATCCAAAACTTTTATGGCCCCTGTTATAGGAAGATCCGAGCCGACTTCAATCGGAGTTATTGACGATCCGCAAGTCCGAGCGGAGGGTTCAAGCCTCGGCATAACACTAGAAAGGTGGGTTAAGATGGGTGAAGCTCCCATTCTTGACTGCCTTCTTTCCAAGGACAGTCGGGAGAAAAACACTCGAGTTGTACGATCAACTCCGAGCGAACGTCCATCATAATACCGAGAATGGTTAGCCGCATTATTCATGATTGGATCAAGGTTCGGCTCGGGTTGGCGGCCGATCATCAGTTCGAAGCAATGCCGTCGTCCTCAGTCTGGCCGAGCCAAGGCACCTCCGAGAATAAAGGTTCCACGCGCTAAGTGGAGAAACCGTCATAAATGGATATGTCCTTTTATCTCGCCCGCAGATACGCACGCCGTAATACATGATCTTCGGATTCTGGGCAATATCTCCACGATTCGCAAATCCCACTGATCGTGCCGAGATTATCGAACGCGGATCAAGCGATGAAGATGTATAAATATCACATCATTCCATGATAACAGGTACGCAACATCTGGCACTCTCCTTTTCCTCCCCAACTTAGACCCAGATTCCAGTGTCCTGACTTAGGCATCGGAGGGTCCCCCGGCTTAGCCAGGGTCTCCATTGCTCACGGTTTGTGTGAAGGGAACCAGGTCCATCACCTATTCGAAATACGTGAAGAGGGAAGATGGCCGACCAGATTTTGACCTCAACATTTTTGGCGCCGTCTATGGGAAACTGATACAAAAAGTCAGGTTCCTGTTCTCGAAAGCTATGGCTAGAGGAAAGAAGAAGGCAGTGGTGGTGGAACCGGAGCAGACCCGCTCTTCGTCATCACTCCATGAGGAATCCGCACCGGGCCCTTCCCAGCGTTCTCGTAATCATTCCAACAAATACCGCGCCTTGTAAGGTGAAGTGCAAGCCTTGCGCGATGAGGTGGAACGGATGAGACAGGAGCGCGAATCCCAGCAACAACCCAAGCGGAGAAGTCCAGTCCCAGAAGCTGTCGGGCCAGTCGTTCAAGCCCATTCAGCGGCGAGAAGTGTAAGGCGTGAGACATCTCCGCAACAATCTACACGAGTACCAGTTTCGGCTCAAAATCCTCCCCCAGCTCCAATGCGAGCCCCCACCAGGAATGTGACAACTCGGGCCCCGGCGGAAGTCCCGGCCGCCTAGGCTCTGGCTCCAACGGACCTTCGTCACACCCTGGAGAGGAGAAGGGAAAGGAGAACGCCCGAGCCGGAGAATAATCAGGAGGTAGTGGCGGAAAATAGGGATCCCTACGAGTCACGATTCGCAGACCTGATTAACCAAGTTCTGACGTTACAGAAGCAACAACAGTCATCGTCGATCCCGGCTGCTGTTCAAGCCATGATGGAAGAGACCGAGCCCCCGTTCACCTCAGAAATCATGAACGAAGTGATGCCTCAGAGATTTCGGATTCCTCCTGTTATCCAGTACTCCGGGTCCGGTGACCCATCTGATAAGGGTCAAATATTGCATATCAGACCCCGATCATTACCTATTTTACGTACATGATAATGCCTAACATCATATTTTAATGGTGTTTTTATTACAGGATGAAATCAAGAGCGTGTATTGAAAAATGATGTTAAAAGCATGGATTTCATGATCCAAAGTCACCAGAGCACGGGATGGACTCTAGAGAACCAATAATGAAGATTTTACATACCTGGGATCTGAGGAAAGCAAGCCAAAGGAGCCCGAAAAGGGTCCAGAATGAAAGATCACATGGTTCCCGCCATCCGATCAGTTCGAAACTTCATACATGTGATGAGGGCCATAAATTAACCGTACATATTGAATTTCAGCCATTGAAGATCTCGGGAAGTGGCCCAACAGATAGATCAGCCCAGTAATCTCCAATTTGGGGCCCACCTACAATCTGGATATGCCTCAACTTTGGTCTCAAACCCTTAAATGTGAAGACAAACTAAATGGATGGAATGGATTTCCCAGAACTATCAAGGTGGTCCCCACCTGAGTTGGGCGTGCATAGTGCACAAGTGCACTAGCTATGCACGGTAACAAAGAGCCGGTCAAACCCAGTTTCGACCGACTCTTCTTCACAAAAAACGGCATGAGCCGTTCGCTGTTACAAAACAGGGACCTACGGTCCTCTGTTGTGGGCCACAATCAGGATTTTAGGGTCCAATCTGGACCGTCCATTGTCTTTCCAAGGCCCATATTACCAAGGCCTAGGCGGAAATATTCGAAGAAACAGAGACGAGGATCCTAGCCGTTTAAATGTTGGACGGACGACAGAGTATAATATCACGTGGACCTCATCAATAGAAGGTGAAAACTACATATTCCTGACCGAATTTTCCTCCTCCATCCAATGGACGGATTAGATTTCCCAAAATAACTATGAAATGGGCCCCACCATTGTCACAGCGGAAAAAGATCCGCGTTAGCGCAGCAGCGAACGGACGCCGCTGGTCCGTTTTGCGAACAGCAGTGGGCCCCACACGTGGTTTTTTCGGACGATCCAAACCGTTCATCTTGTAGACGGCCGCGAATACTACAAACCCATGTTGAAACTTTGTAACCATGCGTACACATGTGTGTGATACAGAGGCCACAAAAGGGTTGCCCTGCAACGTTCAAATCTGATCTTTCTGTGTTTTCTTCTCTGGGCCGCGTCAATGGACATTCAAAACCACCCATTCTTAACTGAAATTTCATTCTGAATCCAATGGATGGGGTGGATTTTACAGAAAATACTTCTGTGGGGCCCACCGATTATGGCTGCGAAAATTTGCACTCCATGTCCTGCTACAACTCTGCCACTGACTCCAGCCTTCCAGCAGCTATAAAAGAGGAGTGATGGACGTGGGAAAGTCATTCAGAAATTGGATGATTTCTAGATCTACAGCAAGGGAGACAAGAAAGAGAAGAAAGAGAAGAAAGAAGAAAGAGAAATTGGTTTGATGTTTTCTTTATGAATTTTATTTATTCATCTGTTTAATGGATCTTATGGGTAATTAATCTCTCAGCTAGGGCTGAGATGAAGCCCCTAATTTGATTAACTCTTTTATTTGTTGAATTACTTTAAACTTGATTGGTGTGTTTCTTTTTCTAAGTGGGCTTGATTGGTTAAATTCCATACTTCTCCATCTATGAACTCGACCAAAGTATATAGATGGATGTGTTCGGATGCTTATTCTAGGTGCTTGTGTCTGATCATGAACAAGTTTCCTATAGAGGAAGAAACAGGGTGCTTTAATGAACTATACATTCCATGTGCCCGACCAAGGACATGGGATATGTTATTCATGGCATTGCTTAAAGGAATTAGACATTCTGTATGCCCGAGTAAGGACACAGATTGTGCTTTCTCTATACAAGTGGTATCAATCTAGATTAAGGTGAATCATAGACAAAACAAGGGTTATGATAATTAGGGTGGATTCGAAAGTCCTAGTGCTCTTTCTCTGATTGAATTTTCTACCCTATCCTCAATAGTTATTTTCCATAAATTTGTGTTTGTAATTCGCTCCATTATTTGTTGAATTAGTTAAGAAGAATTATGAATTTGAATTGTGACGACCAGTCCTCGTGGGATTCGACCTCGATCTTACCGAGTTTATTACTACATCACAACCCTATACTTGGGGAGGGAATAAGTTTTTGGCACCGTTGTCGGAGACTGTTTCGTTCCAAATTGAATTTAGGATTCTCTCTTATCATAATTCATAGCTTAGGATTTTACTAACTTAGAGTTCTTCTCTTTATTTTAAAAATTAACCTATTTCCTGTTTTGTAGGGTCCTGAGATAAACTTCTAATTTGGTAATCCCTTTCTAAATTCTTTACTTTTCTAATTTTTTTAGAATTAGGTTTTTACTTTTTAGAAATTTTCTAATTCTAGAATTTCTTTTGAATTTTTAAATTTTTTATTTTTAGATTTGAATTTTTCTCTTAAGTAACTTTCTATTTTCTAGTTTTAGAAGTTTCTTTTTCCTTTTTAGAAACTTACTTAGCTTTTTTATTTTAAAAACTTTCTTTTTTAGAAATTAACCGTTGCTTAGGATTTTTCTATCATTGATTTAGGAAACTTGATTTGTTTTTGTTTTCTATTTTCAGGAATTGAGGAAGAAAACTACTAAGTGAAGGAGGAGCTTCTTAAATCTTCTGACATCAATCATCTCCTTTTTCGGGTTCTTTCTTACCATTCTTATTTACATAGTTTTAACTTGTTTTAGAATATCATAGTTTCTAGTTCTAGTTTTCTTTCTCTTAGGTTGTTACTTAGTCTATGCTAGGACGTAGATCTCTAGATATAGAATTAACGTCTTGTGATCCTGAAATAGAAAGAACATTCCATAGAAGATTGAGAGACATCCCAGTTGAAATGGCGAACGAGAATGAAGTTAAAGAGCTTAGGGATTATTCAGCCCCTGTCCAGTTTAATGCACCTTCATGCATAGTGTTGCCAGCCACAACGGTAGCATACTTTGAACTTAAACCTGGGGTCATACAATTGTTGCCCTCTTTCTACAGTTTAGACAAGGAGGACCCATATCATCATGTGAAAGAATTTCTAGACATTTGCTCTACCTTTCGGTTCCAAAACTTCTCAGATGAATCAATCCGTTTGCGCCTTTTTCCTTTTTCTTTGAAGGATAAGGCAAAAGCATGGTTGAATTCTCTAGAAGTTGGGTCTATCACTACATGGGACCAACTATCTAGGAAGTTCTTAAACAAGTTCTTCCCTGTTCACAAAACTAATGCCCTCCGTAGAGAAATCACTAACTTCTTACAAAAAGAGGGCGAGCACTTTCATGAATGTTGGGAAAGATGGAAGGACTTGCTTCTTAAATGTCCACACCACGGTTTTGAGAAGTGGCAACAGGTACAATACTTTTATGACGGTTTGACACCCCAAAATCGTCGCATGGTTGACGCCACTAGTGGAGGGTCCTTCATGACCAAAAGCGATACCGAAGCGTGGAAATTCTTTGAAACCTTGTTTGAAAACTCCCAGTAATGGGACTATTCAGATAGAGGTGAAAGAAGTCCTCAACCACAAAAGAAAGGTGGTATATATGAGATAGGTGTCACGCCTGATCTCTATGCCAAGATTGATGGTCTGACAAAGAAGGTTGATGCTCTGATGTTGCATAATGGACCTCCACAAACAACTCAAGCCGAGGCTTGTGCTATATGCTCTAGTCCTGCCCATCCTATGCAGTCTTGTCCATCTGGTGCAGCATCCCCAGAACTTCTCTCTGAACAAGTACATGCTATGAATACTTTTCAAAAACCTAGGAATGATCCTTACTCGAACACATACAACCCAGGATGGGCTAGACATCCAAATTTTTCTTGGGCAAAGGGACCACAACAAGGAGGACCATCTGGAAATCCTCCTATGCAACCTCAGCAGTTTCCGCAATATCAACAACTGCCTGCACAATCAAGGAAACCATCTCTTGAGGATACACTCCATCTTTTTATGCAGAGTTCTCTCCAATTCAAAAAGACACCCAACAAACCTTACTAGCCAACCAGCAAAGCTTACATGCAAATGCGCAATCCATTGCCAAGCTGGAAGTACAAATGGTCAAATAGCTGCCACATTGAGTGAGAGAGAGAAGGGTAAGTTTCCTGGGCCAACCTGTGGCTAATCCAAAGGGACAATATGAGATTGGCTCTAATTCCAACCAAGGGCAATATCACGAGCAAGCCAAATCAATCACTACCCTTAGGTCAGGCAAACAGATTGACAACAGAATAGAGATGCCTAGGGATGAATCAAATTCCAAAACAAAATATCAAGATGAAGTAGAGAGACACATAAATGCATCTAAAGTCCAAAAGCTCTCTGACTCTCCAAGAGACACTAATGTGCCACCCTATGTGCCCAAAGCACCCTTCCTCAACGTTTGGCACCAATGAAGAAAAGAAACAACTTTGATGAAATCTTGGATGTGTTTAAAAAAGTGCAAGTCAACATCCCGTTGCTTGACCCTATCAAGCAAGTCCCTCCTTACGCTAAGTTTCTTAAAGATTTATGCACTCAAAAGCGTAAGCAGAATGTTCATAAGAAAGTCTTCCTTGTAGAGCAACTTAGCTCAATGATTCAACATAACACCCCTCCTAAATTTAGGGATCCAGGAGCTCCCACCATTTCTTGCGTCATAGGAGATCATAAGATTGGGAAGGCATTACTTGATTTAGGGGCGAGCGTGAATTTGTTACCATATTCGGTTTATGAGCAACTAGGACTTGGTGAGTTGAAACCGACTAAAATAACGTTACAGCTAGCTGATAGATCTGTCAAGGTGCCCCGGGGTGTTATTGAAGATGTGTTAATCCAGTGATAAGTTTTATTTTCCAGTGGATTTCATAGTTATAGATACTCAGCCTCTCCAGAATCCTCATAGTCAGATCCCAGTCATCTTGGGTCGTCCATTTTTTGCCACATCTAATACTATTATAAATTGCAGGAATGGAGTTATGAAGTTATCCTTTAGTAACATGAATATTAAACTCAATGTCTTTAATGCAGGACAACAATCCGCAGATTTGGACGACATATTTGAAGTGGACATGATCGAGAGTCTAGTGCAGGACTCCTTCCGTCAATCTTTTGAAGATCCACTTGAGACCTGCTTAACACAATATGGCACGGATTTTGACAAAGATAGTCCCATCCACGAAGTCAATGCACTGCTCGACTCTACTCCGATATTGGAGACTGAAAAATGGAGAGCGAAAGTGGAACCTCTTCATCCCTCTGAGACTCTTCCCGACAGCACAGTTTCTAACTCTGAGAAGGCAAAAGAGAGCAGGCTACTTAATGTTCTTAGAGCATATAAGGCAGCAATTGAACGGAAGATAACGGAAATACGGGGAGTATGCCCCACTGAATGTATGGATCATGCTACGAGAATGTCACGTGAAATGCAAAGGAAGCATGATCCTAACATGGAAGAAGTCGTTCGAGCAGAAGTCCTTAAATTATTTGACGACAGTGTCAGTTACCTCATTGCAGATAGCACAGCTCATGGGAACTCACATCACCTGTCTGGGATTGGTTAATCAAGGTGTTGAGGTAAGTTCTTTGGCGGACCCTGGTCTTAAAGATTAATGAATTCATAGTCCGTTTTTTTGTCTGGCTGAAGACGTTAAACTTAGCACTCCTGGGAGGCAACTTAGATTTTCATTTCATTTTTTTTAGTTCAATGTTTGTGGGTAACATTACTGCAAACCCTCACGAGACTATAACTCATCCACTAGGGGTAACCTAGGGGTTTAAAGGCTTGTTGCATACGCTAAATGCAATCGAGAGCACCTGCGAAAGTGGTATAGGTAGGATCTTTTATTTTACTGATTTCTCTCTTGTGCTGACTCGCTTTTACACTGATATTTTTAAAAGCTTCTTGATTCTCCATCCAGGTACTATCCTTCCCTCACTCCTCTTTTCTTTTTGTCTCATGTGCATTGCATGCTTATTTCTTTTACATTGAGGACAATGTAGATTTTAGGTTGGGGTGGGAGATTAGGTTACCTAATCAGTTTATTTTCATGGTCTTGAGCAAAATTGTGAAAATTTTTAAAATTTTTCTGGAATTTCTATTGAATTCAAAGTGATTTTGAAGGATAGTTGTGATTTTGAAATTACAAGATACAAAATGTGAGTAATTTATGACTCTTGGATTCATTTGTCTGACAGATTTCACACTTAAGTTTGAATTGTTAATCCATGATTAAAAGTTGTAAACATTGATTGAGCCAGGATTGCACATAACACATCTCGCTTATACATTAAGGTTCGGATTCGATAACTGAATGATTAACTTGGTAAACACTAAGCATGAAAGGAACTAGCCTGAAAAAAATAATAATAAAAATTTTAACATCAGTTTATAAAGAAGAATTGAAAGAGTAAGTCACATAATCGTCATCATAGGTTTGCTCCCTATAGATGAAGATTCGATTCCCCATAGTTGACATGAGAAAAGATTTAGGCGACAAGTTTTCACCATAGGTTTGCTCCCTATAGGTGCAGATTTGATTTCCCTCCTTGACACCACTGTTTATAAAGGAAATCAAAGGCTTATAGAACGAAAAGATGATCTAAAATGCTAGTGTGGGTTTCAGGTTTGGTTGTCACGAATTACTAATGATATCATGAAATTGACAATTGGATCTTTTAATGATTGTAAGCCGAGATTACACTATACACTTATGGAACTCAATGTTTAAAATTGTTCTAATTAATGGATTAATATTTTGAACTTGATTATGAAGTTTACTGTAAGCTTGATTTCAGGAGAAAAATCTTCTCACCATTCATGAATCTTAGAATTTTCACATCTCAACTATCTGTTCACAAGTCACTCGAGTTTACAGGAATTACCTTTTATTTCTAAAAATACTTTTCGCATGTTTTGCTTGGGACTAGCAAAATGCTGGTTGGGGGTTGTGATAAGGGTCAAATATTGCATATCAGACCCCGATCATTACCTATTTTACGTACATGATAATGCCTAACATCATATTTTAATGGTGTTTTTATTACAGGATGAAATCAAGAGCGTGTATTGAAAAATGATGTTAAAAGCATGGATTTCATGATCCAAAGTCACCAGAGCACGGGATGGACTCCAGAGAACCAATAATGAAGATTTTACATGCCTGGGATCTGAGGAAAGCAAGCCAAAGGAGCCCGAAAAGGGTCCAGAAGGAAAGATCACATGGTTCCCGCCATCCGATCAGTTCGAAACTTCATACATGTGATGAGGGCCATAAATTAACCGTACATATTGAATTTCAGCCATTGAAGATCTCGGTAAGTGGCCCAACGGATAGATCAGCCCAGTAATCTCCAATTTGGGGCCCACCTACAATCTGGATATGCCTCAACTTTGGTCTCAATCCCTTAAATGTGAAGACAAACTAAATGGATGGAACGGATTTCCCAGAACTATCAAGGTGGTCCCCACCTGAGTTGGGCGTGCATAGTGCACAAGTGCACTAGCTGTGCACGGTAACAAAGAGCCGGTCAAACCCAGTTTCGACCGACTCTTCTTCACAAAAAACGGCAAGAGCCGTTCGCTGTTACAAAACAGGGACCTACGGTCCTCTGTTGTGGGCCACAATCAGGATTTTAGGGTCCAATCCGGACCGTCCATTGTCTTTCCAAGGCCCATATTACCAAGGCCTAGGCGGAAATATTCGAAGAAACAAAGAGACGAGGATCCTAGCCGTTTAAATGTTGGACGGACGACAGAGTATAATATCATGTGGACCTCGTCAATAGAAGGTGAAAATTACATATTCCTGATCGAATTTCCCTCCTCCATCCAATGGACGGATTAGATTTCCCAAAATAACTATGAAATGGGCCCCACCATTGTCACAACGGAAAAAGATCCGCGTTAGCGCAGCAGCGAACGGACGCCGCTGGTCCGTTTTGCGAACAGCAGTGGGCCCCACATGTGGTTTTTTCGGACGATCCAAACCATTCATCTTGTAGACGGCCGCGAATACTACAAACCCATGTTGAAACTTTGCAACCATGCGTGCACATGTGTGTGATACAGAGGCCACAAAAGGGCTGCCCTGTAACGTTCAAATCTGATCTTTCTGTGTTTTCTTCTCTGGGCCGCGTCAATGGACATTCAAAACCACCCATTCTTGACTGAAATTTCATTCTGAATCCAATGGACGGGGTGGATTTTACAAAAAATACTTCTGTGGGGCCCACCGATCATGGTTGCGAAAATTTGCACTCCATGTCCTGCTACAACTCTGCCACTGACTCCAGCCTTCCAGCAGCTATAAAAGAGGAGTGATGGACGTGGGAAAGTCATTCAGAAATTGGAGGATTTCTAGATCTACAGCAAGGGAGACAAGAAAGAGAAGAAAGAGAAGAAAGAAGAGAGAGAAATTGGTTGATGTTTTCTTTATGAATTTTATTTATCCATCTGTTTAATGGATCTTATGGGTAACTAATCTCTCAGCTAGGGCTGAGATGAAGCCCCTAATTTGATTAACTCTTTTATTTGTTGAATTTACTTTAAACTTGATTGGTGTGTTTCTTTTCTAAGTGGGCTTGATTGGTTTAAATTCCATACTTCTCCATCTATGAACTCGACCAAAGTTTATAGATGGATGTTGTTCGGATGCTTATTCTAGGTGCTTGTGTCTGATCATGAACAAGTTTCCTATAGAGGAAGAAACAGGGTGCTTTAATGAACTATACATTCCATGTGCCCGACCAAGGACATGGGATATGTTATTCATGGCATTGCTTAAAGGAATTAGACATTCTGTATGCCCGAGTAAGGACACAGATTGTGCTTTCTCTATACAAGTGGTATCAATCTAGATTAAGGTGAATCAATAGACAAAACAAGGGTTTGATAATTAGGGGTGGATTCGAAAGTCCTAGTGCTCTTTCTCTGATTGAATTTTCTTCCCTATCCTCAATAGTTATTTTCCATAAATTTGTGTTAGTAATTCGCTCCATTATTTGTTGAATTAGTTAAGAAGAATTGTGAATTTGAATTGTGACGACCAGTCCTCGTGGGATTCGACCTCGATCTTACCGAGTTTATTACTACATCACAACCCTATACTTGGGGAGTGAACACCATCCGAACACGTGGAAGCTTATCGTTCGTGGATGCAGATACAGACTGCAACTGATGTAATGATGTGCAGAGGATTCTCGACTACTCTCATGGGTTCCGCTCGGAATTGGTATCTGCAACTCAAGCCCGGATCCATACGTTCATTCGAAGAACTGGCTCGGTCATTCCTTACCCAGTTCATAAGCGGTAAGAGAAGCCGAAAACCCAATACCCACCTGCTTACCCTCAAATAAGGGCCGAAAGAGTCCTTGAAGGATTATATCGCCCGATTCAACGAGGAAGCACTGCAGGTGGAAGACTATAACGACAAGATGGCTCTCGCCGCAGTATGTAGCGGCTTGAGGGAAGGGAAGTTCGCCTTCTCTATAGGGAAGAACCCGGCGAAGACATTAGCCGAGCTCATTGCTAGAGCTCAGAAATATGTCCATGCCGAGGAATTCTCTGCTACTCGTAAGAATATCCAAATAACTGAGCCGAACGGGAAAGGAAAGAGGCCAAGGAACGAGGAACCCCAAGCCCCAAGAAAAACTCGGATGATCATTCTTCTCGCGATCGCCGACCGAGCAGGAAGCTAGAAGGAAGATTTCGTTCCTACACGCTTCTCAACACTACCGCCGAGCAGATCTTACTGGATATCCGCAGCGAGAAACTTCTCAACTGGCCAGTCTGCATGCGGGCAGACCCGAAACTTCACGACAAGCGCAAGTATTGCCGCTTTCATCGAGATCATGGCCACAATACCGAAGAATGTGTAGATCTCAAGGATGAGATTGATTCCCTCATTCGGAAGGGGCACTTACGACGGTACACCAAGCAAGAGAAAACTACTTGGAAAGAGGAGCGAACACAAGAACGCCCCAAAAATCCACCCAAAGTACCTGCGGAGATCCGCACCATCTTCGGAGGTCCATCAGGCGGAGGAGATTCAAACAGAGCCCGAAAAGTTCATTCCCGAAGGAGCCCAGAGTATTACGTCAATCTTACCGAGCGGCCCAACAAGAAACCACGAGTCAGTCCCTGTAGCCTCACCTTCATGGAGGATGACGCTCGAGGGATCCAACATCCACATCATGACGCCTTGGTAGTCACTATGACCATAGCCAATCATAAGGTGTATCGGATTCTTGTTGACACTGGAAGTTCATCCGACGTGATCTATTCTGAGGCCTTCGGAAGGATGGAGATTCCACAGTCTCATCTCAGACCTGTGAAAACCCACTTACACGGCTTTGCCGGAGAGAGAATAATCTCTGAAGGAGCCATTTCCCTCCCAGTGACTGCGGGAGAAGGGCAACATCAAGTCACCATGATGGTGGACTTCCTTGTTGTCAATGTGCCATCAGTACATAATGTGATTATGGGCAGGCCTTCCCTCAATGCAATGCAGGCGGTCGTGTCTACTTACCACCTGATGATGAAATTTTTTGCCGAAGGCGGAACGAGTTACCTCCGAGGCGACCAACGCGAGGCTCGAAGATGTTATGCCATTGCGGTTCAAAAAGGGTCTGTAAAGCAAACACTCACTATCAACATCTTGGACCCGCGCGGACCTACTGAGAATAAACCAATTGAAAATTTGGAGAAGGTACCGCTTGACGAAGCCGATCATAGCAAGACGGTTCAGTTCGGGACATCACTCAGTCCAGAGCAACGCTCCGAACTGTTAACTTTCCTGCGACGACACAGGGACGTATTCGCCTGGTCGCACGCGGATATGCCAGGGATTTCTCCAGACGTTTTGGTCCATCGGTTGAATGTGGATCCAATCCATAAGCCTGTGAAGCAGAAGAGGAGACCGTTTGATGCTGAGCGATGTGAAGCCATTGCGGAAGAAGTCTCAATTCTGTCGGACGCCGGCTTCATAGAAGAAGTATACTATCCAGAGTGGATCGCAAATGTTGTGTTGGTTAAGAAGGCAAACGGCAAATGGAGAGTATGCGTGGACTACTCAGACCTGAACAAAGCATGTCCGAAAGACAGTTTCCCATTGCCTCGGATCGATTAATTAGTAGACAGTACTGCAGGACACGAACTACTTTCCTTCCTGGACGCCTACTCTGATTATAACCAAATCGCGATGCATCCCCCAGATAGGCAGAAGACTACCTTTGTCACGGACAGGGGGCTCTACTGTTACCGGGTCATGCCATTTGGCCTGAAAAACGCTGGGGCTACATACCAGAGGCTAGTCAACCAGATGTTCGCAAGACAGATCGGACGCACAATGGAAGTTTACGTCGATGACATGTTGGTAAAAAGCGTCAAGGCATCTGATCACTTCGCGGACCTCGGGGAAACCTTCGCAGTCCTCCGAGAATATCAAATGAAGCTGAACCCAACAAAATGCGCTTTCGGAGTCAGTTCAGGAAGATTCCTTGGATTTCAAGTCAGTCAGAGAGGCATCGAAGCCAACCCGGATAAGATTAAAGCACTCCTCGACATGAGTTCGCCTCAGACTGTCAAGGAAATACAATGCCTCACTGGATGGGTAGCAGCGCTCGGACGCTTCATATCCCGAGCCACTGACAAGTGACTCCCCTTCTTTCAGCAATTGAAGGGTCATAAGAAGGCCGAGTGGACGCCTGAATGTGAGCAAGCTTTCCAGCAGCTGAAACAGTATCTGGGCTCACCACCTTTGCTATCGAAACCGGAAGAAGACGAATCTTTGTTCCTATACCTCGCAGTCTCAGCCTCAGCAGTCAGCTCGGCCCTGATCAGGGAAGTGGGGAACAAACAACATCCAGTATACTATGTGAGTAAAGCCATGGTACCAGCAGAAACGAGATACCCCGCTCTGGAGAAGCTCGCACTCAACTTAGTTGTTTCGGCTCGGAGGTTGCGTCCATATTTCCAAGCTCATTCAATCATCGTGTTAACCGACTCCCCCTTAGGCAGATTCTTCAAAAGCCAGAGGTCTCGGGTCGGTTGACCAAATGGGCGATCGAACTTGGAGAATTTGACATTACTTTCCGGCCGAGGACAGCAAAGAAAGGCCAAGCGGTGGCTGATTTCATCGCAGAATTCACTGTTCTAGGTGAAGGGCAGATCAACAATGAGGTTGAGATGACCCCGCATGACCTCCCAAACAGCTCACAGGGCACTCCAAAAGCCGGATGGATCCTCTACGTTGACGGGTCATCTAACTCAAAACGAGCCGGGGCAGGGATCGTCTTAATCGCCCCTGACTCTACAATTATCCAATATGCTATCCGACTCGGCTTCAAAGCTTCCAACAATGAGGCGGAGTATGAGGCACTGTTAGCCGGGCTCAGATTGACTGCCAGCCTAGGGGTCCAATCTATACAAGTTCGATGCAACTCTCAGCTGGTCGTGAATCACATCTCCGTCGATTATGAAGCCAAAGAGAATAGAATGATTGCTTACCTAAACGAGGCCAGAAAGCTGATCGAGAAATTTTGGAACTGTACGATCCGGCAGATTCCGAGGACAGAAAATACATGGGCTGACGCCCTGGCAAAGTTGGCGTCGGCCGCAAAAGGAGAGATTCCGCGGATCATTCCGGTAGAGTTCATTGAACATCCCAGCATCGATTGAATAGAGAAAAAGACGGTTAACCTAGTGAATAGCGCCTCGAGCTGGATGGACCCAATCTTTGGCTACCTCGAGTCAGGGGAGGTTCCCTCGGACAAACAGGAGGCTAGACGTCTGAGAGTCCGATCAACAAGATATGTTATTCTGAATGTAACCCTGTATAAGAAGGGGTATTCTCAGCCATATCTCAGGTGTCATCGACCCGAAGAAGCGGCATATGTCATCCGGGAGATTCATGAGGGGATCTGCGGAAACCATTCTGGCGGCCGAGCCCTGGCTCTGAAGGTGTTTCGGCAGGGATACTTTTGGCCAACCATCAAAGAAGATGCCAAAAAGTATGTTAGAAAATGTGACAAATGTCAGCGATTTGCGGCCGTGCCTAAGCAACCGGCAGAAGAAATGACTCCCATGAGCGGTCCGTAGCCTTTCGCTCAGTGGGGAATCGACATCATTGGCCCTCTGCCGACTGGAAAATGACAAGTCAAATTTTCCATCGTCGCTATTGATTACTTCACGAAGTGGGCTGAAGCCGAGCCCGTCGCAAAGATTACCGAACAGAAAATAATTGACTTCGTCTGGAAGAACATAGTCTGCAGATTTGGAGTTCCGAATACAATCGTTTCAGACAATGGCCGGCAGTTCGACAATGACAACTTTAGAAGTATATGCCGAGGGCTCGGCATCAGGAACGCTTATGCATCGCCTCGGCATCCGCAGTCCAATGGGCAAGTGGAGGTAGTAAACAAGGTCATCCAGCACCACCTCAAGAAGAAACTGGAAAAAGCAAAGGGTAACTAGCCGGAAGAACTTCCATTCGTCCTCTGGGCGTACAGAACCACAGCTCAATCCTCTACTGGAGAAACTCCATTCTCTCTTTCCTATGGGTCGGAGGCAATAGTGCCCGTTGAAGTCGGCCTCCCTACGGCTCGAGTGGAAAATTACCACGAGAATCAAAATGCCGAGCAAATCGCAGCCAATTTGGATCTTCTTGAAGAAATCCGAGAAGTTTCAAAGCTCCGTGCCATTACCCGACACCAACAAGTAGCCAGATTCTACAATTCTAAAGTGAAGGTTAGACGATTCCGACCAGGGGACCTGGTTCTTCGACGAGTCTTTCAGAACACGGCCGAGCCGGGAACCGGAGCACTCGGACCTAATTGGGAAGGGCCATACCGAGTAGTCTGATCAGCCAAGCCCGGGTCCTACCACTTGGAGGATCTCGAAGGCCGTCAACTCCCCCACCCGTGGAATGCTGAGCATCAGAAAGTCTACTATCCCTAATGAGGCGCTCCGAGCTGACTTTGAGGTCTATTCAATAAATGTACGTTCCCAAGCGACAAGCCTTTAAGGCTATGAATAAAAACATATCTGATCGGCTTATCAACAAAGATTAAATGGATTAATTTCTACAAAGGCACCTCCTCCTAACCGAGGAGAAAAAGCCACGAGGCGATCTGACTCCCTAGTAAGGAAGTCAGACCAATTTCTACAAAGGCTTCCCCCCTTTATCGGGAGGATAAAGCCAATGGGTGACCCGACTCCTCAGTAAGGGAGTCGGTCCTACCTACATGAAAGGCCCTTCGCTGAAAGCGAAACGAGTTGATCCTTTTAAGGATCAGACCGAGGCCCAAACAACATCTGAACGACTCAAGGACTCGGCGCGACTACATAATCAAGTAAGCAAGTACACCAGGCATACTGAAGATTAACCAATAAAAAAGGAAGTGATCCAAAATTAAGTTCTTTCATTATATGTTCTGAATATGAAGTACATAGTAAAAAAATAAAAATAAAAAGAATCGGAGTCTTCAAGAGGTCAGAGGAGCTTGGGAATCGGGGGCTTGACCCTGGCTGGTCACCTCGGTAGCAGTATCGGCAGGGTCCTCAGGCAGGAGGGGATCGAGGTCAAGGTCCGGGTATAACTTCTGGACCTCGACAAAGCACTCGTCAAAGTTACGGTTATAAAACTTGGCGGCCTTGTCATCCCTCTCCTTCGAAGTCTTGTACGCATCTATTGCCGCAGCAACTGCCGCTGCCAAGGAGGCCTCAGCCTCGGCCCTCTGAGTCTCCAGAGTCGTGGCAACAGCTCTGTTTTTTCTCTTCTGCAGCTTCGGCCTTGGTCTTCTCCAGGTCCTCTCTTAATCGGATAGTCTCTTCAGCTAGGGTGTCAGCGTGGGCCCTGGCGCGATCCAGCTCGGCTACTGCTGCATCATGTCGTGCCTCGAGGTCCTTCGCAACCCCCTGAAGCTGGAGCAGTTCGGACCTGCTACTTTCAAGCTGATGACACAAATTACTCCGCTCCAGCTGAAAGATAGAAGCCTTGTCCCGTAAGACTCCCGCTTCCGCCTTGAGAATCTCCGTCTCCGCCCGGAGAGCTCCCACCTCGCTCCTGAGGGTTTCGACCTCAGCGTCAATTTTCCGACGCTCTCGAACCCTCTCCCAGCATAGGAGGATCCTCGAAACAGACTGATCCAAGGCAAGAAAATGAGAAAAATAATAATAATACAAAAACGGCTATAACTTTTTCAAGAGAAGAGGCAGGAAATACCTGGTAGAAGATTCCAGCCAAATCTTCCAAGAAGCAGTCGTCCGGTTTATCAAGAAGGCGCAAAATAGATTCCTCCGTGACGTGTTTCGCCGCCCAGTCTGTCAAACAAGACATGTGATAACCCGGCTCGAACCCTCGTCTGCTCGTGCCAACTTGAGCCGAGTCTGTCGCCTCCCCAGCTCCCGTCCGACTACCAGCCGAGGGTTGAGCCTCACCCTCGGCATCGCGTACAGCCTCCCCCTCATTACCCGGGAGGGTAATCATGGCATCAGCCATCCGAACAGCTTCCTCCCTCTCGAAAGATGATGCAACAGCTATCAATGGAGGATTGAACCGAGCTCCCTCGGTGAGGGGAACGGCGATGGACGGAGGGGGGGTTGCCCCTGTTGCTGGAGCAGGGGCGAGGTTATGGCCGCCCAAAGGTGCGACCGTATCAGCACCTACCAGGGGCACCGTGGCTGCACCCGGTAGTATTGGAGTTGGGGACACAATTGCAGATGCAGATGGTCCCTCAACCGAAGGTGCTGCGGAAGGAAATGGAGCTGTATCCCGAACTGAGATGTTCGGGATAGGGGGGAGTGCCGCCCCCCAAGCCGCGGCCCCTGAGGCAGAACCTGGATGACGAACTCCTTGAACGATCTTCTTCCTCCGAACTACCTTCGCCGGGGGCTCTGCTCTCAGCATCTCCTCTGCAGTCAGCGCAGCTTTCCTCCTCCGAGAACCAGATGCCTCGGCCATACCTGCGCAGGAGAATAATAATAGCGTTACCTCGGATCAATAAAAATACACTGGCTGAAAATAAGAATACTCACTGAGCGAAGTAGGGAGCAGCCTCGTTTTGCAAAGCCCCGATCGGTAAAGGTTAGCAGCCGTGATCAGATCCGACCAGTAGCGACGCTCCTCCGAGTATGTCCTCGCCTTGGCTATCTGGTTCCTTTGGTCTGAAGTAACGAAGGGCACGCCCCTCGCGAAACCTGCAAAACTGTAACATCCCGGATTTTTGCCAACCTGGGATTAGACGTTCTAGGGCAATGGGTCGATCCTAAGACCTTATCAACTTGTCAAAACTAAATCCCACAGTCTAAAATCGCTCCTGAACCCATTTCCTTCACAAATCCCACCCTTCACTACCTTGTGCCTTCAATTTTTCAAAGCACTTTCGCCCTAGACACTAACTTAAACTAGCTAAGTAGTAAAACTTGGATCACTTTATATACAAACTGCAAAGGCCTAAGTACCATCTCTACCAGAAAACAATTAGGATTAAATCCTTTAGAAATTTAACAAAGTTAACTAAGTGCAAACTCGATTAGCCATGAAATCCGTTGGGATCGCTTTAAATACGATCTGCAAGACCCAAAACTTGTAAAACATGTGACTCTAGGTTACCCTAAAGTCTAGAGCCAAACTCATTACCCGTCTGCTCTCGGGACTGAAACGAAACTTCGTATGAGGTCTAGATCGCACATCGGGAGTCCGATTAACACGAATCTAAGGAACTAGGACCGCCCCACTGGGCTTGACAATCATCTCAAAAATCAGCTCCGACCGATGTCCCACGGTCATTTATTTCGATCCGGAGCGAGGGTGTGTGAAAAACACTATTCCTTTGAAAAGAAAATATCTGGAATAGTGATCTGGCACCTTTCGCTTGCGCATCAGTATTAAGCAACCTGACCGTCAGAATCAGACCACATTACACCCTCGGATCAGGAAAAATTTCAGGAACATTTACATGTACTTGGAATTTCGGATCGTGGCCCACTGACCGTTGAACTGAAAGTGGTCCGCCACGTGCGATCTGGGATTTCGATCGAGTCGAAAACGTGATCCCTCATAGATCCATGTGTGGTGAGCTTAAGTCTGACGTTTGGCTCAAAGAGGGCCACCAGAACACCTCTTTTGAGCTGGAAAAGTGGCGAATATCCTATATTAGCAGTAACCCTTGAACAGGAGTCTATTTCGGTGAGTTTTGAGGCTATATAAGGACCTTAAACCCTCTCCCATTCCAGCCATACGAATTTGGATTTGAGAGAGGGAAAAGAGAGAGAAAGTGAGGGAGAAGTGGGAGAAACTCCCTGCCGTCGTTCCCTGCCACCACACGGGCTGCACCATCTCGTTCTCATCGCTTTCCCGGCGATTCCAGCCCCGTTTCTAGGTAAGAAATCCTAACCCTAACCTGTTTTGGGGTTTAGACTGTTGTAGGTTGTGAAATAGCTAACCTATTTCGTTCGCTAGGTTGCCAAACTGCCGAATACGGAAGCTTAGCAAACCTATCGTCTCCGTTACGATTCTACGACCAAAGGTGAGGACTTTAAGCGTATAAGTTACGTTTTTCAACGCTTTCAATGTCAGATAATGATAGATTCATGATCTGTATGCAAATGCACATGTACAAAGTGCTTTCCGTTTCCTGTTTCGATTAGCGATAAAGAATATGGATTTTCACATACTCTAGATATACGTATAAATACCGTATACGTATTTTTCTTGGGAAAATGTTTGACATGTTTATTTAATGTTTGATTATATCATGTGTGGATAAAATGTTAGTTTGGCGAAAAGAATCGCAAAAATACATGTTCATGTGTAAATGTCATGTATGTTGAAATTGCGTATTTTAGAAATTCCGCATACGTGCGGATTTTGGAAATATAATTGTCATGATCAATTGTTGTATGAATATGGTATACGCGGATAAAATAACCGCTTAGCGAAAGAATAGCCCTAATACATGTTTGCTAACATACACTATATATGTTGGAATAGTGTATTCTAAGTGTTTGCGAAAATGGCTGAATGAGTATAGAATTCTCATTTGTGCTCGCCATGACTAATTGTCATGGATTCATGATTGATGTATGGGCGATACCCCTTTTGACGAAAGGATTTGCCCTAGGTCACGCCACGGCCAATATACACTATATGTGCTAAATGTGTGGCCCAAGTGTTTGTGGAAATGACTGAATGAATATGGAACTTGGATTCCTGCTTGCCATGACTATCCGTCGTGGGTGTACGCGTGTTACGATTGGGGCAACTCCCTAGTGAAAGGATTTGGCCTAATGCCTATGTGATCGACATATGTCATGTATGTTGATGTATGGTTGTTTAAGTGTTTCTTGAAATGTCTGAATGTGTAGTAGTTAGCAAATTGTAATATATAAGGGTGTTGAGGTATGACTCTCAACCTCTTTTCACTATGTGTATGATCTCCTTTGATAGTTGTGTGATTAGGATTTGAACATGTACAAACTCATGCTTGTGTTGTGATTCATAACATGCTCAACTGTTTATGATTTTGATTATGTAATGCATATGTTTAAATTTATATTTATGTTGTATGATCCGTCATGGGTGATGGGGGAGCGGAGCAACGAGTGCGTGCAACAGCCCTGGCAGCCCTAAACGGATAATACCAGACTGATTGTATGATTTGAATCCTGATCCATTACTGCTTTATATCTCTGTAATTGATTGTGTTTGGGGCTATGATTATAGTCCAGGCAATCGGTAACGAGATTGAACTCGTGGCTGAGATTCATTTGCCACGTGGGATGTGTTCGACGAACTCGAGTCGTGCGTTGCCTGTCGGCAGTGGCTAGGCCACACGAAGTTGTTTATGCACTTCATGTCGTGCAGCTCAACGGGCGATCGTGTTAGTCGAGCTCATCAAGTAACCCGATCTGCCTTATGTATGTTCACCCTGTTTGGTCGCTACTGCTTGAACCTAGGGTACCAAACTTACCAGTGGCGATCCCCGTTTAACCATGGTACCTAGATCCGCTAAGTCGCATGAGCCGGGCATGGTGGTATGGGACACCGTGGTCGAGCTGTCGGCCTACGCTGGGGCCATGTGCCTCCCCGTAGTGACCATTGCGCAATCAACTCGTGAGCCGAATATGGTGGTATGGGACACTGTATTCGAGCTGTCGATACTTCGGCGAGAGCCGAGTACGGTGAGATCTGTGCTCGTGCTGACGGGCGACGAGTCCTCCGTGGTATCATCGAGTACACTCCAAGGGTCTGTGATTGGCCACGAGTCTTTCACAGCAACTAGAGTGTGAGTTGAGCCGAGTACGGTGAGACCTGTACTTGAGCTGACGGCTAGTGATTGAGCCGAGTACGGTGAGACCTGTACTCGAGCTGACGGCCAGCAATTGAGCCGCATACGGTGAGATCTGTATCCGCGCTGACGGGTGATGAGCCCTTTGCGATGCCTTCACTACGCTTCTCAAACCATAATATCGTATGAGATTATCTAGGATTGACGACCCTAGAATGGATCATGTTTGGGAATGATACAAGGGAGGTACCTTAGTTTCCTAATACTGCTGTTTGAAATGGACTAATAAAAACTTGGTAATCATGAGCATCATCGCACCGCATGTGCTTTGTAGATGTGGCGCACTGAGGGAGTAAGCATTCGCGAACGTAAGATGATGTCGCTTGAGGGTGGTTTGGCAAGGGCATACAGCATCATGTCATTTCATTCTTGCATGTAATAAGAGTAGTTAGAATTGTTTGATTTGTACCGCTTTATCATTACTGCTTGATTGAATTGATAACATGTTAACCTATGCCTTATTGTTCCACTGAGTCGATCACTCACTCCCACGTTACGGGACGGTGTTCCGAACACCCACCAGATTTGTTGAATTTCAGGTGATGGCGATGCTTGTGAAGCAGAGCCGGACTACTTCTGTGATGATAGGAGGAGTTCTCCTATCTGTATCTCTCTGGCAGGTCAATGAAGACCTGATATTGTATTGACGGGGCTATGGCACATGGGATAGGAGGCATTACACTTCCTCACATTTGGTATATTCTAGAACTGCACTTATATTTATTTAACCTGGTAATGTTATCACACTCTGGAGACTCATCATAGGTTATCTATTTTATCTATCTATCACAGTCTTCCGCTTGCAAATTTAATTGTCTCTGGAGTATGATATCCTGTTTTGGCTTAATCTCACTCATGTTCAATGCACAAATTCAATCAACATCCAATCATCATTCATTTTGTTGCATAAGTGATGTTCTGGAACTCGGGAGTTGAGTTTATGTTCGACCCCCGATTTTCAGGGCGTTACAAGATGGTATCAGAGCATGATTTGATTAAACCGGACCTGGGTTATGGTCACACTACGCACACTGACGCACTCTGACTTAGGAGGGAGCGACGGAATGTAGAAACAGTCTTAGGCATCCCTGACCTTAAAACGTTTCTAGGTTGTCTAGCGAAGGGTCTAGATCACAATCCACCTCATCCCAATCATGGAGAATCAGGAAAATGTGCGATAAACGTGATGAGGATAACTACTCCGAATCCTTGGAGCTTCTCTGGACTTCTCGAATCTACAAGAGGAGAAAGCAGAACTACATTCTAATAAATTCGAAATTGATTAATGAATGCTTAAAAATGAGTTCACAACCCTTTAAATAAGTATACCAGGTAATGGGAAAGAAATCAGGAACAAATTACAACTAAAACTCCTAAAATTCGCGATTTACTATAGGGTCGTGATGTCTACTAAGTGCGCAAGGCTTTCAGCCAAAAATAGTAAGTGTCCTATTTGATTTCACTAAACCGTTCTCCTAATTATTCTAAGCTCTTTACACGATGCGCACAACTCCTAAAGCCCAACAGATGAAGAGTAATTAACTAAAACTACCATTTTTAGCAAAACAAAATTGAAGCGGGGAAATACCGTCAATCGGAGGGTTTTCTCGCAATTCGGGCTGCGCAACCCGGCATAGCTGGGTTGGTTGGCTTCATTAGCTCGTTCTACCCCAAATTCATATATTTTACGTCAGATAACTCATTCCGGATTGCAAGTTACGTCCGAATATCCCGAAACTACCCGTAATGGAGCGAATCGGAGTCGAGGGCCTCTCCACTTAAAACCGATGGGACCCAGGGTCGAACCAGGGTGCATTTGGCACCTTGGGACCATGGAGAACAGGTCCTCACCGCGGCGGCGCGGCTCCGGCCAAGTTCGGCCGCGGCGGCGCCGCGGGTCGGGCGGCGCGCCGCCGCCCGGTCGTGTTTCCGGCGGGGGTCCAAGGCTCAGGTTGGTCGGCCCGACCTCCCCTACCCCCTGGCACGTGCCATTTTGGCAATTGTTTAGAATTTTGGGGGCTGGAGCCCCCCTCTCTCTCAAACGCCCTTCCTAGCCCTCCAACTTGCTGTTTTACCTCTCAAACCTTCCCTCTAATCACTCATTTCATCATTTCCTGCCCAACTCATCCTCTTCCAACGTTTACAACATAACCTACTCCCTACCCTCTCCATTCTCTTCTTTTGATCACTTACATGCCCCATTTGGAGCTCAAAGTCGGGTAAGCTCTCAACCCATCCCATCTATTCATTTCCTTCTTCAAACCCTATCTATTGGGCCTCTACGACGTCTGTCGAGAACCCAAGTCCGTGGAGAACCAAAAACTCCAGCCCCCCATTTCCTTATCCTCATTTTTCCATGGCTCTATCCGAGCTTGTACGGCCATTTCTTGGAGGCCTAATCATCCATACCATGTTTGGAGTGTAGGCAGTTAAACGTAAATCCTGTATTTTTCTTTTCAAACTATACTTGGAAATTCCTCATCCTGGGATTTGGACTCCCATCTCACACTTTCCGACACAAGGCTCATTTTCCAAGGCCTATAAAATTAATCCCCCTCCCACCCTCCTACCAACCATGTCACACCCAATCCCAAGGTAGGATTAGCAATACAGTCCCATTTAATACAACTTAAGACCACTTGCCAACTAGTGTTGAAGTGATAAAGTCCCTTGATATACATTAACCTACCGCACTCTGATAGCTTAAGCTTTCTGAGTAAACGGTTGTTTGACAAATAGACCCTCGGAGTTTTGGGCCTAGAGCAGTGCTTCGACAGACTTGACGATATAGGCAATCCAACCAGAACCCCCTTAGTTGGTTTGAGCATGTGTGATATGCTCGGGCGTAATTAAATTCAACTTTAGGCAGCTCAATTCCAATTAGACAACTTTAACCCTAAGTAATAAAACCCTTCCTTGGTGAAATCATCTAGCATAGAGGCATGGACTTTAAATCACAACTAGTGGATTACCGCTACGCATACGTTGAGCCTAGGCTGCTGACTAGACTAAGAAATATAAACGACTAACAATACTAAGATAATTGAGTGATGGACGTAGTTAGTTGGCTTGCATAGGTTGAAACGAGACCCCGTTCCTTTGTTGGATCCTCTCGATACCCATAGGTATCAATGCCATCGTACACATCGTCGATGAAAGGCAGACCAATGTATTTCCCATTTCATGTCAAGGATAGGTTATAAATTACACCTTGTTCCGACATACGGATCAGGGCATAGCTCTTGAGCCTCGAGGGTGAAAATAAAGTTTTAAGGGGGGTAGAACATTATGAGCCCAATCTAGTTAGGTCGCCTGATATGCCTCTTTAAACTGGGTGGCACAGCGGAAACGCGGTGGACCCTACCCCACTGGCCCAGGATCGAAACGGTGCTCGTTGAATGCGAACATTATTGAAGCCGTAGCCTGTCCTACTATGAGAAACCGTTTTAGGATGATCTAGTAAGATTTGATTCACCTTTTCCTTTGACATAGATAATAACGAGGACTCTCTTAGACGAAGACCTAAAGGGTGACCTTAGACATGGACAATTTGACCTTCCTATGATGGACATTCCCTACGTTTCTAGAGTGATCGGACTACGGAGTTACTGAAATATACAACTGCGAAACATTCGCGGCTTGACCCAATTCTCAATCCTGGGCGACTACCAATGGACTCTCTGCTGACGAGCGGACGACCAGGATCTACCAGGATTCGGAAGGGATACGATGAGCTTCCTACCCTGGCCCGGTAGATGATCGATGTATCGGGATCGAGCCCACTATTACCGTCTCTCCGTGTTGGTCAAACAATGAAAACAGCTATCTTGCTCTAAATTGTTGGGAATTGTCGTCGAGACCCAAATAGGTAAGGAAATAAATGGTAGCAAACCATCAGGGTATGAGAAATGGATAAACAACTAAGTTTTAAGGGGGGTAGACTAAAATGAACCTGCTGGTATTTACCCTACCACGCGTAGAAACTTGAAATCAATAAGTCTTAGGCAAATGAAATAATAGAAATCTTCTCTTATTACCCTTAGCCAATTTCGGGGACGAAATTTTGTTTTAAGGGGGGTAGATTGTAACATCCCGGATTTTTGCCAACCTGGGATTAGACGTTCTAGGGCAATGGGTCGATCCTAAGACCTTATCACTTGTCAAAACTAAATCCCACAGTCTAAAATCGCTCCTGAACCCATTTCCTTCACAAATCCCACCCTTCACTACCTTGTGCCTTCAATTTTTCAAAGCACTTTCGCCCTAGACACTAACTTAAACTAGCTAAGTAGTAAAACTTGGATCACTTTATATACAAACTGCAAAGGCCTAAGTACCATCTCTACCAGAAAACAATTAGGATTAAATCCTTTAGAAATTTAACAAAGTTAACTAAGTGCAAACTCGATTAGCCATGAAATCCGTTGGGATCGCTTTAAATACGATCTGCAAGACCCAAAACTTGTAAAACATGTGACTCTAGGTTACCCTAAAGTCTAGAGCCAACTCATTACCCGTCTGCTCTCGGGACTGAAACGAAACTTCGTATGAGGTCTAGATCGCACATCGGGAGTCCGATTAACACGAATCTAAGGAACTAGGACCGCCCCACTGGGCTTGACAATCATCTCAAAAATCAGCTCCGACCGATGTCCCACGGTCATTTATTTCGATCCGGAGCGAGGGTGTGTGAAAAACACTATTCCTTTGAAAAGAAAATATCTGGAATAGTGATCTGGCACCTTTCGCTTGCGCATCAGTATAAGCAACCTGACCGTCAGAATCAGACCACATTACACCCTCGGATCAGGAAAAATTTCAGGAACATTTACATGTACTTGGAATTTCGGATCGTGGCCCACTGACCGTTGAACTGAAAGTGGTCCGCCACGTGCGATCTGGGATTCCGATCGAGTCGAAAACGTGATCCCTCATAGATCCATGTGTGGTGAGCTTAAGTCTGACGTTTGGCTCAAAGAGGGCCACCAGAACACCTCTTTTGAGCTGGAAAAGTGGCGAATATCCTATATTAGCAGTAACCCTTGAACAGGAGTCTATTTCGGTGAGTTTTGAGGCTATATAAGGACCTTAAACCCTCTCCCATTCCAGCCATACGAATTTGGATTTGAGAGAGGGAAAAGAGAGAGAAAGTGAGGGAGAAGTGGGAGAAACTCCCTGCCGTCGTTCCCTGCCACCACACGGGCTGCACCATCTCGTTCTCATCGCTTTCCCGGCGATTCCAGCCCCGTTTCTAGGTAAGAAATCCTAACCCTAACCTGTTTTGGGGTTTAGACTGTTGTAGGTTGTGAAATAGCTAACCTATTTCGTTCGCTAGGTTGCCAAACTGCCGAATACGGAAGCTTAGCAAACCTATCGTCTCCGTTACGATTCTACGACCAAAGGTGAGGACTTTAAGCGTATAAGTTACGTTTTTCAACGCTTTCAATGTCAGATAATGATAGATTCATGATCTGTATGCAAATGCACATGTACAAAGTGCTTTCCGTTTCCTGTTTCGATTAGCGATAAAGAATATGGATTTTCACATACTCTAGATATACGTATAAATACCGTATACGTATTTTTCTTGGGAAAATGTTTGACATGTTTATTTAATGTTTGATTATATCATGTGTGGATAAAATGTTAGTTTGGCGAAAAGAATCGCAAAAATACATGTTCATGTGTAAATGTCATGTATGTTGAAATTGCGTATTTTAGAAATTCCGCATACGTGCGGATTTTGGAAATATAATTGTCATGATCAATTGTTGTATGAATATGGTATACGCGGATAAAATAACCGCTTAGCGAAAGAATAGCCCTAATACATGTTTGCTAACATACACTATATATGTTGGAATAGTGTATTCTAAGTGTTTGCGAAAATGGCTGAATGAGTATAGAATTCTCATTTGTGCTCGCCATGACTAATTGTCATGGATTCATGATTGATGTATGGGCGATACCCCTTTGACGAAAGGATTTGCCCTAGGTCACGCCACGGCCAATATACACTATATGTGCTAAATGTGTGGCCCAAGTGTTTGTGGAAATGACTGAATGAATATGGAACTTGGATTCCTGCTTGCCATGACTATCCGTCGTGGGTGTACGCGTGTTACGATTGGGGCAACTCCCTAGTGAAAGGATTTGGCCTAATGCCTATGTGATCGACATATGTCATGTATGTTGATGTATGGTGTTTAAGTGTTTCTTGAAATGTCTGAATGTGTAGTAGTTAGCAAATTGTAATATATAAGGGTGTTGAGGTATGACTCTCAACCTCTTTTCACTATGTGTATGATCTCCTTTGATAGTTGTGTGATTAGGATTTGAACATGTACAAACTCATGCTTGTGTTGTGATTCATAACATGCTCAACTGTTTTATGATTTTGATTATGTAATGCATATGTTTAAATTTATATTTATGTTGTATGATCCGTCATGGGTGATGGGGGAGCGGAGCAACGAGTGCGTGCAACAGCCCTGGCAGCCCTAAACGGATAATACCAGACTGATTGTATGATTTGAATCCTGATCCATTACTGCTTTATATCTCTGTAATTGATTGTGTTTGGGGCTATGATTATAGTCCAGGCAATCGGTAACGAGATTGAACTCGTGGCTGAGATTCATTTGCCACGTGGGATGTGTTCGACGAACTCGAGTCGTGCGTTGCCTGTCGGCAGTGGCTAGGCCACACGAAGTTGTTTATGCACTTCATGTCGTGCAGCTCAACGGGCGATCGTGTAGTCGAGCTCATCAAGTAACCCGATCTGCCTTATGTGTTCACCCTGTTTGGTCGCTACTGCTTGAACCTAGGGTACCAAACTTACCAGTGGCGATCCCCGTTTAACCATGGTACCTAGATCCGCTAAGTCGCATGAGCCGGGCATGGTGGTATGGGACACCGTGGTCGAGCTGTCGGCCTACGCTGGGGCCATGTGCCTCCCCGTAGTGACCATTGCGCAATCAACTCGTGAGCCGAATATGGTGGTATGGGACACTGTATTCGAGCTGTCGATACTTCGGCGAGAGCCGAGTACGGTGAGATCTGTGCTCGTGCTGACGGGCGACGAGTCCTCCGTGGTATCATCGAGTACACTCCAAGGGTCTGTGATTGGCCACGAGTCTTTCACAGCAACTAGAGTGTGAGTTGAGCCGAGTACGGTGAGACCTGTACTTGAGCTGACGGCTAGTGATTGAGCCGAGTACGGTGAGACCTGTACTCGAGCTGACGGCCAGCAATTGAGCCGCATACGGTGAGATCTGTATCCGCGCTGACGGGTGATGAGCCCTTTGCGATGCCTTCACTACGCTTCTCAAACCATAATATCGTATGAGATTATCTAGGATTGACGACCCTAGAATGGATCATGTTTGGGAATGATACAAGGGAGGTACCTTAGTTTCCTAATACTGCTGTTTGAAATGGACTAATAAAAACTTGGTAATCATGAGCATCATCGCACCGCATGTGCTTTGTAGATGTGGCGCACTGAGGGAGTAAGCATTCGCGAACGTAAGATGATGTCGCTTGAGGGTGGTTTGGCAAGGGCATACAGCATCATGTCATTTCATTCTTGCATGTAATAAGAGTAGTTAGAATTGTTTGATTTGTACCGCTTTATCATTACTGCTTGATTGAATTGATAACATGTTAACCTATGCTTATTGTTCCACTGAGTCGATCACTCACTCCCACGTTACGGGACGGTGTTCCGAACACCCACCAGATTTGTTGAATTTCAGGTGATGGCGATGCTTGTGAAGCAGAGCCGGACTACTTCTGTGATGATAGGAGGAGTTCTCCTATCTGTATCTCTCTGGCAGGTCAATGAAGACCTGATATTGTATTGACGGGGCTATGGCACATGGGATAGGAGGCATTACACTTCCTCACATTTGGTATATTCTAGAACTGCACTTATATTTATTTAACCTGGTAATGTTATCACACTCTGGAGACTCATCATAGGTTATCTATTTTATCTATCTATCACAGTCTTCCGCTTGCAAATTTAATGTCTCTGGAGTATGATATCCTGTTTTGGCTTAATCTCACTCATGTTCAATGCACAAATTCAATCAACATCCAATCATCATTCATTTTGTTGCATAAGTGATGTTCTGGAACTCGGGAGTTGAGTTTATGTTCGACCCCCGATTTTCAGGGCGTTACAAAAACAAAAAGAAATTTTCTTTTCTAAGTATAGCTGAAGCAAAAAGCAATGTATGAAAGAAATCTCGATCCGACCTGGCGTTGTGAAGCGGGTGGGAACCCGAGTCGACAGAGCCCCAATCTCCGCTGCCGGCGCCTCCCATTCGCCTGCGGCCCAAAACCACTTGTTCTTCCAGTCATTGTTCGAGGACGGAAGAGCCAAGACAAGCCCTGACCCCTTGCTACCTCTAGTCGCGAAGTAGTACCATGGATCTCTGCCTTCGTGCTTGACCAGATACAGGTTCATCAGCTCGGCGGGTGTCAACTTCGAGTTCCCGACTTGGTGCCAGATGATGTAAGCAGAAACCAGCACCCTCCAAGCATTAGGCGTAAGTTGTCCAAGCGCGAGCCCTAGGTAAGCGGTCAGAGCTCGGATGAAAGGGTGCATCGGGAGGCGGAGCCCGCATAGTAGGCCGCATAAAAATATGGCTATCTCCCTGACCGCGGGATTACCAGCAACATCAGTGGGCTCAGGAGCCCTGATCCGAACGGAGCGTGATATGTCAACTCCGTACGGATCCATTCCATTTGAGACTCCGTTATTACGGAGCCCCCTGGAACCAATTCCGACGCCCATCCACCAGGGGGCATCTCTAGGATGTCAGTAATTGCAGCTCTGGGGGCCCGTGTTGTCCCTTTCTTACTGGCCTGGCGAGTCCGAGCTCTCACCACCGTCCGTTTCTAGGGCCGAGGATATAAAGGCACGGCTTCGAAAGGACCTTCGGAGGCCTCTCTTCCATCATCGGAACTTCCCGACTCGGAGTCATCATTGTAGCCCCTAACAGTTTCCATATCGGAAGACATCTCGAAGCAGTAGTGCTGAGAATCGAACTCACCAGACAATCGCCGGAGATTGCTTCAGCGAGTGTAAAAACTATGCCGGGAATCGTTTATGTCGGAAATCGCTTCCTCCGATAAACAACTCAAATGCAAATGGTAGAAGCTGAATGAAGACCCCGGACGGGCCTTTTATAGACTGAGGAAACTGCATTAAATGGCCTGCAGTAATGGCTGCAACGGAATCATTGTAAGCCGACTCCGAGTCCGACGTGGCGCCGTATTATTGGTTCAGGGCCTGTCAAAGGTAACGACATCCGCCTCGGTTTTTGTACATGGGATAATCGAAACGACGTTCGAGCACAGAAAAGAGTGCTTGACACGACACCCCGAGTGCGCGTGTCGATCGTTCAGTGGCTGGTGACGATTTGGGATCCCAACCGTCGCCACGTGTTCACTCACGGTTAGCCCGAAGTCGCTAAACCCCGTGGACGTGATGTTTCACACGAGAACCATAAATGCACCGAAGAACCGAGGCGACTCATCTTCCAATTTATTAATCTCTGAGCTCATGACTGACCTCAGAGAGTAGGGGGCTTCTGTTATAGGAAGATCCGAGCCGACTTCAATCGGAGTTATTGACGATCCGCAAGTCCGAACGGAGGGTTCAAGCCTCGGCATAACACTAGGAAGGTGGGTTAAGATGGGTGAAGCTCCCACTCTTGATTGCCTTCTTTCCAAGGACAGTCGGGAGGGAAACACTCGAGTTGTACGATCAACTCGAGCGAACGTCCATCATAATACCGAGAATGGTTAGCCGCATTATTCATGAATGGATCAAGGTTCGGCTCGGGTTGGCGGCCGATCATCAGTTCGGAGCAATGCCATCGTCCTCAGTCTGGCCGAGCCGAGGCACCTCCGAGAATAAAGGTTCTACGCGCTAAGTGGAGAAACCGTCATAAATGGATATGTCCTTTTATCTCGCCCGCAGATACACACGCCGTAACACATGATCTTCGGATTCTGGGCAATATCTCCACGATTCGCAAATCCCACTGATCGTGCCGAGATTATCGAACGCGGATCAAGCGATAAAGAGGTATAAATATCACATCATTCCATGACAACAGGTACGCAACATCTGACACTCTCCTTTTCCTCCCCAACTTAGAGCCAGATTCCAGTGTCCTGACTTAGGCATCGGATGGTCCCCCGGCTTAGCCAGGGTCTCCATTGCTCACGGTTTGTGTGCAGGGAACCAGGTCCATCACTTATTCGGAATACGTGAAGAGGGAAGAGGGCCGACCAGATTTTGACCTCAACAGCCCCTAAAAAAATTTTAATGGTTAATGTTCATTCAACACTGTTTCCTATAATGTGGCCCACTTGAGATTGAGATATTTCTCATTTTTGGTATCATACCATAAAATGATCTATAAAAATAGATTAACATCATAGATTAAACACATACATCATGGTGGGCCCCACAGCACCGACCACCACCCATTGGCTGGTGGCAGGGGAGTAGCCAATCCGTTCCCCCTTTGAATTGTTCGTAGCACTCGGAGCTTCAGGAGGGAAACGGATTGGCTACTCCCCTGACACCAGCTCCTTGGCTTGTGGTCGGTGCTCTATGGGCCCCACCATGATGTATGTGTTTTCATCCATTCTGTTCATCCAATTTTTCAGATCATTATATTGTTTGATGCCAAAAATGAGAGGAATATAAATCTCAGGTGAACCACCACCACATGAAAACAATAGTGATTGGATATCAACCATTACAATCCTGCTATGGCCCGTAATACTGTTTATTTGACATCCAATCTGTTGATTAGATCATACAGCCCAGATGAAGAGAAAAAACAAATATCAGCTTGATCCAAAACTTTTATGGCCCCCAAAATGTTTTTAATGGTCGACCCTCGTTCAACACTGTTTCCTGTAATGTGGTCCACTTGAGATTTGGATATACCTCATTTTTGGACTTGTGTCTTAAAATCATCTGTAAAAACAGATGGATGGCATGGATGAAACACATAGATCATGGTGTGGCCCACATAGCACCGACCGGAGTAGCCAATCCGTTCCCCTCGAGGAGCCGGTCGTCTTCGCACGACACGTGGATACGGTTAGTACAATTCAGATCTCGATGAGCCGCTCGTCTTCTCACGACACGTGGCCACAGTTCGTACAACTCCGAGCTGCCGTCTTCGCACCAGCGACAGGCACCCGCATCAGCTAGTTTGGTGATGTGCCTGGTGTACTGCACATGACCGAACTGGCTAATGTATCGACATCACCAAACTCTGTGGGTCCCATCATAAGGTATGAATTATATCCAAACCGTCCGATTCACTTGGCGAGATCTCCTTAAGGCTTGAGCCAAAAAATAAGAAATATCAAAAATCAAGTGGCCGCGGTGTAAAAATCAGTGGGAAATTGATCGTCTACCATTTGAAACCATTTTAGGGTCATAAGAATTTTGGGTTTATATGATATTTGTTTTTCATCTTCATCCCAGCCTGCATGACCTTATAAACAGATTGGATGGAAAATAAACATTACGGTGGGCCTTGCAAATGTTTTAACGGTGAGAATCGTTATTCCACTTTTACATGTTGTTTTTGGTCCACTTGAACTTTGGATATGAATAATTTTTTGGACTTGATAAATACATCATTACGAAGCCTTATATAACTTTATCTACTTTGAATAGTCCATAGAATTTGGAGCTCGAGGGGCGCCCGCACTCGTCTTCGCACGACACCTACCCACTCCAGCTAAGTTGGTAGGGGTGTGGTACACCAGCCAATCCGCTTCATTTTTAACGGGAGACGGATTTCGTGCAAAGACTTTTACAGGAAGTTACCGTGCAGGGTGGGATCTACCCGTTCATCCGTTCTAATACATCATTATAAGACATTCTATCAAATATTTGATGGATCCAATACTCAAGTGGACCACACAAGAGGAGGCAGTGGGTATTCAATGAGCACCGTTGAAATTATCATACGGCCATCAAAGTTTTATATCAGGCTTGTGTGTGTGTTTCCACCGTTGGCAACGGAAATGACCTTATTAAAGGTTGGATGGCATATAAAAATCAATGTGAAGGCTAGGAAAGTTTCAACGGTAGTTATTCTTTTTCCCAAATTCTCCTCTCGTGTGGCATACTTAAACTTTAAGTTCAATTATTTTTTATATTATTTAATAAAATGATATCTCAGAACGAATGAACTGAGTGGATTCTAACCAACATCAAGGTGGGCCCACACAACATCTTACGGAAGAAGGCATTGGCAGGAAATCCGCGTCCGTTTTAACGGGAGCGGATTAGGTGCGGCTCCGGACTCAACCAAGATGGTGCGGAACTTACCGTGGGGCCCACCTTGATGTATATATTTTAAATCCATTCCGTCCATTTATTTTTTCGGATGAAGTAAATACATATCTTAGGTGGACCATACTAACGAAACACTGGTGATTGACTATTAAAAGCTTCTTGTGGGCCACAAAATTTTTGGATTTAGCTGATATATTATGTTCCCTTCATCCGACCTAATATCAAGAGGTTGGATAGAGAATGAAAATCATAGAAACATTGGATAGACTGTGGAAAGTTTTTAACGATGAGGCGTTTAATGTTTTCTTTGGACGCGGATTGCGTCCTACCTACCCCTGCCCGGACGGATTACCGTCCGGGCAGGGCTCTGTGGGACCCACCATGATGTAAGTGTTTTACCCACGCAGTTTAACAATTTTTTCAGAAAATTTTAATGTGTGATGCAAAAAATGAGACAAGTCCAAGGCTTTAGTGGACCACAAAGTGGGGATTGAACGTCTACCATTAAAAGCTTGTTGAGAGCCAGCGAAGTATCGGATCAAGCTGATATTTGTGTTTTCACTTCATCCACGTCTACATGACCTTATGAATAGGTTTTATGGTATATTAAAAAAAAAAAAAAAAAATCACATGGGCCCTTAGAAAGGTTTCAATGGTGGGTGTCATATCAGTGCAGGTTCCTTTGTTGTGGTCCACTCAAGCCATGGACCTGCCTCATTTTTTGGTTCACATACTAAATTTATCTGAAACAATCCTTGAACGGCATGGATAAAACACTTACTCATAGTGGGGCCCCACAGAGCCCTTCCCGGATGGTAATCCGTCCGGGCAGGGGTAGGATGCAATCGCGTAGTATGGCCCACTCGAGATTTTGATATGCTTTATTTTCCGAGAAATTTAAGACTGTGGGCCCCACCTTTTCCCGCTGTTTTTATGAAAGAATACAAACTTTGTTTTGCAACTTAGACCTGCTCGTCCGGACAACGAATTTCAGGATGAAAATACCCCTCCCTTCCTTTCAAGACGAGCGCTGACGCTCCTCCAACTGAGAGTTGTACGAATGGCTCAAAAGAGATCAAAGTTACATGGCCCCACAACTATGTATTTATTATATCCACAACGTTCATCCATATTTCGAGATCATTTTGGAGTATTATCCAAAAAAAAAAAAATCATATCCAAAGATCAACTAGACCACACCACAACGAGCAGCGGGAAAACTGATTTTCACCGTTAAAAATTTTGTAGGGTCCCTTGATAGTTAGATCTGTCTTTTTACATCTCAAGCTTAATATGAGCTCGCCAAATAGATGGACGGGTTGGGTATAATACAGACATCATGATGGGACCCACAAAAGGCGGTGGGGGATTACAACTGCAAAAATTAAAAAAATAATAATAAATAAATAAATAACCTAGGAACCTATAGCTACGGATTATAACTGTAGCCATAGTCGTAGCCCATGCTTTTTGGGTATGTATCGAAGGTCTTTCGATATATCGAAAAAGGTCCCGAACTATCCAGCGAGTTTGCCTCAAAAATCCTGCAGTTTTCCCTATGGTAACGGATTATAACCGTAGCCATAACTGTAGTCCGTTACAGTTTATACATTTTTTTTAAAAAAAATTTACATTTTTTTTTTTATACGGAGAACTTCATTCTACCTACATTTTTCTCTAACACATATTTATATAAATATGTATATATAAGTGTAACGTCCTGAAAATTGGGGGTCGTGCATACACTCGACTCCCAAGTTCCCGGCATCACTTATAACCAATTTTCACTGTTTTGCGTCTAATCAGGTTTAAATGCGCAGTATGGAATTACTTGTCCACTACTCAGCAATCCAGAATCCCATCTACTGAGCCGATGAAGACCCGCTCATCAACAGGAAGTAGAACAACTCGACCTTCTCCTCGAAGCTCGCCTCACCAGGCTCCTCATGTCCTGAGTCACCTGCATCTATGAACTGGTCTGGTTGGTGTTTTAAAACACCGTCCCAGAGTGGGAGTTAGTGATCAACTCAGTGGGTGCTATTAGTCTCAAGTTATAACAGGCATCAATTATAACATGAATTTAATGAAAAGCAGTCAATCATATACATCTAGCTAATCTTATTAATGCGCATGCGTGCTGGATGGTATGATGCATGCCCTCACCACAACGCTCCCTCAAGCGACTCCATCTAATGATCGCGTATGACAACACTCCCTCAGAGCGACCTCGACTTCCGAGTCGCCACCCTAACTAATACGATCATGTTAGCCGAGTTATTAGTTAAGTCCATTCATCCAACAAGTTGAGGAATCTGATACACCCCACGTATCAATGCCCTAAACTGGTTGCGAGGTCAAAGCCCCATCAACGTGTGAGGCCGAGGCCCGCTGTCCGTGGTCTCATCGGGTTCCTCATCCCCGACTTCAAGCACATGAGGAGTGCCGGATCGCTCGTGGTCACTACGGGGAGGCGCGACACCCCAACGTAGGCCGACAGCTCGGACACAGTGTCCCATTCCACCATGCCTAGCTCACGAGGCTGTGGACCAGTTGCAATCAGTTATTAGTGGGCCACTACGGTTGTAGGGTATTCCAGGTTCCATACATGTGTGAGCAAACATGGTTAACAATCGAGATTAGTCAGTAATAAGCTAAACCATACGAGTCAGGCAAGCACGTGACGAACGACATCGGGTACAATAGACCCATGTAGTCGAACTACTGCCACCCATACGCACCCACCCAATCCACGGGTTTAGTCTTAGGATAGTCCAACCAGTGGGACTACCATCTCACCTCATGTTCCTGACCAATCCAATGGTTTGATGATGATTCATAGCATTCCAACAACAAGGTTATCAACTAGCATACAGTATCATGTTGCATACATTCCATCATACAATTTACATATTCCTAACAAGCATGTTAGATTATCTTAAACAAGGTGCAAGTGAGAGGTGTGGGTTAGCGAGGAAGTGAAACACTTCCTACGTCTCAAGGAATCAAAATGCACGAGGGCAAAATATCATACAAGTCATAAGCATCAACATATGAGAAAATCACACAACACATGAGTATATAATCATCCACTCGAACTTAAGCGCTTTGAGAGGCACAAACACATCATAAGAGAACTACAAGCATACAATTCCATACTTCTCCAAACAAACACCCAAATCTTAGGGTTTCTCTAGATTTTACAAATGCCTCATCCAAACAAGCAAAATCATTAGACTCATGATATAATTGGTGTTAGGCCACCTAAGATTAATAGTCCGCACCTTCGGATCGTTGGAGACTTGGAAAACGACCTAGGAATGAGGGCTTATGGGGTCGGACGGCCGGAATCCCTACAACGTTTGCATGTTAGAAATTTATGTCAAATCCTTTCTCAATACATGGGTTTCAAGAAAATAGGGTGAAGGATCTTACCTAGACGACCCACGGACGATTGTTAAGGTTGTGGAGGAGCGTTTCCTTTGGAGGAAGGATAGGGAGTTGAAAGGGTTGATCCCCTTGGGCCCCACCTCGATTTAAGGTCACCATAGCTCTCCTTCACTCTCTCTTTCTTCTCTCCTTGCTCTCTAGCTCTCTCTTTCTCCCTTGACAATGGTGGTTGTGGTGAGGGTTATGAGATAAGGGTTAGGGATTTATTTGCTAGAGTTGGGCCCTTTGACCTTAAGTTTCCACAATTTTTCAAAATAGTCCTTTAGGACTCCCTATTGGTGTTGGGACAGCCCTAACACCCCCTAGGCCACCAAATTTGGTGAGTAGGTGCCTCATGACCCGATGAGGGGTCATGCAAGGTTTAGGGACAAACAGATCAACGAAGGTAGGGTTTGATCATACGGTTCCGATCTTTAAATGGCCTTGTGGGGCCCATTTCGATGATTGGGGTGGCTCTGGTGGCCTCATGGCCATGAAAATTATATGATAAGTGGTCCATGGCCCGATGAAGGGCCATGCAAAATTTGGGAACGATCGGATATGGGTTTTTCTCGCATGGATCCGATTCGTGATCAACGGTCACCGTGCCACGATCGGGTCCTAGATTTGGTAGACGGGCGTAGAAAAATACATTAAACTTCAACCATAAAATTAGAAGAAATCCGACGGCTGAAATGTCTTATATCTCAGTTTCGATTAAGAGTGTCAGATTCTAAGACTAGTGGGTTGGGGTGAGCAGCACTTTGCAAGTGCCGCTAGGACGGTGTGAATAATTGACTTTTGGACGTTTACTGGGTCCGTGGTCCGCGATGGACTACAAGCCCAGTGAGATAGACATTTCTCTATAGTTTTGGAACTAGTGGCCCACCAACGAGCGGTCTAGAGCTTGTTTGGAGAATCGGGGCATTTCTGGAATGAATTAAGTATTGAGATTTCTCCTGGGCAATGATTAGGGTTTAAATTAACTATGTTCATAATGTGGCCCATTTATAACTAGTGGAAGTGGAGATTTGATCATGATTACTCTAAACCATCGGTTTAGGCTAAAAGAGTAACGGGGTTGATTTGGTTTATTAGTTAAGATCTAGGCCTTGTTGGACTCGGCTTTGGTTAGATCTTTAATTTAGTTATGTTTGTCTTGATTTATTAGCGATGGGTCGGTTAGATTTGGGCCCTCTATGAGTGAATCATGGAGCTAAACTTGATGTTCAAATGATCGGGCGAATTCGTTGGCTTCCTACGGTTGATTAATCGGACTTGTGCAGTTCTTTACTGGTTCCACCCGTGTATAAACTAACATTGAGTGCTAATGGTCAGTAGGTGATAATATAAGTTAATTACAAAAATAAAAAATTTTAAGGATTTTTGAAAATTCAAAACAGTGAAAACCCGGGATGTTACAATAAGCATATAAATTTTTTTTTTCTCTCTTTAATTCATTTCTTATCTAATTATTCAACAAACATATCTCCTAAGCTAGAATGATTTACTTAACGTACCACTTATGATTTTAGGGTAGAAGAAGCTAATTTAGCCAACAAACCTAGTTATTTTCTAAGATTCCATCGGGTCGATGGTCGAAAATTCATTTCATTCACTTCGTGGTCAATTTCAATCAATTTGTGGTCAAACTGAAAAATTAAGCAGGGCGAACATGAAATTGAGCGGGGCAAAATACAAATTGAGTGGGGCAAACTGAAAATTGAGCGTGACAAACTAGAAATTGAGCGGGGTGAACCGAAAATTGAGCGGGGCTAACGAGAAATTGACCGGGGCAAATATGAAATTGACCGGGGCAAACTAGAAATTGAGCAGGGCAAACATGAAATTCAGCGGGGCAAACATAAAATTCAGCGGGGCAAACTAGAAATTGAGCGGGGCAAACATGAAATTGAGCGAGGCGAACGAGAAATTGAGCGGGGCAAACATGAAATTGAGCGGGGCTAACTAAAAATTGAGCGGGCCAAACATGAAATTGAGCAGGGTAAACTAGAAATTGAGCAGGGCAAACTGGAAATTGAGCGGGGCAAACTAAAAATTGATGGGATATAATACATGCATCTTGATGAAATTGGATTGGCTACTCCCCTTACCACCAGCCAGGTGGTTGATGGTCTGTGCCATGTGGGCCCCATCATGATGTATGTGTTTTATCCATTTCATTCATACGCTTTAGAGATTATTTTAGGGCTTGATCCCAAAAATGAGAGGGATATAAATCTCAAGTGGACCACACCATAGGAAAACAATAGTGATTGGATATCCACTATTAAAATCCTCCTAAGTCCCACTGTACTATTTATTTGAAATCCAATCTGTTGATTAGGTCATACAGACCCAGATGAAGGGAAAAAAAAAAAAACAAAGATTGGCTTGATCCAAAACTTTTATGACTCCCAAAATTTATTTAAATGGTCGATGTTCATTCAACACTATTTTCTATAATGTGGTCCACTTGAGATTGGGATATACGTCGTTTTTTATCTCATACATTAAAATGATCTATAAAAATAGATGGACAGCATGGATGAAACACATACAGCATGATGGGTCTCACAGTGTGGCAGGGGGAGTAGCCTATCCATTCCCCATCGTGATGGCTCACGTCTTTTTCAACACCAACACTTACTGGGTCAATAATCTCAGTGGTGCAGATTTCCTTGGCCGTTGCTTCTGCACGTGGATTTCCTACCAAAACCTTCGCATCAAGTTCTAGAGTTGGGATGGTTGTGGGACCCACCGTGATGGTAGTGGAGCCTACCAAAGATGCATGTATTATAGCCAATTATAGTTTGCCCAACTCAATTTCTAGTTTGCCCTGCTCAATTTTATGTTTACCCTGCTGAATTTCTCGTTGGCCCCACTCAATTTCATGTTTGCCCCGCTCAATTTCTCGTTAGCCCCACTCAATTTCATGTTTGCCCAGCTGAATTTCTAGTTTGCCCCGCTGAATTTCTTGCTTGCCCTGCTGACTTTCATGTTTGCCCCGCTCAATTTCATGTTTGCCCTGTTGAAATTCATGTTTGCCCCGCTCAATTTCTAGTTTGCCCTGCTCAATTTCATTTTGCCCCGCTCAATTTCTAGGTTGCCCCACTCTACTTTCAGTTTGCCCTGCTCAATTTATGTTTGCCCCGCTCAATTTCATGTTTGCCCCGCTCAATTTCTAGTTTACCCGCTCAATTTCATGTTTGCTCTGCTCAATTTTCAGTTTGCGCCGCTCAATTTCTAGTTTGCCCTGCTCAATTTTCAGTTTGCCCTGCTCAATTTCATGTTTGCCCAGCTCAATTTCTAGTTTGCCCCGCTCAATTTCATGTTTGCCCAGCTCAATTTTTTTACCCACACTCAATTTCATGTTTGCCCTGCTTAATTTCATGTTTACTCCGATGAAAGTTATATGGGCCCACAGTTATGTAATTATTATATCCACAAGTTCATCCATATTTCGAGATCATTTGGGAGCATTATATATATATATATATATATATATATATATATATATATATATATATATATATATATATATATTATATCCAAAGATCAACTGGACTGCACCACAAAAAGCAGCAGGGATTTTGATTTCACTGTTAAAAATTTTGTAGGGCCCACCATAACATATATTTTCCATCCAATCTATTCATAAGGTCACAAAGACCCGAATGAAGAGGAAAAACAAATTTCATAATGATCCAAAACTTATATGACCCTAAAAGGGTTTCGATAGTAGAGTTTCAATCCTCCACTGCCTTTTACAGTGTGGTCCACTTGATAGCTAGATCTATCTAATTTTTCATCTCAAGCCTTAATACAAGCTTGTCAAATAGATGAACGGGTTGGATATAACACATATCTCATAATGGGACCCACAAAATGCCGTTGGGATTACAACGAAAAAAAAAAAGAAGAAGCTAGTGAGTTATGGTAAGTGGGACCCTATAGCTACGGATTATAACCGTAGCCTTAACCGTAACGTCGATATATCTAAGGTCTGTCGATATTATCGAAAAGGTCCAAAACTGTCCAGCAAGTATGTCTAAAAAATCTTACAATTTTCGATACACTATAGCTACGGATTATAACCATAGCCAGACTGCACGGCGGCAATGCCACGGTAGTCTATTTTTATTTTTACTTTTGGGTCCCATCATGAGGTCTGTGTTTTATCCAAACCGTCCATCTATTTGGCGAACTCATATTAAGGCTTGAGACGAAAAATAGATAGATCTAACTATCAAGTGGACCACACTGTAAAAGGCAGTGGGGAATTGAATGTCTACCATTGAAACCCTTTTAGGGGTTATAGAAGTTTTGGATCATTATGAAATTTGTTTTTCCTTTTCATCCAGGTCTTTGTGACCCTATGAATGAACTTAGACGGGAGGATTTCTCACAAACATCACAGTGGGCCCCCTAAAGGTTTCTAATGGTTAACGCTCATTCAACACTATTTCCTGTAATGTGGTACACTTGAGATTTGAATATACCTCATTTTTGGTCTCATATCATAAAATGATGTGGAAAAATATATGGACGACATGGATGAAAAGCATACATCATGGTGGGGCCTACAGACCACCGACCATCCGCCATTGGCTGGTGACAGGGGAGTACCCAATCCGTTTCCGTGAAAGGAGGGGTATTTACGTCCTCAAATTTGCTGTCCCTACGAGCAGGTCTAAGTTGCAAAACAAAATTTGTATCGTTTCGTAAAAACAACTGGATAAAAGGTGGGTCCACAGTCCTAAATTTCTCTTATTTTCCGTATAATTCGTAGAATGTCCTGAAAAAACGAATGGATAGAGCGGATGTAGATTAAATACATCAATGTGGGTGCAAAAAACGAATGGATAGAGCGGATGTAGATTAAATACATCAATGTGGGTGCACGGTAAGTGCCGCACCTAAACGCTCCTTGTTTAAACCGGGCTCGGGTTCGGTGGATTCCCGGATCTATGAAGGAGGGTGGATCGCTGACTTCGAGGCCTACCTTGATACATGCATCTTACATCCACGCTGTCCATCCGTTTTGACATCTCATTTTAGAGCATACACCAAAAAATGAAGCAGATGAAAATCTCAGGTGGACCACACCACCTGAAACAGTATCTTTTGACCATTAAAAACTTCTTGTGAGCCATGAAAGTTATACATCAAGCTAATATTTAATTGGTCCCTTTGTATAGGTGTTTTTGACCTTATCTAAGGGTTGAATGGAAAATAAACATTTAAATCACCAGTGTAATCCATAAAAGATATGGATCTACTTCATTTTCTGGATCATGTCGTAAAATAAGCTTTAAAAAAGCATGACCGGCATGGATGTAAGTAACATACATCATGGTGCGCCCTACATACAGGGATCCATGGACCTAGATTCACGAAGCGGCGCCCGTTTGAACTCGGGGGAGGATTAGGTGGGAATAGAGGTGGGCATTTCATACCCGATCCGCAAGATCCGACCCGATCAGACCCGATCAGACCCGATTCGAACAGAACCGACGGTCAAGATCGGGCAGGATCGGGTAGCAGAAACCAGATCCGAAATATTTTCGGATCTGTTCCGGATAGACCATGTTCCGACCCGACCCGACCCGAAATCCGACCCGATAGGATCCGACCCGAACAGACCCGACCCGACCCGTGTATATATATATATATATATATATATATATATATATATATATATATATATATATATATATATATATATATATATATATATATATATATATAACTTTTACTGAAAAATCCCGCCCGGCGCAAAAAATCCCGCCCGAGAGAGAGATTTTTTCCCCCCAAGAGGCTCTATTTCTATTTCTATTTCTCTATTTTTATTGAAGAAGAAGGTGAGTGGAGCTTAAATTTATCTACCGAGAGAGATATACAGAAAAAGAAGGAAAGAGAGTAGCAGAGAGAGATACAGAGAAAGAAGGAAAGAGAGTAGCAGAGAGAGATACAGAGAAAGAGGGAAAGAGAGTCCCAACTTTGATCCGTGTACGAAGCAGATGGACTCAGGTACCGTTAGCATATTTTGTGGGTATGATCACAAGGTATGTGTTATATCCAAACCGTTCATCCAGTTGACGAGCTCATTTTAAGGCTTGAGACAAAAAATAAGACAGATCTAAGCATCAACTGGACCACACTGCAAAAACTAAGAGGGAGATTGAACGTCTACCATTGAAACCCTTTTTAGGGTAACAGAAGTTTTGGATCAATATGAAATTTATTTTTCCTATCATGTACCTGTAACCTTATGAAATATATTTTTTCAGGTACTAGTGGCCTTATGGACAGATTGGATGTAAAATGAACATTACGGTGGGCCTTACAAATTTTTTAACGGTGAAAATCATTATCTCCGCTGCTATTTATGGTGTGGTCCAGATGATCTTGGATATCATTCATTTTTTAAATAATGCTCTAAAATGATCTCTAAAAATAGATGAACGTGTAGATATAGTAAATACCTCCCTGTGTGGCCATGTAATCGGATCTCATTTGAACCGTTGGATACAAGTATACAACTCGGAGCTCGAGGTCAGCGTCACAGCAAGAGCACTAGTGACATTGCCTGCGGCTGATGGTCGGTGCTCTGTGGGCCTCACCATGATGTACGTGTTTCATCCATTCCGTTCATTCATTTTTACAGATCATTATAGGGCTTGATAAAAAAAATTATAAGGATATAAATCTTAGGTGGGCCACACCACAGCAAAACAATAATGAATGGATATTCACCATTAAAATCCTCCGAAGGCCCACTATACTGTTTATTTGAAATCCAATTGGTTGATTTGGTCATAAAGACCCAGACGAAGGGAAACAATAAATATCAGCTTGATTCAAAACTTTTATGGACCCAAAACGTTTTTAATGGTCAAAATTCATTTGACACTGTTTTCTGTAATGTGGTCCACTTAAGATTGAGATATACTTCATTTTTTTTCTTATATCATAAAATGATATATAAAAATATATGGACGGCTTGGATGACACACATATATCATGGTGGGACCCACAGAAGACCGACCACTAACATGTAAAGCTTCTCCCAGAAGCTATCTACCAAGCTTCTCGAGGAAGCTATTGCTTTAGTGTAAGCTTCTTCAAGAAGCTATCTACCAAGCTTCTTCAGGAAGCTAAGTAGCTAACCGTCCGATTTGTTCGTACTGAGTAAATTATGTGGGGCCCATCTTGAACCTCTTTTGGCTTATCCACACCGTTCATTAATTTTTATCCGAATCTTACTTAATCCGATCCGACTCGGTTTTTTTGACCGAGTCAAACTCGGATCGATTTAGGCCATCAGGAGTGCGGGTCTGTTCGAGTTTAATGACCCGGATCCGATCCCTAATTAGATCGGGTTCGGATCTGAACCTACAAATTTCGAACCTGGACGGGTTGCACCAAATCCGATCCGACTCGGTCCGATGCCCAGCTCTAGGTGGGAAGCAAATTGGCTGGTGTACCACGCACCGCCGAAGCGGATGGGCTGGTGTACCACACACCACCAATCTGGTTGGCGTGTTGACGTCACCAAGTTATGTGGGTCTCATCAAGAGGTATGTGTTATTTCCAAACCGTCCATCCATTTGGAGAGCTAATCTTAATGGTTGAGAAGAAAATTAAAACAGATCCAAAGATCAAGTGCACCACACTTCAAATGGCAGTGGGGATTGAACGTCTACCATTGAAACCCTTTTGAGGTCACAGAAGTTCTGAATCATATGATATTTGTTTTTCCTCTTTATCCATCTAGGTCTATGTGACCTTACGAACAGATTGGATGGAAAATAAACGTTATGGTGGGCCCTATTAGTGTTTTAACAATGAAAATTATTATACTACTATTATATGTGGTGTGGTCCAGATAAGCTTCGAATATGAATGATATTTACGGTCATCCTCTAAAATTATCTCGCCAAATGGATGAACGGTGTGGATATAATAATAAATCATGTAGGGCCGTGTAATTTTGATATCCTTTGAACCTTTCGTACAACTGGGAGGTCGAGGAGCGTCACCGCTCGTCTTTGCACGACACGTACCCACACAAGCAAATTCGGTTGTATGGGGCGCAGATTACGTGAGTACGGGGTAGTAGCTTAGTGGGTGAGTCACTGACCGTAGGCCCACCACGATACATTTGTTGTATATCCACGCCGTACATCAGTTTTACTACATCATTCAAGGGCATTTGCCCAAAAATAAAGTAGATTAGAAACTCAAGTGGACCACATTATAGGAAACAGAAGTCATTGAATGCCACCGTTAAAAACTTCCTAAGGTGTACGGTACTTTTATTTGCCATATCCAACCTGTTGATAAGGTCACACAGGCAAGGGAAAACATAAAAATGAGACTGGTCTGAGAAAAGTTCATGGCCCACAGAAAGTTTTTAATGGTCAATGTGGTATACCCGAGATTTGTATCTCTATTTCATTTCTGGCCAATGCCGTAAAATGGGCTGGAAAAAAGGATGGATGGCATGGATATACAACACATCCAGGTGGGCACCACATTAGGGACTCACCCACTAAGCTGTTACCTGACTCAGCTAATCCCTGGGCTGAAAGTTGGATTGGGCCGGGTTAGTGCTCAACGCTAGCTTAATTAAGGTTCCCATACCTCAACCTTAATCCAACCCAACCCAACCTCGGATTGGAATTTTGAACCCAGGATTAACTCAAGCGGGCTCAGTCGGGTTGGCCAGATAAATACATGCAAATATTTTTATTATTAAATTAGTCTATTATATTTCAATTTTATTCTTTTTACTTGTAATTTTATTAATTATATTTGTAGTTATTTAGTGTAAATATGATGTAGATCGGGTCGCGGACAGTTTCATGGCCAAGATGGATCAGAAAAGGCTTGGTCGGCGACAGAAGTGATCCAGACCATCGGACCTTAAATCGGGCGTATCTCACAATCCGGAATGAATTACCTAACGTAAAATATATAATTTTGGGGTAGAACGAGCTACTTTAGCCAACCAACCCAGTTACGTCGGGTTGCGACGCTCGGAATTGCGAAAAACCCCTGGATTGACGGTCGTTTCCCTGCTTTAATTTCGTTTTTACTATAAATAGCAATTCTTAGTTTGATTATAACTCTTCATCCGTCGGGCTTTAAGAGTTGCGCCCAATGTAAAAAGAGCTTAGAATAATTAGGAGAACGGTTTGGTGAAGCTAAATAGGACACTTACTATTTTTGGCCAAAAACCTTGCGCACTAGTAGACATCACGACCGTCTATAAATAGTAAGTTTACTATTTATAGTAAGTCGCGAATTCTAGGAGTTTTAGTTGTAGTTTGATTCCGATTTCTTTCCTATTGCTTGGTATCCCTATTTAAAGGGTTGTGAACTCATTTTTATGGACCACTTAATCAGTTTTAAAGGGTTGCTTGGTACCCCCTCCTAAGTCAGAGTGCGTCGGATCGAGGGTCTTCTTGCATGGGATAAAGTGCGCCATCTTGGAGAAACGATCTACCACCACGAACATCAAATCCATGTCGCGTTGTGTTCGTGGGAGACCAAGCATGAAATCCATTGATAAATCCTTCCAAGGACCGTTAGGCACAGGTAACGGGGTATAGAGGCCTGTATTCTAAGATTGCCCCTTGGAGGTCTGACAAACATGACAACTTTGTACGGCTTTTTCCACATCACGTACTAATTACGGTCAGTAATACCGCTCTTTTATAAGAGCTCGCGTCTTGTCTCGCCCAAGGTGTCCACCGAGGCCACCTTCATGTAGTTCCTGAATAATCTGCTCCTTCAGAGAACTTTGGGGGATGCACAATCGATTCCCTTTGAAGAGAAAATCGTCCTGTATATGAAGGTCACTGGAGTGACCTTCTTGGCACTTCACCCAAGAATCTTTGAAGTCCTCATCCTCGACATACAGCTCCTTGAGACAGTCGAAGCCGACCACCTTGTTGCTCATCGTAACAAGTAGTGATACACGACGGCTAAGTGCATCAGCCACCTTGTTCTACTGCCCTGACTTGTGCTTCAGAACAAACACTTCACTTATATATAGTTTCTCTACTCCGTGTTCTCAATTGTAATAAGGCCTTGAGAAGACAATTCTAGGGGTTGTGTTGATTTGACCTAACGTTCAATCCGAGGGATATATAAGTTTTCTCTGAGCGTGAATAGTTTCTAAGTCAGGCAAGCTTCGTAAGACTTACTAAAGAAGCCTATAAGTATTAAGGGGATTCAACGAAAGAATGAGGTCTTATTCCAACCTAATCAAGCCGACTAACTAAGTCTATTATTCATTTATCCTAGCATAATCAGTCTTTTACATTCCTAGTATAATCAGTAGCCTAGTCTTAATTTTTAGGAGTAACGGTAATCCAATAGCTTATGGGCTAGATGATTTCGTACTATTTAAAGTCTACGCTCATACGCTAGATGATTTTATACCTAATATAAGAAATTGTTTTTATTGCTTAGGGTTAAAAGTTGTCTGATTGGAATTGAGTTGCCCGAACTTAAATTTAACTGCGCTCGAGCACTTCACATATGCTCATACCAGCTAAGGAGGTCCTCTGGTTCATGTTATTAATTTTATCAGTATTAGATTTCCTAAACTGTCAGATTTTTCAAAATGTAGGAGTACCGACTCTAGGTCCAAAACTTTAAATGTCCCACCATTGATGGTCATTGTTTACGGACTAAACTACGGTGTTTGGTCTCACCCGTCGGTAGAGACCGTTCTAACGGAATTCGAGGGTCGAGAACCCGTTTCGACCTTCGCTCGGCGCTTGCACTTGTCTCGACACTTGTCTGCTTCTTAGAACGGCTTGGATGGCTAGGCCTGACCTCATCCGGGGCCGTTCTCTCCCTTCCTATGAGGGAAAGGAGCGTAGGGATCGAGAAGATGGCTGTAACTAGCTCAAAAGGAGCCATTGGGTTGAAAAAGCTTGTAGGGTGAGATGGGTTTGTAGGTTTGGAAGGTTACGAGACACAAAAGATGGGTTATGTGCTCATATGGGTGTGAAAGGGTGGAGGGGTGTAAGGAGTTCGAAATTGTCAAGTACAACTCCAACTTGTTGACTATCGGTCTCAATATGACTGAGATCAATTCACATGATCTTAGACGCATACGGGCTGAACTACAGTAGTCCATCTCGCCCGTTAGCAAAACTTGAGATTCTATTGTGGTTTCTAGATTCCATCGCCCCCCTCCTAATTCAGAGTGCGTCAGAGTGCGTCGTGTTACCATAAAAACGAGTTCACAACCCTTTAAATAGGGATACCAAGCAATGGGAAAGAAATCAGAATCAAACTACAACTAAAACTCTTAGAATCCACGACTTACTATAAATAGTAAACTTACTATTTATAGACGGTCGTGATGTCTACTAGTGCGCAAGGTTTTAGGTCAAAAATAGTAAGTTTCTTATTTGGCTTCACCAAACCATTCTCCTAATTATTTTAAGCACTTTTCACCTTGGGCGCAACTCCTAAGGCCGACGAATGAAGAGTTATAATCAAACTAAAACTTACTATTTATAGTAAAAACGAAATTAAAGCAGGGAAACGACCGTCGATCTAGGGGTATTTCACAATTTCGGGCGTCACAACCCGGCATAGCAGGGTTGGTTGGCTAAGTAGCTCGTTCTACCCCAAAATCATATATTTTACGTCAGGTAACTCATTCCGGATTGCGAGATACGCTCGATCTAAGGTCCAACGGTCCGGATCACTTCTGTCGTCGACCGGGCCTTTTCTGATCCATCTTGGCCATGAAACTGTCCGCGACCCGTTCTACATCAGTCCCCTCCACTTGAAAAGAACTCGTCCTCGAGTTCTCATCGTGCACATACTCGGTTAGGTCCGCGACGTTGAAAGTCCGTGAGATCGCCATGTCATCTGAAAGATCAACGATATACGCGTTGTCATTGATCTTTCGAATGATTGGGATGGGTCCAATCTTCTTATTTTTCAACTTGTTGTACGTCCCGGCCAGAAATCTCTCTTTGCGCAGATGGACCATAACGTGGTCGCCCACCTCGAACACTTTTTGTCGCTGGTGCTTGTCCGCTTGTTCCTTGTACTTCTCGTTCGAGGCATGTATCTTGGTCTGCACTTCCGCATGGATGCCCATGATTTGTCTGCCATATGTTCTGTTGCAATGCTCGTGCCTGGGTGCTTGGGCAGAGGGACCAAGTTAAGCGTGTGGCGAGACACTCGTCCATAGATAATCTGGAACGGTGATTTCCCTGTCGAGCGGTTCACTATGTTGTTGAATACAAACTCTGCTTGAGACAAGGCCAAATCCCACTACTATGGTTTTTCTCCTGAAATACAGCGAAGGAGGTTTCCTAATGTGCGATTCACAACTTCGGTCTGCCCATCGTCTGTGGGTGGTAAGCACTGCTGAATTGAAGTCGTGTATCGAATCGAGTCCATGAAGTTCGCTAAAAGTGGCTAATGAACTTCGTGTCACGATCAAAAGTGATGGTCTTGGGGACCCCGTGTAGCCGTACGACCTCCCTGAATAATAAATTCGCCATGTGTGTTGCATCGAGGGTCTTCTTGCATGGGATAAAATGTGCCATCTTGGAGAAACGATCTACCACCACGAACACTGAATCCATACCGTGTTGTGTTCGTGGGAGACCAAGCACGAAGTCCATTAATAAATCCTCCCAAGGACCGTCGGGCACATGTAACGGGGTGTAGAGGTCCGTATTCTGAGATGCCTCTTGGAGGTCTGACAAATATGACAACGTTGTACGGCTTTTCCCACATCACGTACTAATTACGGCCAGTAATACCGCTCTTCCACAAGAGCTCGAGTCTTGTCTAGCCCAAGGTGTCTATCGAGGCCACCTCCATGTAGCTCCTGAATAATCTGCTCCCTCAGAAAACTTTGGGGGATGCACAATCAATTCCCCTTGAAGAGAAAATCGTCTTGTATATGAAGGTCACTGGGGTAACTTTCTTGGCACTTCACCCAAGAATCTTTGAAGTCCCCATCCTCAGCATACAGCTTCTTGAGACAATCGAAGCCGACCACCTTGTTGCTCATCGTAACAAGTAGTGATGCACGATGGCTACGTGCATCAGCCACCTTGTTTTGCTACCTTGACTTGTGCTTCAAAACGAACGTGAATTCTTGTAAAAACGCAACTCATCTAGCATGCACACGATTTATGTTAGTCTGACTATTAATAAACTTTAATGCTTGATGGTCAGTGTACAGAACAATCTCTCTTTAAATCAAATAATGCCGCCAATGTCGCAGCGCTTGAACAACTGCGTACCACTCAAGCTCATAAGTCGACTACTTCTTTCGGGCTTCACTGAGCTTCTCGCTGTAGAAGGCTACTGGTCTGCCTTCCTGTGATAATACTCCCCCAATTTCGACGTATAAAGCGTCACACTCAACCTTAAACAATTTGTCAAAATTAGGAAGCACCAAGACCGGTGTTGTAGACAAACGATGTTTGATCTCATGAAAGCTCTTGTTAGCTTTATCGATCCACTGGAACGGTCCTTTTTTCATGCCATCTGTTATAGGCGCGACTATGGTACTAAAATCTCACACAAATCGACGATAGAAAGTCGCCAACCAGTGAAAACTCCTCACCTCATGAATGTTTGTCGGGATCGACCATTCCCTAATAGCTCGCACCTTTTCATCGTCCACACGAATGCGTGTGGATGTTACAATAAATCCTAGAAACAACAAGCTGTCAGTTAAAAAACTACACTTCTTTAAGTTAAGGTACAACTTGTTAATTTGTAGGACCTATAACAACTGCCTGAGATCTTTCCTGTGCTCCACCTCATCCTGACTATATATCAATATGTCATTAAAATAAACTACCACAAATTAGCTAGTGAACAGTTTTAGAACTTGATTCATTAAACGCATAAAAGTACTTGGTGCGTTCGATAGGCCGAAGGGCATGGCCAGCCACTCATACAACCCTTCCTTGGTCTTGAATGTCGTTTTTCACTCATCACCGGGTCGGATACGAATCTGATGGTACCCGCTCCTTAGATCTAGTTTAGAGAACACCTTGGCCCCTTCTAGCATATTGAGCATGTCATCCAACCGTGGTATTGGGAACCGATATTTGATGGTAATTTTGTTGATTGCCCTGCTGTCGACACACATGCGCTAGCTTCCATTTTTTTGGCGTTAATAATGCTAGTACGGCACATAGGCTCATGCTCTCTCTCAAGAGACCCTTACGGATCAATTCCTCTACTTGCCCCTGAAGTATCTCGCACTCTTTCGGACTCATACGATAATGAGGGCGGTTGGGCAGGCTAGCCCCAGGGATGAGGTCTATGTGATGTTGGATGTCCCTCATGGGAGACAATCCATCAAGTAAATCCTCAGGCCAGACTTCTTTGAATTCGTTTAGCAACAGTCTTAAACTTGAAGGGATGTTTGAGGGTTCCTCTTCCTCGCCCTTCACCACTACGGCGTATACTTCGCCGGTTTTCTTGGATTTCTCTATGAAATCCCGAATGGTCAAGAGGGAACTCCCCTCCACTTTAGAAGCTTCAGAGTGGTTCTCTGGTGCCATAGGGGCAAGGATTATTTTTCGTCTATCCTTGACGAATACGTAGACATTGTCTCGTCCCCGATGGGTCGCATCATGGTCTAACTGCCAGGGTCGACCGAGTAGCATGTAGCAAGCTTCCATGTCGACCACGTCACAAAGTATTTGATCCTTATAATTTTTACCAATTGAAAATGAGATAGTGCATTGTTCAGTTACCTTGGTCTCATTCACCTTTTTTATCCAGCCAATTGAGTACGGGGAATGATGTTCCATCGTTGGTAGCCGCAACTTGTCCACCATCACTCTTGAGACGATGTTCTCGCTACTACCATTGTCTATGATCACATCACAAACCTTTCCGTTGACAGTGCGCCGAGTACGAAATATATTGTGTCGCTGTGGATGTAATTCCTTTCGTGGGGTATACAATAATCGCCTTACAACTAGAAATTCGTCACGATCCTCGTCAATCATTTCATCGCCACCTGCTATTTCTTCAGTGGTTTGTTCATGTTCGTCATAACTATGGTCTTCTTTTGCGGCCTCATCTTCAGTGCCCCCTTCGTTTATAGTCAAGTGTGATGTGGGACGTTGAGAACAGGTATTTGATAAGTGGACTGGCTGATCACAGCGGTAACAATTGTTCGACCTTGGCCGAGCATAAGGATTTGGAATCCTACTCGGGCCCGCTGTTATGGGTGCTGCACGTTGAGGTCTGGATGAGCCGCTCCCCGTATCACGGTTTGCGGTTGTAGGAGGTAGGGACGAGCAGGAACTCTTGCAAGTTATGTTTCTGCCCTACCCACCAATTGAACTGCTTCATCCACGGTCCCGACTGGGTACATCTGAACTCGGTCCTGAATTGTCAGTCGCAACCCACCTATAAATCGTGCCACCTTCTATGACTCAAATTTTGACAAATCGTTTCGTGTAGCCAACCGCTGGAATTTTTTAGTGTAATCTGTGACAGTTCGGTTTTCTTGTCGACAATTTTGGTATTGCTGGAATAATATTTGCTCATAATCACTGGGGAGAAATCGTGATCGAAGAAGACGTCTCATCCGTGGCCATGATGAGATGGGCGCCTTGTTCTGTCGAGCTCGTGAGAGTTGTAATTGTTCCTACCATGCAGAAGCACCAGATTTTAACTTAAACGCTACCAATTTTACCATTTTATGTTCTGATACGTCCATGTAATCAAAATATCTCTCTACTTCGGCTAGCCAATTGAGGAAATCTTCTATACGTAATAAACCATTAAACTAGGAAGTTCAGCCTTACCTCGATAGTCTCTTTCAACACGATCTAGGTGATCGCCTTCATGGATTAGTCGTCGGGCAAAACCCTCATTAAGGTCCTCATCATTAGAACTTGAATTATCTGGTGTAGCCTGTTGAGGGTCAAATATTGCATATTAGACCCCATTTATCACCGGATTTATGAACATGCCACTGTTTAAAAAGCCTAATTTAATCGTGTTTGTGATGCAAGGTACATTTGCAAGTGTGGGCTACAAAAAGGTGCTAAAAGTGTATATTTGATGCTCTGAAATCACCACACAAGGCACGGACCCCAGGGGACCAAGAATGATGAATTTACATGCCCGGGATCAGAGAAAATCAAGCCGTCCACGTTAAAGAGGCCACACAGTCATCCAGAATGCAAGATCACGAGGTTTCCACCATCCGTTCAACCCGAAACTTCATATATGGCCTGAGGAGCATAAATTAACCGTACACGTCAATTTTCACCAATTGGAGACCTCTAGAAGCAACTCAACGGACAGATCAGCCCATAAACTGTTGATTCTGGGCCCACCTGATATCTGAATGTGTTTCTGCTTTGGTCTCAACAGCTTAAGTGAGGTGAACAAATGAATGGATGGATTGGATCTTGTATATACATCAAGGCGGGGCCCACTTTATGTGAGAAGGAGTGCACAGATGCCGTGCACTCGCCATGCACCATAAGCAGAGAATCGGTCAGCGCCTGCTGACCCGACTGTTTTCAGCCGAAAACGGAAACTGCTGTTTCCGTTTTCACAGCGTCCGCAACGGCTGAGCTTCCGGCCCACCATCACTCATCATGCGGTCTATCTGGACCGTCCATTCATCTCATGATGTAAAACCGACCGTACACAAGGTTGTTCTCCAGACTCGTGCACGTAAGTGGATTGAAACAGCACCACTATTCTAATGGACGGTAGTTCTAAAAATCGGTGGGTCACACCAAAACCTGTCCGGAAAATGTCATATCCGAACGGTTTTCCGTGTAGAATATAATGGACGGGGTGGATTTCCTCATACCAGAGCATCGTGGATCCCACCGACTGACTGTAAAAACGGAAACTTCCGTTTCCAGCGGCTGTGAACAGAGCGTCGGACGAGCACTTATGAGCCACCAGTGTCACGCAAATCGCCGATCCGGACCGTTCATCAGTCTCACACGGTCCCTCTTACCAATGTCTAGGTGGCGCTTTTTCAGAATACAGTGAGGATTGATTTTTAATCGTTCAAGCTCGGAATGGACGATAGCAAGAATATCTCATGGGCCACGTCAACAGCGAAGTAAAACCGTCCATCTCAGACCAGTTTTTCGAGATAAATCGAATGGATGGGACGGATTCTACTGATACTATCATATGTGGGCTCCACCGACGTTGCAGCGAAAGCAAATACGCACCCTGTTACAGTGCGTCCGGAAACCGGAGGTTGTGGGCTGTTGTGCGTTCATAGATGGGATTGGATCAGTGATCCAAACCGTCCAAAGGATGCAGAAGGAGGTCCAGACCCTGTCCATGAAGCCAAATCAGGAAGTCTGGATGTCAGTTGTCCGAAATCTACGTCCAAACCAGCACATTTCCTGTTGTAAACGGCCCTGGCTGCGAAAACTGTTGCGAGGCCAGTTGCGTATTCTCCATACACTCCAGACCGACCTCTCTACCACTTTGATAACTGCTATAAAGACAGAGGAGAAAGAGAAAAAAAGGGAGCCGTGGAGCTTTTGTTTTGGAACGTGAAGAGAGAGAGTGGAAGCAGGGTTTCTTTTTCCTTTTATTTTATTTTATTTTGTTCTTTTCTGAGAGATCTAGACCGATCATGTCGGGCTAACCTCTTAGCTAGGGCTAAGAGGTGAAGCTTGTAGCGTGATGGGGAGGTTTTATGGCTTGGATTCATGTCCCTGAACTAACATTGATTTTAGTTTGATTTAAACGGGAATATTTCTAGTTTTTTTTAATGGTCTGTTGTGACTGACATTACAATGGGTCTGCGATGGCTTTGAGTATTTCCCTTCTCCTTTTTGATTATGGGGTTAAGAAGCCCTGTTGTTCACCATTGCCCCTTGGACATGGTTGGATGATGGAATCCTTCCTAACTTTCATACACCTTTTGATTGATTGTGGATTGATTTGAGTTCTGTTGTTTACCTTGTCTCATGGGCATGGATTTGTGATGGAATCGACCCTAATTCTCATATCTCTCATCTCTTTGAAAACTAGATCAATGGAAGTTCAGATCGAGCTTTAGTGACATATCTTCCAACTGGATGAAGATGGGACTCGAAGTCCAGTTGAGTTCGTGAATCAAGCGTAGATCTCCCTGATCTCTACAAGTGGATCCTTGGCACCCTAGTTCCTTACCTTTGAATTCTTTATAATTAAGTCATTATTCCACCATTGTTACTCATATTCACTCAATTTAGATTACATCTTATTCCAGTTCTAATTCTAGTTAGTTTCAGATTACGTACAGGTTTCAGTCCCTGTGGATTCGACCTCGATCTTACCGAGATTATTACTACATCACAACCCTATACTTGGGGAGTGAACAAGTTTTTGGCGCCGTTGCCGGGGGATTGAAGGCTACGTTCCTGAAAGTTAACTAGTTTTAGAATTAGTTTAAGAGTAGGACTTTTCTGATTTTTAGGGTTTATTTTAGAATTTTCTAATTCTAGGTTTTCCTCTAATTTTTAGAAATTTTCTTTCAAGTAACTTTCTATTTTTATATAGTTTTTTCCCTTTTTAGAAACTAACCCAACTTTCCCGTTTTGTAGGATTTTGAGATAGGCTTCTAATTTGGTAATCCCTTTCTTAATTTCTTCCTTTCTATTTTAGGGTTAGGATTTCTAATTTAGAATTTTCTAACTTTAGGCTTAGAACTTTCCTAATTATTTTTTTTAGAATTTATTTTAGTTTATTTATTTTTAGAACTTTCCTCTTTTGTTTTTAGAAACTAGGTTAGTTATTTCTTTTTTTTAGAGACTCTTTCTAATTTTAGAAACTAATTCATCTTTCCTTTATTTTATTTTTTATTTTTTATTTTTTTATTTTTAGAAACTTTCCTTTTTAGGAATTAGTTTATTTTTAGAAATTTTTTTAAAATTTTAGGTTTAAATTTTCTATTTTAGAAACTTTCAAATTTTAGGAAACTTTCCTTTTTAGAAACTAATTTTCTATTTTGTAGGAATTTTCTAACTTTAGACTTTCTATTTTAAAAGCTAATCTCTTTTGTTTTCTTTTGCAGGATTTTAACATAGGAACTTCTCAATTGGTACTTTCCTTCTAACTTTCTTCCTCTTACTTTTCATACTGCTGTAGGATCTTTTCTTTTATTTTTCTTAAGATTAGATTCAGATTGAGGGTTTCACCATGTACATGCATGAATGGGAACGTCAATATGCTGAGATAGCTTTTGAGCATGCGAAACAGTGTGAAGGGATGTATGATGATTATGATCAACATCAACCTATGTCTCAGAATTTTCCTGAACCAATCATTGAGAACCGACTTGAGCATAACACTCCATCGGTTAAGAAGTCTTTACGCGATCATATACGGGAGAACAATTCCACCCCACGAACAATACGCGAGTGTTGGGGTTATCATAACTATGGAAGTGAGAATCATTATCACCCATCTGAGAAAAAGAAAACAATGCGTGATTATATTATGAGTGATAATAAGTATTACCAACCATCAGATTCTCCCACCTATGATCCGTATGACTATAATCAATGGAAACATCAATATCAGGAAACTGAACCAGCTAGATATCATAGTGATAATTCTCTTGGGTCCTCTACCTTTGACACCCAATCAGAAACAATCCAAGAGGATTCACTTCAAAAGCTCATGGAAGCACAAGAGCAGTTCAATCAACTTGTCATACAATCATGCGAATTGCTCATAGCCTCAATTCCTATCATTCAGTCACAACTTATGGAGAAGGAAGAGGCTAGGTTATCCCAGCCTCATCCCAATCTAGAAGAAGAATGTGAAGTAAGTGATCATAACTCGCTTGTGGCAGAAACTGAAATTACGAATGAAGAATTAGATTCCATTAATGAGCAGATGGTTCGATTTCCCGACGAGTCGATCTCGATGACTGTCCAAAGGAATGATCAAGAGACGTGTGGTCTCTTTCAAATATAGTGATAGTGACACACTTCACTCACATGACACACATGATTACACTGATGAGGTAGAGGTTAGTTTATATTCGAACCTCAACCTAGTCTAGGAATAGAATGTGAGGAATGTGATCCCATCCCAAGTGCATACTGCACGGAACTGGACGATGATGAGTATAGAGATTCAATCTCAAGTGTGGCCCCTGCCAATGACCACGAGGTTCAGGAAGTTGTCAACCAATGATCTATACTACTCCACCTGCCTGACATGACTGATTTGAATGTGGAGAATGAACCAATTTCAACTAACCCTTCCAATCCTTGTGATGCATATTTGGACCACTGCCCTGAATTGAATGATGATATGATTCGGGCGATGATGACTTGCTTGATATAACTCTGGAATTTGAAACTACCCCCAGTTGAGGCCACAATCTGAGCTACACACTTTAGACGATTCAATGCCTCCACTGATAGCTTCAATGACCAGAGTCTCTACATCTCTACATTTCTTTGCCTATTGATTGTCTATCTGTCTTTGAAGGGCAAGAGCAAGCGAGCAATGCGTCCATCCACTTCAAAAGACGATGAAATCCTTGGACAAATCATCACACACACCAATTCAATGAGGAGACAAACTCACTCTCAGCTGAATTTTCTAATTCTTTGGACGATTGCGTGGCACACTTTTCAATTCGAATGATCCTATGATTAAAGAAATAGTGGATGCCTTGCAAGAGACTATCTCGGTAGTTGTTACTAACCGAGAGCACCCTCATTCTGAACCCCTTTTTCCCCCCAGAGCCTGAATGTTTTCCATTACAAGAAGAGGAGCTGAAAATTGAACCGAAGTCTGGAACTTCGGAATGTGTTGAGACTACATTACTTCCTGAGAATTCTTTTGAATTTTATCTACCTGTAGTCTCTGATTCACCATGGGATACTAATTCTGAAACTTTTTCTGACATAGGTGAATCATATATACTTGGATGGAGCGACCTCAAGCGATCAACGACAATCTCTTTGCTAAGGTACACAAGTTTCTCTGGACATTAATGCTCCAGGGCATTCAAGTTTATTGCAAGATGGGCTTTTGGATGATCCTGTTGAGAATTTACTGAGAAACTTATCAAGATATTGGCCGAGGAGGAGAACCTTGCAGCATGATTGAGTAGTTTTTTCCTACTTTCATAGGACTAGGGTAGTTTGCTTATATCGTTCTAGGTTAGATGGTTTTATGCCACTAGGTTAGTTTACTTTCTGAGTTGTTTTAGGATAGTTTGTTTTCGTGTTTTCTCTCTTTCTCTCTCGCTGACTTGCTCTCTCGCTCTATCTTCGGAAAATGAGTCTCTTCGGAATAGCTCTCTCTCTCCTTCTCTAGATTATCTTCTCATTTCTTTCATTCATTGTCTCATGTGCATTGCATGCTCATATCTTTTACATTGAGGACAATGTAGATTTTAGGTTGGGGGTGGAAGATTAGGTTACCTAATCAGTGTTTTCTTGGTCTTGAGCAGAAATTGTGAAAACTTTAGAAATTGTGAAAACTTTAAAAAAAAATAATAATAATAATATAATATAAAAAAAATAAATTCTGGAATTTCTTGAGAATTCAAAGTGATTTTGACGGCCATCTTGGATTTAGAATTATAGGATAAATGATGTTGGTAACTTATGACTCTTGGATTCAGTTATCTGTTAGACTTCACAGTTAAGTTTGAATTGTTAATCCAAAATTAGAAGTTGTAAACGTTGATTGAGTCACGATTTCACGTGTCACATCTCGCTCTCACAGTAAGGTTTCAGTTTGATATTGAAAGGTGAACTTGGTAATCACTAAGCATGTAAGGAATCAACATGGAAAATTTGCCTGTCATGATCAATTAAAAAAAAAAAAAAAAAAAAAAAAAAAAAAAAAAAAAAGATACCTTTGGAAAGGGTTGGGCGAATAATCTCCACCATAGGTTTGCTCCCTATAGGTGTAGATTTAATTCCCCATGGATAGTATGTGAAAAGGTTTAGGAATATGGTCTGCACCATAGGTTTGCTCCCTATAGGTAAGGACTTGATTCCCCTTCGTGGCACACGTTAAATAGAAAACTCAAAAGCCGGAAGAATGAAAAGAAGAACTGAGAGGCAAGTTCTGGTTTAAGTTGTCCTGAATGCACTTTTGATTGTCAAATGTTACCATGGATAGTGACGACTAGATCTCTTAATGATGGTGAGCAGAGTTTACACTATACACTCATGGAACTCGATGTTTAGAATCATTCTAATTGATGGATTAACATGTCGAACTTGATTGTGAAGTTTATCGTGTGCTTGAGTCTGAGAGAAAGTAATGCTCAACACTCATGATTCTTAGACTTCTAGCATCTGGATTATTTCCCAAAATCATTCAAGTTCTTGGAAATTATCATATAAATCTCAATCTATTTTTCGCATACTTTGCTCGGGACTAGCAAAATGCTGGTTGGGGGTTGTGTTGAGGGTCAAATATTGCATATTAGACCCCATTTATCACCGGATTTATGAACATGCCACTGTTTAAAAAGCCTAATTTAATCGTGTTTGTGATGCAAGGTACATTTGCAAGTGTGGGCTACAAAAAGGTGCTAAAAGTGTATATTTGATGCTCTGAAATCACCACACCAAGGCACGGACCCCAGGGGACCAAGAATGATGAATTTACATGGATCCGGGATCAGAGAAAATCAAGCCGTCCACGTTAAAGAGGCCACACAGTCATCCAGAATGCAAGATCACGAGGTTTCCACCATCCGTTCAACCCGAAACTTCATATATGGCCTGAGGAGCATAAATTAACCGTACACGTCAATTTCACCAATTGGAGACCTCTAGAAGCAACTCAACGGACAGATCAGCCCATAAACTGTTGATTCTGGGCCCACCTGATATCTGAATGTGTTTCTGCTTTGGTCTCAACAGCTTAAGTGAGGTGAACAAATGAATGGATGGATTGGATCTTGTATATACATCAAGGCGGGGCCCACTTTATGTGAGAAGGAGTGCACAGATGCCGTGCACTCGCCATGCACCATAAGCAGAGAATCGGTCAGCGCCTGCTGACCCGACTGTTTTCAGCCGAAAACGGAAACTGCTGTTTCCGTTTTCACAGCGTCCGCAACGGCTGAGCTTCCGGCCCACCATCACTCATCATGCGGTCTATCTGGACCGTCCATTCATCTCATGATGTAAAACCGACCGTACACACGGTTGTTCTCCAGACTCGTGCACGTAAGTGGATTGAAACAGCACCAATATTTCTAATGGACGGTAGTTCTAAAAATCGGTGGGTCACACCAAAACCTGTCCGGAAATGTCATATCCGAACGGTTTTTCGTGTAGAATATAATGGACGGGGTGGATTTCCTCATACCAGAGCATCGTGGATCCCACCGACTGACTGTAAAACGGAAACTTCCGTTTCCAGCGGCTGTGAACAGAGCGTCGGACGAGCACTTATGAGCCACCAGTGTCACGCAAATCGCCGATCCGGACCGTTCATCAGTCTCACACGGTCCCTCTTACCAATGTCTAGGTGGCGCTTTTTCAGAATACAGTGAGGATTGATTTTTAATCGTTCAAGCTCGGAATGGACGATAGCAAGAATATCTCATGGGCCACGTCAACAGCGAAGTAAAACCGTCCATCTCAGACCAGTTTTTCGAGATAAATCGAATGGATGGGATGGATTCTACTGATACTATCATATGTGGGCTCCACCGACGTTGCAGCAAGCGAAAGCAAATACGCACCCTGTTGCAGTGCGTCCGGAAACCGGAGGTTGTGGGCTGTTGTGCGTTCATAGATGGATTGGATCAGTGATCCAAACCGTCCAAAGGATGCAGAAGGAGGTCCAGACCCTGTCCATGAAGCCAAATCAGGAAGTCTGGATGTCAGTTGTCCGAAATCTACGTCCAAACCAGCACATTTCCTGTGTAAACGGCCCTGGCTGCGAAAACTGTTGCGAGGCCAGTTGCGTATTCTCCATACACTCCAGACCGACCTCTCTACCACTTTGATAACTGCTATAAAGACAGAGGAGAAAGAGAAAAAAGGGAGCCGTGGAGCTTTTGTTTTGGAACGTGAAGAGAGAGAGTGGAAGCAGGGTTTCTTTTTCCTTTTTATTTTATTTTTTTTTGTTCTTTTCTGAGAGATCTAGACCGATCATGTCGGGCTAACCTCTTAGCTAGGGCTAAGAGGTGAAGCTTGTAGCGTGATGGGGAGGTTTTATGGCTTGGATTCATGTCCCCGAACTAACATTGATTTTAGTTTGATTTAAACGGGAATATTTCTAGTTTTTTTTAATGGTCTGTTGTGACTGACATTACAATGGGTCTGCGATGGCTTTGAGTATTTCCCTTCTCCTTTTTGATTATGGGGTTAAGAAGCCTTGTTGTTCACCATTGCCCCTTGGACATGGTTGGATGATGGAATCCTTCCTAACTTTCATACACCTTTTGATTGATTGTGGATTGATTTGAGTTCTGTTGTTTACCTTGTCTCATGGGCATGGATTTGTGATGGAATCGACCCTAATTCTCATATCTCTCATCTCTTTGAAAACTAGATCAATGGAAGTTCAGATCGAGCTTTAGTGACATATCTTCCAACTGGATGAAGATGGGACTCGAAGTCCAATTGAGTTCGTGAATCAAGCGTAGATCTCCCTGATCTCTACAAGTGGATCCTTGGCACCCTAGTTCCTTACCTTTGAATTCTTTATAATAAGTTCATTATTCCACCATTGTTACTCATATTCACTCAATTTAGATTACATCTTATTCCAGTTCTAATTCTAGTTAGTTTCAGATTACGTACAGGTTTCAGTCCCTGTGGATTCGACCTCGATCTTACCGAGATTATTACTACATCACAACCCTATACTTGAGGAGTGAACATAGCCCTATGGTTTGCCACTAGTAAGTGCTCTACGGAAATCGGGGTTGCGTCCTACAGCAACCATGGGTGGCGGAGCAACCATAGGTGGTGGAGCACCGCCTAGGGCTCGGGGTGGAAGTAGCACATCCACAAAACGGTCAAGGGTTGCCTGCAGCTTTTGCATGGTCAACTGACTCTCCCGGTGGAAAACTTCCGTTCTTTCCGAAAAATAACGAATCTGGATCACTGTTCACAGGATTTTGATTCATACCTTCATTGTTTGCCATTGGCCCGAGGGGAATCCTCGCTCTGATACCAATTGACGCAGGGTGAACGTGATGAGGATAACTACTCCAAATCCATGGAGCTTCTCTGGACTCCTCACAAAGACTTCTTGAATCCAAGAGGAAAGAAAGCAAGAAATAGAAATAAATTCTAATAAATTCGAACTTGATTAATTGATGACTAAAAACGAGTTCACAACCCTTTAAATAGGGGTACCAAGCAATGAGAAAGAAATCATAATCAAACTACAACTAAAACTCCTAGAATCCGCGACTTACTATAAATAGTAAACTTACTATTTATAGACGGTCGTGATGTCTACTAGTGCGCAAGGTTTTCGGCCAAGATAGTAAGTGTCCTATTTGGCTTCACCAAACCGTTCTCCTAATTATTCTAAGCTCTTTTCACCTTGGGCACAACTCGTAAAGCCCGACGGATGAAGAGTTATAATCAAACTAAACCTTACTATTTATAGTAAAAACGAATTAAAGCAGGGAAACGATTGTCGATCCAGGGTTTTTAGCAATTTCGGGAGTCGAAACCCAGCATAGCAGGGTTGGTTGGTTAAAGTAGCTCGTTCTACCCCAAAATCATATATTTTACGTCAGGTAACTCATTCCAGATTGGCGAGATACGCCCGATCTAAGGTCCGACGGTCCAGATCACTTCTGTCGTCGATCGGGCCTTTTCTGATCCATCTTAGCCATGAAACTATCCGCAACCCGCTCTACATCACCTGGATTGCACCTTCAAAATCCCTCTGTATGTGAAATAGAAACAATGGTTTTATAGGTATTTTATCAAACACCTTCTAAGCAACATAAAAACTAAGAAAAACCAAGAAAAATAAAGGGTATTTGTTTCCCGTACATACCGGTTGATTTTCAGATTTAAGACATTAACCAACATGTTGACACTATGAAGGTATTGGTCGAGTCATGGTCACATTCAATGAACAATACACATCTACCTTGAGGGAGATGAGTATCACCTTGTGGGATTTGGCTTACATTGCAGGACTACTAATCTTTTCCGAATTCTATGCTGAATAGACGCCAAGTAATGCAGGGTTGACATCTAAATTAGATGCAAAGACAAGGCATTCGAAGGCAGTGCTTGAGGCATCTCATGAGTTGAGGAACATTTACAGGTCTACTGGGAAGTATCGAATATCTGCCCTAGATTGCATATTTCTCAACGTAGGAAGAGAAAGAAGGAGAATAGCAGCGGTAACACCCTATCTTCAAGAAGGGAAAAAGAATAAGTTGAAGAGCTACCAACAACAACAATGACTAAATGATGGACATTTTCAGAAGAATGCAAATCGGTAAGTTTGGCATGGGCAACATCAATGGCAAAGTTGAAGAGCTACCACCAGCCACACTTCGTTGAGTCATTTTATCAAACACTTGTGAGCAACATCAATGACAAAGTAACCGAGTCACCAAACTGGTTCGTTCCGAGGTGGATTCAAGCTGGATTCGATCTGAGTTGAGTCGAGCTAGGGCCTGCTTGAACTCGGCTCGAACTCATTTTCGAGCTCAAAAAATCAGCTCGACTCGGCTCGAACTCAGCTTCGAACCGAGTCGAATCAAGCTTTTTCGAGTCGAGTTGAGCGAGCTAATCGAGCTAGCTCGGTTAGTGTACACCTCTACTACTAATGTACTAATTGCCTCTACTACTAATGTACTAATTGCCTCCATCAAGAGTGCAAAAACATTCAGAGACTAAATCCAAAAAATCAAACTTGTTTCAATCAATCGACTCAGCCCGTTGATCGATCAAACTAAGCAAAAAAGTGTCCAGCAAACTTTCATCCAAATTTAAATTTCCATCAATTGATCAATCCAACCAATCGATCAATCCAACCAATCGATCAATCAATTGAATCAATTACTCTGCTTGATCAAACTATGCTGAATTTTATTGATTTCCTTCTTGAACTTCTTCTAGTTCATTTGTACACGCGATTGCTTCTCGTCCTGCATCATGTAACCATTTCAATATTAATTTCTTTTACCATGGAATCCGATTCCTCTAACATCTGCAAGTGTACACTTGCGATCAAGTCTATGCAGCTCCTACAAAAGTTATTGGACCACCGGTTTGTGATTTTCAAGCCACCCATCAAGTGGCCCCCACTTAAATGATGACCAATGGAAGATTTGGAGGGAATCAATGTGTGACAAATATAGTAAAATGATCAAGTTGTATCCATCTATCCATCGGTTTCACTAGATAATCTCATGAGTAGGCATCCAGTTTCTTTACATGGACATGCTCAAATACATGGAATAGAGGATGATGTGGAGGCATGTTATTGGTTGCCCCACTTTGTTAGCCTATTGTCACAACTGAGGATCCCATCATTTCTTGCTCTATCAGGGCCCACATGTTAAGTGGTTAGATGATCTTGAAAGCAATGGCTCCACAATCTTCTTATTAGTAAGGAGTTCATTAAAAAATAAATCACTTGGTCGATAGAGACACTTTTAATTGAGAGAGAGAATGAGTGATTGACTCTTGCTGTTGCGACTCTTAGTTGTGGTCCGAGAATCTAATCTTGGTTGATGATTTTTCATGTTTGATTTTTAAATTTGAAATGCCAACTATAGAAAAAAATAAATTCTAAGCACATCCTCAAATAATTTAAAAGTGTTTCACATTCCCTAATGTTCTCTTCATTTTAATCTAGTAAACATGTTTGATACATGACTAGAATCATTGACAGATTGGAGCAATTTACAACTTATCACCTATTTAAAATGAGGCACGCTAAATGATTTATCTGAATCATGCTGACTTGAACTAAGGCAGACTCCCTTACAAGGGTGCCCAAAAAACTTTCCATCGTAGGTAGGGGTGAAAGTGGGTTCGGCCTATGTCCAAGCCCACTTGGGTTGGACTTTTGCTAAGGCTAATGGCCCATAGGTTGGGGTTAGACGAGTTTTGATCCCTGATGAGTTATTAGACCAAGACTTAGTTGTCCATTTATAAAGGCTCTATATCATTGGGGGTGAGCGTGGTTTGCCCGTGCAAGTTCGATTCCTTTCTCCATGTTTCACCCGATGCACGTGGTTTGCAGATGATTGCGTCCATTTATAGGGATTAGTCTCGCCTTAAAAAGAAGTAGGAACACCCTGTTGTCATCAAAATAATAAATAAATAAATAAATAAATCAATGGGGCAGGTTGGGTTGGGTTGAGGGGCCAACCCAATACAAGCCTGACCTGACCTCAAGAGGACCTGACCCTCAACCTGATCCAACCCAAATTCCAACCTGAGGTGCCTGACCCAAATGACCTGGCCCGAACACATGTAATTGTTCCTAACCCGATCCATTTTGCTCAAATCAGTCAATGTCTTACAAGCCATATACGCATTCAATTCTTACTATTTGTCCATTACTATGGAACTATGGCATTCTTTGGTATAGAGCAGTGGATTTCTTATTTATTGGGCTGTGCCTGAATTTTGAAAATTAAAAATTATTTTGAAATATATGAGGTTCTAAATTCTTGAGTTATTGATACAGTCTATAAAAATAGATTTGGGTAACTAAACTCAATTGAAATCGAAATCGAAGTGATTCTGGTCCCATTAAGCCGAAAACAGCACAGAGCAAGCTACATGTACTGGTTTTCGGCCAATACTTTAAACCTTGCAAAGAATCATGTGCCCATTAATCTCTCATGATCAATTGATGGTTGGCAGGAGTCCAGTAGCATTTTAAGATTTAAAATTTTAAAATTCTATTATGAAATGTGTTGGGATTCCCACCCCAAGTATAAACCTTTTCTGGTTGATTGAGGAATGGATCTTTCTTATTGTGGTTAAAATGAATTCCTTCCTTGCCGCATCTTCTCTTACCTTGATCACACGTTATTCTTGGAATAGGAAACTCAACCAGCTGATACCATGGAAACCTCATTGCAAAGCATCAGTTGGTTCAAATGGGGCCCATGGTTGATTACTCCAGCTATTGATCAAATGGCTCTTATTGTAGATTGACCAGCCCCCTACTCAGATTAGAACATACAAAGTCATCCAATCATTAGCAATACTTGAGTTGGATGGGGACCATTTCCATTGTCTTTTCTTAACCTTTCAAACTAAGAGTTTGGAAAATCTGATCATGGAACACATCAGATCAACAGTCAAGATTGCCCAAGCCATGGGCTATTCTTGTGAAAGCTAAGCACATATGCAAATCCTTGGGTCCAGATCATATTATTATTCCATTCCTTCATTTAGAATAACTATTTAAACTTGAAGTGGAGGGAAGGTTTTGGATCAATCATTGAGTAAAGAGTAGATGAAACAACACACATTCAATCAAACACTTCCTATAAAATGCATTTGAATTTGAGTTATACCAACACTGCAAAACAGCATTTGTATCTTTCACTACCCTTAACCCCCTTCCCCCCTCTTCTCCATTCCATATCTTAAAAAGTCCTTATCCTTTCCTATATCTACACCTCCTTCAACTCAAATTCCTCCCTTCTTCCCATCAATACCAAAACAAAACAACATGGTTGATGCACTGGTCTCATTTGCAATAGAGAAATTGGGCAATGTTCTTGTAGATGAGGTGGCTATGTCAGTGCGTGTCACCAATGATATTGAAAAGCTTTCCAGTACATTCAAGTCAATTCAAGCGATGCTTGAAGATGCTGAGTCTCGGCGATTAAAGAGCAAAGCAGTGAATATTTGGTTGGAGAGGATCAAAGATGTGGCCTATGATGTGGACGACATAATAGATGAGTGGACGACGTCGGAAGCTCTCAGATCACAAGCAGCCGATGAAGGTGATGTGTCCTGTTTCAGCAAGAACAATGTAAGAAGCTTCCTCTCCCCTGTTACTTGCTTTAATCATGTCATGTTACGACATAGAATTGGAAGTAGGATAAGGGAGGCAAGGGGTAGATTAGATGATATCGCCAAAGACATGAACCAGTTGGGTCTTAGTGTAAGTGTTGGAGAGAGAGTGAGAATGGATACTCAAGTGAGGCAGAATGAAAATAGAATACGAGAAACAAGCTCCCTAGTTGACAGGCTGTTGATTGTAGGTAGAGAAGATGATAAAAATAAAATCCTAGACTTGCTGCTGAGTGAAAGTAGTCAGGAGGTAACTGAGGTGCCCTTTGTCATTTCTATCGTTGGAATGGGGGGTTTGGGCAAGACATCCCTTGCTAAGCTCATCTACAACGATGAGAAACTCAAGGAGGAGCGTTTCCCCGTGAAAATGTGGGTCTGCGTATCAGAAAATTTTGATGTGAAACATATTACGAAATTAATGATAGAATCCGCGAAAGGGTCTGCTCGTGATTGTGAAAGCTTGGACCAGTTGCAAAGACGTCTCTACGAATTCTTGCATTCAAAGCGATTCTTGCTTGTGCTTGATGACATTTGGAGTGAAGATAGTGGGAGGTGGGATGAACTGAGACTTCCATTCCAAGCTGGTGCAGTTGGGAGTCGAATCATCATAACCACTCGTAGTGAAAACGTTGCAAAGGTGATGGGAAACACCCACATGTGCACATTGAAGGGCTTATCAGATGACGAATGTTGGTCATTGTTCAGCCGTGAAGCGCTTGAGCGTCGGAGTAAAACAGAGCGTTCGGAGTTAGAAGAGATTGGACAGAAAATCGTAAACAAGTGTGGAGGCGTACCACTTGCAGCGAAGACACTAGGGAGTGCGATGCAATCCAGAAGGACGAAAAGCCAATGGGAGCTCGTGTTGGAAAGTGAAATATGGAATTTAGATGATGTCAAGGAAAGAATTTTACCTGCTTTGTTACTCAGCTACTACGACTTGCCTCCTGCTCTGAAGCAGTGCTTCACATATTGTTCTATTTTCCCCAAAGATTGGGAGATAGAGAAGGATAAAATAGTTATGGGTGGCACAAGGCTTCATCGGCTCCGACACAAGCAAAGATATGGAGGAAATTGGTGGGGTGTATTTTGATGATTTATTAAAACGCTCGTTACTCCAAGATGCAAGAATGGATGGTGATGGCAAAATAGTCAGGTGCAAGATGCATGATTTAGTTCATGACCTAGCGCAATTTGTTGCAGGAAATGACTGTTCGATTATGAAGATGACACAAGGGGCCATGTTGAACCGAAATAAGGTCCACCATTCTTCTTTAACATTCACTGGGTCGTATGCATTTGAAGTGACCTCAATTCCAGCCACCTTTTATAAAGTCCACAAGTTGCGAACATTGCTAATCTTCCCAGAGCCAGAGCTTTTGTTCTATCAAACTTGGGAAAGGTTGAAAATTTCGGAAGTGGAAAAAGTAAGAAGCTGCAGGGTCCTCCATGATTTACTTCATAATTTACGATGCCTTAGGGCATTGGAGATGTTGGAGCTAAGATTTCGAGATTACCTCGCACTGTTGGACAGTTGAAGCAATTGAGATATCTCGATTTGCCTTTCTCATTGATAGAGGAGTTATCTGAGGAGTTGATTAATTGCATAAATTTACAGACCTTGATACTCAATGACTGTGTTTTGTTACAAAGACTGCCTAGAGAAATGAGGAAATTGATTAGCCTCAGACATCTAGAATTCTTCGGCACGCGAAAGCTGGAGTACTTACCCAAAGGAATAGGTAGACTAAGTTCTGTTCAGACGTTAACCACGTTCATTGTGGGTGGGAAGGATGGATGTCAGTTAGGAGAACTGAAACACCTTAACCTACTTGGAGGAAGTCTTGATATAACCCAATTGCAAAAGGCGTCAAGTCAGGAGGAAGCAAAGCAGGCAGAATTGAATGAGAAGATGCACCTTCATACTCTTACCTTATCCTATGAATATGGAAAGGTAGTGGGAGATGAAGAGAGGGGGGAGAGCAGAGGTCCTGCTACAAGGACTCCAACCCCATACAACTTGAAAGGGTTGGGATATGGGGTACAGAGGTTCCAAGTTTCCTGATTGGATGGGGGATCCTTCTTTCTCCAATCTAATCAGTGTGGGCCTGCTTGATTGCAACGATTGCGAAGAGCTACCACCTCTCTGGAATCTCTACCCATGCTCCGTGCATTGACGATCTCCCGGTTGTCCACTCTTGGCAGAGCGGTACAAAGAGGGAGGAGAAGACAGGCACAAGATTGCCCATATCTCTCGTCTCAACATTTTTTGGCCACCGTAATGTGATGATTTGTTGAGTGCTGTGGGGATGACTTTGATGTATTTGTTTTTATATCCTGCCGTGCATACATTTTTCCTGCTCATTTTAGCGCTTGATCTCAAAACGCAAGAAGATCAAAAGCTCAACTGGACAACACCGCGAGAAATAACAGGGATAATGACACTCTAATGCTTATTTACCATCCAACCTGTTGATAAGGTCACATGGATCGGGTTGAAGGAGAAATACAAATATGAGCTTGATCCAAAACTTCGTGGCCCACAGTAAGTTTTTAATGGTGGGCATTCAATTACCACTGTTTACTATGGTGTGTGTCCAATTGAACTTCAGTTCTGCTTCATTTTCGAGTTGGAAAAATGGATAGATGGCATGGATATCATTCAATTGCGTGTTTGTGTTTTTTTTTTTTTTTCATTAGCAGTCTTGTTTATATTTATCTTTTCAATTGTAATGGATGTAATAAGATATCAATCAGTGAAGATTTGTTCCTTGTTGTGTGATATTATGTAATTCTCGAGATATAAGGTGGAAATTATATTGTGTTGTATTTCATTAAGAATGAGAAAAATATATGGATGAAGAGGGGCCTTTAAGAGATTTGTAGATCTCACCATATATAAATGTTTCTCTCATGTATTTATCCATAGCATATAAAGGCATACATGTATCAGATGTATATAAATGTTCTACACTATACCATCACTGGTTTCCAACACAAGGAATGTTACCTTTGAATATGATGTTTATGCACAAGCATCATTGCATCCACCTGATTTTTAATACATACTGACGATTTTCTTATTAGCGGTTCTGATATCACATGCCTGTGCCTCATTGAAAGTCTTCATGTACACCCAGTTATATTTGGATTCTTTGGGGGCATTTGGATCGTAAGTTACTTTGGAATGTTGCTTGAGCAGTGAGTTAGTCGCATCAAGTGGTTGGTGGTGGTTTTAATCGCTTCAAGTATTACCAGATCTTTTACTAAATTTTATAGGTGTGGAGTAATCCCATATTCAATGCTATAGAATAATCTTATACTAAATTTTATGGATGTGGAGTAAGAAATGAAAGGTTGAGAAGTCATGTGCCCAACTAAGGATGGAGCATAATGGCCCAAAAGTTGGATCAATTAGGTGATTTTTAACTACAAGATTTCTTCTAATGGATTTTGACCACTAAATATTTTCTTTTTATTTATTTATTTATTATTATTATTTTTTAATATGAATGGTTGATCATTAACAACTTGTTAGTGGAACATCACGAGGCATATCGAGAACCTAAGCTTGGCAGCATCGACAATTTGATCATATTAATGTGGAGAGCTGACTGTTGTGAACCCAGATTATCCTCCTTAGTAATGGTTTGATTTTAGGAGTTTTAATGGTAGTTTGGATTTTAGATTTGGATCTTGTGATGTTAAAATTTATAAGATTTTTGACCTTGATTTTGCAGTTGCTATTGAAATTCAAGATGGAACTCCTTATGCATGAGACAATTTTGGAGCTACAGGCCAATGGACTTTTGAATTCTCCTAGCTTTACGGAAAACATCTGAATTGCAATTAGAATTGGAAAAGCAACCATCATGGATTTTAATCAACATGACCCAGCTCAAAAGCATCTCTATGCTTGGACTTTCTAGAGTATGAAAGTCTCATCCTTAGGTAGACTCCAACAGAAACTTGCCAGAGCACTATAAAACACATACAGAGAGGTGAGCCATCAGAGCATGTGCAATGATAGGTGTCATTGCTTCCTGTTGCTAGTGGTGGGGTTAATTTGAATGGCGATGTAGATTCCTTAAAATTATGATGGGTCCCACTGTCTCATGTTCAAAGGATCTAGCGAAATGGATAGACAATGATGATCTAACACATATGGTTGAGTGGTATTCCAAAGAGAGGTTTCAAAGCAGTAGATGCTTGGTCACCACCGTTTGCAGGTGGTGGGGCCCACTCTGATATTTAAATCTACCACAGTGTGGGCCTGAAAATGGATGGACAATGTGGGCATCACATACTTTAGGGGGTCCACAAACTGGTGGCCCACTGTGATGACATGAAACTGGTGTTAGTGTTATTCCAGCAATCAATTGCTGTGTCACCAACAAAAATGAAAGAAATAATTAAGTTGCTTTTGGAAGTTGAAAAGAAAAATAAAAAGAATAAAACAAAGATGTAATATAAGTTTTTTTTTCTAAAAAGCTACTTATTTTAGTAACCAAACTAACTTAATTAAGAAAAACTTTTGACTTATAAAAGTTTTTTTTTTTTAAATAATTATTTGGTAGTATCCAAACGAGCCTTAAGTGTGGGCAACTGAAGGGTTGGGTTGAGGGGTCACCCAAGCCTATTCCAACTACAAGAGGACCTGACCTGACCCAAATTCCAACCGAGGTGCCCAACCAGAATTCCTTAGTACTTGTCCCAACCCAAATACATTTAATTGTTCTCAACTAGTCCTAGCCCGGCTGGTATCTGATCAATTGAAACCAACCCAAATTTGCACAAATCAGGTTGGTATTTTTCAACCTGAACCCAACCTAAGGACCTTGACAAGCCTAACTATGACATTCTTTGGATGGATACAAGAATAGTGGAATGCTTATTTAGTGGGCTAGGCTAAGGCTAATATAGGCCTTGCCTACAGTATAGGCCTTTTGGGTTGGGCTTGAATTTTGAAAATTGAAAATTATTTTGAAATATATGAGGTTCTAAATTCTTGAGTTTCTGCTGCATTCTACAAATATAGATTTGGGGTAGCTAACCTCGATCGAAATTGAAGGGATTTAGGCTAAAAGCCAATCTCTGAGTTGGTGCACCTTATTGACGGAATGGGTCTTGGATACGTACCATGGGTGTGCCCCACATAGCCACCTACTTTGAAGTCCCCACTCATCCAAGTTGGGTGCACC